>JAJKFL010000010.1:8166584-8766584 GCA_021186555.1 Reticulitermes speratus | reverse complement strand
CCTGGCATTCCAACCATCTGTCCAACCTACAAGATGCAGACATTGGAGCTATGACTACACATTTAAAACAGAATAACAAGGGCACAAATTACAGGTGTCAAATTATTGAATATTCCAGTTTATCTGACGGTACTGATACGCAAGTTCTTACAGGTAACTTTTTGTTACTGCTCCTATACTTGGGTTGTACAACTGATCAGAGAGTATTCCATTGGGATATCTCCATCTGCTGGTTCAGGGTCATCAGGGTCCTCTTCTGTGTTTTGTGGAGTCTTCATAGCTGAAGTTGATAGAGTAGGAGACAAGGGGTCAGGAGATACCACAACAGTTCATGTACAGACACTCTTGGAAGCCTCTCTGAAGATGTCCCTGATATCTGCCTGCTTCATTGATGAAGCTTTTTCTGGTAAAAATCAAAACTTCTGGTCTTGGGACTACTTTCCAATGCCTGATTATCAGGATTTCTGAATTACTGGACGCTGGATTAAATGAATTTACGTTACACTCAATAAATTTGTTTGGCTTAAATATGAGCATGAAGTTTCATTTGTTACACTCACATGTGGACTGTTTTCCCAAAGATCTCAGTAGTTTAAGTGCTGAACTAGGACAAAGATTTCACAACATATGGAAATGGAGAAGGGATATCAGGGACAGTGTGATGTCAACATGATAAAACAGATTTACTGCCATTCACCAAAAAGACAGACTCCTGCCACAGCTCAGAATAGTATACAAATGTCATTCTGACTGGAGATGATGTGTCAAAGAGGTAACTTGTATGGCACTGTACCCACTTTACGCGCATCCAGTTAGCCTCTAGCGTTCTCGCTGCCTGCATTCGTGGTGCCAGGATCACTAGCCTAATGGTGGTAATGTCTTATTGTGCGTAATTTATCAAGGCAGTATGAGATTGAGAAAGGCCCTTCCATTACATCTGTGTATATAAAATACTTCACTGGAATTAGAATATTTATATTTTATGAAGGGATTTATAAAGCAGAAATGTATAAAATCATTAAGTAAAAGTTGAGAAGATAACAATACCACAAGGTTTATCAAGTAATATTTAGTTAGTTTCAATATGCAAAGTCAATCTTATATGTAGACATATTAAGCTGGACATTTCTACACTTAAGTTTTACTTCACTGTTCCCATGGTATTCCATGTTCATCTTTGTTTAGTGTTCTCAAAATTGTGTCAATTGTGCAAGTATTCATCTCTTTTGATAAATGTCCAAATAGGCTCTGGGGCCCACCCAGCCTCCTATTCAATGGGTACAAGAGGTTCTTTCCCCAGGAGTAAAGTGACTGGGGATTACCACTTGCCTACATATAGTGCCGAGGTTAAGAATTAATGGAGCTATACCTTCACAAGCCCTATATGCTCCCATGGCATGTATAGGGACAACTTCACCCTTTATCAACACTCATTCCTATACAAAGCCACAAATGTGTAGAAACTAAGAATTTGTATACGTACAGTAGAACCCACGTATCCGCGGTTTACTGTGGCCCAAAAATATTAAATGGAAAATTCCACAAATAAACAATTCATAACTTTCAAATTGCACTCCATTCTGAGTAACATGGTGAAACCTTCCCGCCCCATCATCAGTACACGACTCATCTCTCTCTGTCCTCTGTACCCACGCTGGCCCACTTTACTCGCATCCAGTTAGCCTCTAGCGTTCTCGCTGTCCGCATTCGTGGTGCCAGGATCACTAGCCTAATAGTGGTAATGTCTTATTGTGCAAAATTTATCAATTAAACGTTTATCATAGGTATGTATGTAAACGAAAAACAACTTCTCTATAGGGTCCGCTACTATCCACAGTTTCGGGCATCCGCGGTAGGTCTTGGAACGTAACACCCGCGGATACGGGGGGACTACTGTACATGTTTTTGTGTGTGAGGTAGGCATGGTGGGGGGCCTGTCATTCCACAAGCAGTTAAGTTCTAGTAAAACCCACCTGTGGACCAGGACCCATTCCAATGCCTGATGGCATTTTATCCTGAATAGGCTGCATGCCTGACAGACCCTGTGGTCTCTGATTTAAGGTCTGCAACACTGAAACATAACATTTACACTATACTGCACACACTACCACCAATGTCCTCAGATAACGATCAGCTCTTAATGCCAAATAATTTGCAAAAAGCCACAATCTTCATCACAAGTCACCCTTTAATAATAATATTCAAACATAGTGACAGATCACATGCTGAAGTCTTAAACGGAAAGTCTCCAATCATCAACAAAGACAGGTACAACACTGATGTATATAGACAGCAAAAATTGCAAAAATTCCTGGCATGTGTGCATGTGCACATACACATACAAGGTAATATAATGGCCAATTTGTAGCATACTTAGTTTAGAAAGTTCATTAACACATCTTTTGCACTGCTGATCTTTTTACATGCATTCTGTGTAACATCAATTTGAATCGATACAGGAAATGCTCCCACCCCAAAAAAAAAGTAACCCAAATTTCTTCAAAATTTTATAGGGAATGCTTGAAAAAAATGGAAACATAAACTGGAATTAAATTAATGCTGGAGGAATAACATTTAATAAAATTTATCTGGTATGTAGTTTTAATTAGTCTGAGAACTTTTTTGAACAGAAATGGAAGTGATACAAGGGGCTGTGCCATGGCTCAGGCACGTTGTGGCCAGCCTCTCACCACACAGGCCCACATTCAATCACAGACCAGTCCACGTGGTATCTGAGGTGGAAAAAGCAGCACTCGGTTTTCTCCAAATCATTCAATTTTCCTGTTAGAAGCAATCCACCAATGCTCCATATTCATATTTTATCCCTCTATTACTGAATCTAATTTCATACATCTACCATCAACATTATATTAATTTTTGCAATTAACAGCATCCTTAAATGAAATGCTTCTCTCTCTGACACCAAGGTAGTACATAGGCATAGATGCATAAGTCAACTAAATACATGCCAAGAAATCCAGGCATAAACATGAGAGCTACAATGACAGCAACAGCAAAGTCAAGAAGAGGAAAATGTATTACATGTTTATGAAGTCCTCAAATTACATGAAATAATATATATATATCAACTTACAGCTTGATGCAGGAATTGATGAAGGTTGGACCATACCTCCACCCTGTGGCCCCCCTAATCCCATGATCTGATTTCCTGTGCCTGCAAACATAAGTATTCATAAAAACTAACAACCAACAATGAACACTGCTGATGGCTTGAGCACAAGAAGAATGAACCATGTGCAACACTCTGCACTGGAAATGGTGAAGGGGGCCCAAATACCTTCATGGGTCCTTGGAATATTCTGGAATGCTTTCTTCTCTTCCTTTGTTAACAGACAGACAACCTGCAGGCAAGCCTATTACAAGACAGATTCACAAACAAAACCACTTACCTGCCTACAACTACCTGTCACTACAATAGGAAGAGATTTTAAGCCTTTTATGGAAATGAGGTTTGTTAGACCCCTGCCCATCTTTATGACAAGCAAGTCATATCCCTCTCCCCACATTCTGAATTTTCAACTGTACTACTTTGCTTTGATTTCAGGCTTCCACCCTGATGTTGATAAAATCTGTTGTCTTCTGGGTAATTACAGCGTTGTGTGGTAATTATTTACCCATGTTTCCGGACAACATATCAGTCCCATCTTCAGGGGTCAAGATTCCAAGCACTAGAACATATTGTGACCTTGTATCCACCCCTCTCTCATCCCATTGGCTGTCATCACATCACACGTTTCCCCACCCTGCTATGCTGTCCAGTTTCTTTGTCACAGGCCTTCTTTCCTACTTGGAATCTTGACCTGTGAAGATGGGACCGCGAAAGTCGGTAAATAATTACCACACGACGCCGACGCCGTGTAATTACCCAGAAGACCACAGGTTTCAGTACAACTTTGGCCTGTTGATATAATGTTCTTTTGGACTTTATCCATCCTCCAATTAGACAATGGATGAGAGGAGGAGGAGGAGGAGGAGAAGAAGAAGAAGATTATGTCAGTGAGTCACATACCAACGTCAGTACAGCCAACTTGTTACTGGCAGGAAGGTCTACACATCGAATTCCAGCGGAGGCAAGATTTTCTGTGCCTGGCCCTGGGGGATACCCAGCCTCCTGAATAATTAATACCCTGTCTTTCCTGGGGTAAAGCAGCCTGGGCGTGGTGCTGGGTTGAAGCTATACCTCCACCTCCCTTCTATGCCTGCCCAGGCAAGTCATTGGGTGACCTTGACTATTTTGACCTATGCCTGATACACTCCCTCAAAAAGATAAGAAGGTATGCTTCAAGGATCAAATATGCCAGCCTTCATCTTTTTGAACCTCTGAACACAAACAAGTACATAACATTCATTTGGTAACTACTAAAGGAAAAGAACAAAATAATAACTACAATTACTCTATTGTGCAGCGAGGGATCCTCTCACTTGTCATCTGCAAGTCACACTACCTGCTCTGAGTACTCTGTGACAAATTCCTTAACAAATGTCATTCTATTCATATCCAAGGACTACCTGAATACCCTTTCAATCCTTACATGACACTACACTTACTTCCACAGCAACTCATGTACAGAGGCCAATACAATAACAGAGGATTTGTAATGTTTATAACCATTTACTTACACACTTTCACAGAGCAGTTGACCCAGTAAAGTGATAAAACATAGGAATGATGACATCAGGAATATTCCTCCAATTGACAACAAATACCAATGAAAGTAAATATAACAACCCCCGAGGCCAGGCATCACTGACCTAGATCTACACTTCCATATGAAAGTATTAATAGACTGTTTTAATTACAACTGTTTTAAACACCATTTTTAACATATTACTGCTTTATGTGGATATAATTTCAAATGTAATGGTTTCGGCTTATCATATATTTTTACGGTATTTGTGAAGTTGAGATCTCAACAGTGCATGTGGATAATGTAAAATAATATAATGTGATTTACATAATAAATTTTCTTTGGTACCTTGTCAGCTTGATGATGACTCCTTGTATATCAGCGGAAACATGTTGCAGTAAAACCATAAAACATAGAAAAACAGCTAGTTGTGACTGATGGCTACTGTCCTTACATTTGAATACATTTACTGAGTGCCAATTCAACATGCATCAGCACCACTTAACAGCCAACAGACAGATCATAGCAGTAGGAAACAAAATTAACAGCCAATTCATACAAACTTAAGGTAAATACCAAAGAATAAGTAATTTTAAACACACATATAGAAGACAAGGAAGTGCTTACAAACAATAAGGCAGACCAAAGACAAAAGAATTAATTTCAATCACACTATATTATCAACATTTCAATCAATTGGCAGATGTGTTACTCATCATTTGATCACCAATTTTCACAATTCTTGCAAGCACTCACAATTCACTCATTGAATTTAATTTCACTGCACAACATTTCTAGACCTAAGAAGCAGAAGGGTGTAAGTCTAATTTTGTATTTGAGATAATACATCATTTTCCTTAGACCAATATGTGATTTGCTGCTGTTTACTTCTTGGTCCAGCTGCACTGGGACAGTATTTGGACTTACAACCACCTGCATCTGAAAGAACTTGAAATTCTACAGAAAATGATGTATTATCTCAAATATAATAAAAGTTGGACTTACACCCGTCTACTTCTCAGGTACACATTTTTCTTAGGGTAGGTGTATCTTCATTCCTTCCTTACGTTTTCTTTTTTTTTTAAACCAAGATGATTTCCAATGTTTACAATTTTTTTTTACAAATGAATATAAATGGATATTGCAATCAGTTAACACAACATTATATTCAGTGAGAACAAGGCTACACGTTTTGGCGAAACTGATTAGCCATCATCAGGCCTTATTACACGAATACAAAAGAATATTTTACAACTGTATTTCACAAGTTAAACTGCAAGGTTGAGATCTCAAACCTGAAATACAGTTGTAAAATACATCCCCTTTTGTATTCTTGTAATTACGCTGATAATGGTTAATCAGTTTAGCCTTTATTCTTCCTGAATATAATGTTGTTCATTTGTACTTAATAATGGTGATGTGCCACATTAAAGTACACATTTTTTATTAACTATGTGAACATTCCACTCAGTCATACTTTCACAAAGAAACATAAACAATGGCACACAACAATAAAAATGCAACAATAAAGTACAACTACTGCAGAGACATACAGGTTAAGGAACTTGCAAAACCAGACCATCAAATGCTGCTAAATGTGATAACACTAAAGACATAAAAAAAACAGACAGAAATTTTAGATGAAGTGCACTTCTAACACCATACACAAGCAAGACTGCAATTTGTGGCTTATCTTGCGCAGACTTGCAGAATATTTCATTCAGGTTTTCAAGTTTGAACCTTTCCTTTAATAGCTTGAATTTGACGTGTGTGTGTGTGTGTGTGTGTTGGTTGAATCTCTGTATAAGTAGGTCCTATGTGCCTCCTTTACAATTTTCATTTCCATGGGGTAATTGCAATTGAAGTCTTCACATACATTTACACCCTTGCGAGGTATGTGTGTAAGGTGGTGGAGTATTAAGGGTAATTACGAGTTGTCAATTTAAAATTTTTCCAAATATGTAATTTTTCATCAACTTTGTACTAATTTCTCGTCAATTCGATTCTTATGTCTTCCTACATAATGAAGTGTATATTCCATTAACTGAACTCTGCATTCTGCACATTTAATACAACAAATGACTTAGGCTCAGGTTCATAAACCTTTTATAATATTTAAACAAAGCTTCCTTCATTCTCTAGACAATCGCTTCATTATAGATCTTTCATATACAGGTCGTCGGTTCAGACACATCAGGTACCTCCCAAAGTAGCTTCTTTGAATTTCTTCAGTTCCTGAAACGCCAGACTGCCTCTCTTAATATTTGTACTTTATTTTACTGTTACAACTTATCTCCACTTCCTGCATTGACATACTTCTGAACATCACCTTCATAATGAACTCATTAGGGAACAGCTCTTTTATTCTTCCTTCTTACTTGCATTCTTCAATGCGGACTGCAATACTGATACTTGCAGCAGCAACTTTGGCCATCCCTGGCATAGGATTCTTGTTTATCTACTTTAATAGTATCATCTTCTTTACTTCATTCTCTTTTTGGCTGGCTGTGCATTTACGGGCTTAGAAGGATAAGTGGCATGAACACATGCTTGTTTATGTTATCTGTTATGGTCTATTATAACTTGTAATTGTAGCCAAGCAACCTGTAATTGGGTTTGACGCCTGACTGTCTTCTATAACCTTCTTCTGTATTACGAAGCTTCCACTTCTGTGTCCAGTTTAACATGAAGTTTATTTCCATTAATGTATTTGTACACTTCTGTTCAGTAAATTTAAACCATCACGGTACTTAGTTGGCACTACCATTAATCTTCTTCTCCTGTGATCCAATCTTACGCCTGTGTCGCATTCGTGCAGGCCTTGCAACACATGCATCATACATGATCACCATTACGTACGAGAACACTCAGCACTCTGCACGTTCTCCTACATGGTGCATACCACACAACTGATTACAGGGACAAGATCCACACTAGGATCGAAGATAAAAGCTATCTGAATGCAAAACGCAAAACACAAATAAGTTGTAATGAACGTTACCCATATACACATCAATGGTTCAATGTCCTTTTAATTCAATTTGTAATAACGATAAATATACAAACATCAGTTACCGAGATTAAAAAATAATATAAAAACACTGACAGCAAGCTGCAATATCCTATATATCTATCTTTTACATATCTGACAATGATGTATACTTATGTTTACATACTTTTTTCCTTTGTGCTTGATTCTCCCTGAAGATGGCTTACTTACGCCGAAACGTGTGGGATGGTGTAAACCATCAGATAATACATGTCTGTTAACTGTAAGTGCATTCAGTTGGAATTATATGAAAAGCAACATTTTCATTTAATTTTGATGTTATTATATAAACCAGATAATTGCCAAATCAGCAGTTTATCATGCCACCTTTGAAAGCTCGGTCCAAGGCTTGAACTATGAACCCTAGCCACATACACAGCTTTCCCTGGGCAGAAATGTCTAGGAATTCTTCACAGACATTTTGACCCTTGAAGATGGGGCCACCATATTTTCTTGAAACATCAGGCACCAGTCACCCAGCGATAAAGCACCACGCTGTTCTAAATGTGATCACCCAAATAATGTTTGGTACGGAGTAAAACTCATGAGGCTTTTTATTATGCAATTTCCTCCAGTACCCTGTTGCCTCCTCCCTCATAGGTCTATCTATCAGCACCATCTTCTTGAACACGTTCAGCTGCATCTATGTGAAAGAATTATAACCTAAAACCAACAATATTGCACTTATTTTATATATGTATATTGCAACCCTACATATGTTTCGGCTGTACTTCAGCCATCATCAGGGGTTTCTCTTGCAGCGTCCACTAACTGTATCTCCCACTAACTTTTGATTCCTATCGGTTTCTTAATAACTAGGTATTGTGCATTGTCTTACTTTCTAGGTCCTATATTGCTCACTTTGTACACTGATACACTTATGTATGTGGGTTTTTTGCACGTTTTGCGTTTGACGTTTCCTTGGTCCGTTTTAGAAACATGTAGTTTTGGCCTATTCTGGAACATGTCTGTAGTCTTCGGTGTTCTTTTTTCTTCGGTCCTTTTTCTTTAGTTTGTATGCAGGTGTCAGCCATCTTGTCACTGCCGTCTTGATGCTGCAGTGTGCCAAGATCATATATGGATTGTATTTTTCATGGTTTTCTTTACGAGGTGTTATGGTGTCTGTATGTGAAAGAAGTTTTGCACAGGATAAGCCATGAGTAGCACAAAGGCAGGTTGTCATTTGCCCATGCAGCCATCCAACAATACACCCAACATGGCCCCCCCCCCCCCCCCGAATATGCAATCAGCACAGTCCTCAAATCATACCTTGAAGGCACAAGTGCTTCAAATTCAGGACTTTGAACTGCAGTAGCTCTCCTTGCTCCACAGTCCAACTGAGTAACTTTAGGCTAGTTAACTGCAGTCTGTTGTGTTTTGCTGTAATACTCACTGGCATCAATACCAACTGTAATGTGACCATGGTCACAAGAACTGATGTCTGATATATTTTCATTACTAATACCCAAATTCCTGACATCTTCAATGTTATACAGTGTTCTCCCTGCCATGATGAGTTAGTATGTAAATAAGATGAATAAACAGCCTCTGCGAAACACATTTATCAATACCACTTTACACTCCCAAAGAACAGTGCTTTCACAATCAGAACTAGTAAGTCGAGACTCCGTAGTACCACAAAACTTCCCCTGAACATCAGCTTCATTTTGCACCACTTCAATTACTTCTTACATAGAAAGGGTAGCAAACTATGTACAGTTGTCATGCAGAGGGCGTCTCCCATAAATCCAACCCCTCCAACCTCAGGGTTATGTGGAGATGGTAACAGGTGTGGAGAGGGTGCCCTGAGGGGGGCTACTCTGACACATGCTGGAAATCCATACCCTGGGTCACGTGGGAGGTGGTAACAGGTGTGGACGGGATACCCTGTAGAGGGTTAATACAACACACGTTGGCTAACGGGGCTCTGGTCTACCCAAGCCAAGGTGGAAGGTATCGTGCCGAAGGCTGCACGGCACTGGGGTAGTCAACAGCAGTGTCGTGAACGATCCCCTTGGGGAACCAGGCCACACCCCATTGTTTGTAGGCCTTCCGTTCGCGTGGGGCTCCGTGGACAGTGACTGTATTCTTTTCCCCGTGTGTTGTGGGAGAGCTCCTTAAAGGGAGACTCCGAGAGATATGAAGGAATGAATTAATCAATGGCTCTGGAAATGGAACATTGCCTTTTATAAGAGATTCCCAAAGGCTCCTACAGATGTCCAAGGGCTTGTCTGGCTTACAGACGGCTCTGGGACAGAATGGGGGACTGAGGCTCTTCGGGTAAAGAGATATGTAAAAGAAGGCTCTGGAAAGAGATATCTCTCTCCATAGGGGCCCTGTCGGGGAACATGGAGGGATGCTCCTTTACCGGGGACTTAGAAAGGTGAGTTTTTATATTTATTAGGGGACCTTTTTCATTAGGTCTCTGAGAGATATGTAAAAGAAGGCTCTGGGACGGGTGTCTCTCTCCATAGGGGCCCTGCTGGGGGAACTTGGAGGAGGGACTCCTTCACTGGGAACTTTGAGAGACAGGTGAAAGAAGGCTCTAGAGGGGGAGCGTCTCTCTCTGTTGGGGCTCTGAGAGGGGGGCTCCTTTACTGGGGACTTTGAAAGACATGTAAAAGAAGGCTCTGGTGACGGGCATCTCTCTCCATTGGGGGACCTTGGAGGGGGGACTTCTTCACCAGGGACTTTGAGAGACAGGCTGTAATTGACTGTCACAAACGACCTAAGAGGAGACCCATGGCTAGACAGAAAGATGATGTACAGACTGATATAACAAACATGGGAATTGTTAATTGGAGACAAGTAGTGCAGGACAGGAATGGGTGGGAGAGCAACTAGGGAGGTGCTCATCCTTCTTGGGTAGTGGAGGAGAAGGAGAATTAGATGTCACCTACTGGCAATGTTTGACATTTTGAACTCACACTAAATGGCGCCTACAGACACCATTGGGCTCCAAACGGTTATCTCATTCTGTGCACTCAGCACAAACATGGCAATTTTCCTGTTGGAGGCTAATATTAAAATGGTTCAAGTGCACAGGGTGGGAGGGAATGGACTGGATTCATCTGGCTCAGTATAGGGACCAGCGACAGGATCTTGCAAACAGTACAGACCTTCAGATACCATAAAATGCCATGAACTTCTTCATTAGCTGAGCAAATATTAGATTCTCAAGAAGGACTCTACTCCCTGGGGTTAGTTTAGGATTACGCCAGTGAAGCATCAACATCATAAATAATTTGTCATTTTACACTTCAATATTACTTTGGCATGGAGGAAAATGTATATTACTTCAAGAAGTCCCAACACGGAATTACTACATTTTAAATTTTAGGTGCTGGTACAGAACAGTAAGGACTTTATTTTACAGAGATCTAAAGTGGTAATCAACCTGTGCCATGGCTCATGGTCAGTCACCGGCCTGTCATCATGGAGGCCTGGGTTCAATCCCAGGCCAGTCAATGTGAAATCTGTGGTCGACAAAGTGGCACTGGGACAGGTTGTCCCTTGTCAGTATCATTCCACAGGTGCTACATGCTTGTTCATTCATCCATCACTGATGAATTACAATATCAGCAATTAACAGCATCATTAAATAATAGGCACTATGTTTAATTTCAATAAAATACACGTGTGCTACACTGAACTACAAGCGTAAATTAAGAAAGATACATGCAAAATATTGCCAAACAGTAGTCATTATTGAAAGCCACATACTGTTTTTGTTGTACATACCTTGTCGAGCTAGGTTCTGCAGGGCACCAATTGGATCCTGGGCAGCTTGGCCTCCAGTACCACCTCCAGGGACTCCAATACCACCTCCTTTCTTTGAATCTACATAAAAAAAAAAAAAGACTTGAAATTTTTCAATACCAACACATGGATACCAATAAATACTGTCCTGAGCAAAGAGTCACTTTGTGTCTTTCAGACACCTGAATGCGTATCATTCTTGGCACCGGAGAGAATTTCTATGCACAACAATCTTATCTTATCTTATTCGTACTATCATAAAACATTCTTTATACTTTTTTAACAATACGTAACAAGAAGACAGCAAAGGATTCAACTAAACCAAAAGGAAAATACGATGAGACTACTCTTGGACAGCCATCCTGTTTAGGAAGGAAGAAGACTGGAAAAGCAGAACATTTTCTGTTAAAGGTGTGATAAAAAATATGAACAGCCAATTACAGGTGACTGGGTATGGTGTATTAAGTGCTAAACTGCAATGTATCCAGTCTTCTGTAATTAGCTCCTCATGTCATACATGTGCAGACAAGTCTACAAGCATACAGTGAAAACTTCAGAAGTATATTCAAGAGAAGGATTATACATGACATACTACACAACATCCATGCTCACATATTTATTGTGTTAAGCTCAAATATTTCATGTGTTTAGTTGGATAAGTTTAAAGTATTCTGGCTCATCAGAACGATTATATTTTAACCAACTGTATATTTATATATATATGTAAACTTACAAATTCAAAAACAGAAGGCTTTGTTTAATTACTATTAAGAATATGGGATGTCAGTAAGCAGTGTGTGTTCAGAAAACTGACGTTGATTGTTGAACATACAAGTTAGGAAATACAGAGAGTACGAGTCCATGAATTTTCCAAAAATATAGGACCCAGAACAGTGACATGAACCAGGTTCTGGAATGATCTGTGAACCTCACTGTTACCTGACACTTTCTGCTTGGTGCGTGTGAACTAATACACATTTTTGTATGCACAGAGGGTGCTGCAACAATTGTGATGAAAATATTAGACACCACTGTAAAATATCTAGTCGCCTGGGATTTATGCACCCTTGGTATATAATGTATAATCTCTTGTTTAATTTTCTCACTAACTGTAAGACTTAACAAAAAGTGTATTGGGCATAAAATAGGATCCACTTTTCTCTATAACTACTGTTCAAAACACTGGGTGCTCTGACATACATTTCTGGACGTGAGAAGATGAAGGGTGTAAGTCCAATTTTATATTTTAGGTCATACATTGTTTTCCTTAGACCCGTAAGTGACTTATCGCTGTTTACTTCTTGGTCCAGCTACAATGCGACAGTATTTGGACTTACAACCGCCTGCATGTGAAACAGCTTGAAATTCTAAGAAAAATAATGTATTATTTCACATATGATAAAATGGGGCTTACACCCTACTGCTTCTCACGTCCAGATATAATGAGTTATGTCCAAGATACGGGCAGAAAGGCATGTAGGTCTTCTTAAAGTGTCAGGTTTGTCCAGGTTTAACCAAAACTAGATGTGCCGACAGACTTTACTCCTGAATATCAAATTTCATGAAAATATGTTCAATAGTCTTCATGTTGTTTCAAACATACAGGACAGACAGAACAATTAATGTGCTAGGCAGGAACACAAAACATGCCTAAAATGATGTACTGACAGTGGGTTAGAACGTCAAACTTTCCTTTCTTAGTCGTCTAAAGAATCCACTGAAATATAAACCTATACTTACTCATCTCTCGGACATGCAAGATCAGCCTGGCTACAAATCCAAGGTACTCCTCCTGCACACAATATAAAAAATGTTGCTATAATACCAACAATTAATTTCACAAAAACACAACAATATGATGAATACGTTTTCTTTCAAACAATTTCGGCATCAACATCAGAAACAAGGTCAATTACTAGAAGAAACAAAATGACAATTAAGTTATAGAGATTAAATTCTGAAGAAATAATCTGTAAAGCTCAATATAATTAAACCAGCTTACACATACCAAAGCAAATAGATGTTTGTGATTTTTGTGTCCAATCACACTACTGTGTCCAATATTTACATTAAATGTTTTAAAGTAGCATAAATCAAAGTTATACCACACTTGGAAACAAGCATAAACTTTTTTCTAACTGTATTAGGCTTCAATTACATGTTTCTCAAGACACTTTAACACAAAATTCACGTCCGTCATTCAGAAAGTTTGGTTACGGTTTTCTTTATATGAAAATGCACAACTCAGATGTCATTTAAAAAGATTGCAAGTGAAGGGAATGGTTAAACATTTACATTTGTAATCTTAGATGTTCAGTTAGGGCTCATCTTTACGCACACTTCGGAAGGTAGAGAGACATGATGATTGGATGGACAAATAAAAGGAAGAGGAAAGGAACAAGGTAAGAAAGGAGGGAAGGACATGAACCTTTAAATGAACAGGTTGGTTATACATTGGTTGGTATTTAAATTTTACAGCTCAGTTTATTGAAAACATATTATTTGAACAGAAAAAGATAAGATTATGAAATAAACGGCATTCTATGGAAAATAAACAGAGATTATGCAGCATGTCTTAAAAATTCAGCAAATTTATTTGTTGCCTAAATATACGAAATCAATTTGTAGGGGTGTTTTTTTTACGTGTTCATGTATGTGAACGTAGGTTGTTTAAAGGTTAAAGCAGAAAAGGAATAATGGAAAGGAAGAAAGAGATGAGATATGATGCAATGGTAAAGGAATATATGGTAATGCATTTTTAAATCATTTAGATTAAATGATCTGATGGAACTGAACTGCACACAATCTCAATGACTTGCCAGTAAAACATGAATCACAGCTGCGCAGCACAAAGACTATTTACTTCATTTACATTAGGTTTTTTTTTTGTTATAGCAGTATATAGTGGAACTATATCAAAATATTATGCATGCATGAAAACCTTAGGTAACTATTACAAATATATGACAGGTACAAGTGAGAGTCCACTACTCATTAACAGCCATCCATAAGGCTAAGCCTACACTGAGGTCAGAACCAACACAACACAGCAAACCAACATTTGTCTGGACACACATCTCCAGACATGTGTGGCTCCTTTTAATCTGACATGTCTGTCCAGACTTCTACCTACAAACGGACTTCTTTTTCTCAGTTTGCTTCTTGTAAGTGATGTGAACGTTACATGATGTACGTGTCTGATGATGATGATTACGACAAATTTTTGCTGATGGATAGTAACCTTAGCTTGAAGTTACTACTGTAATTCATTAGTGTTATTATTTCAGTTAAATGATCCTTGTTTTGTATGGGTGTGAGACTTGGTCTCTCACACTGAGGGAGGAACATAGGCTTAGGGTGTTCGAGAATAGAGTGCTGAAGAGGATTTTTGGGCCTAAGAGTGATGAGGTAACAGGGGAGTGGAGAAGACCACATAACGAGGAACTTAATGAACTGTACTCATCACCAATTATTATTCGGGTGATCAAATCAAGAATGAGGTGGGCGGGGCATACAGCACATATGGGTGAGGGGAGAGGCGCATACAGGATTTTGGTGAGGAGACATGAGAGAAGGAGACCACTTGGAAGACCCAGGGTAGATGGGAGGATAATATTAAAATGGATCTTCAAGAAGTAGGATGTGGGGGCATGGACTGGATTGATATGGCTCAGGATAAGGACAGGTGGCAGGCTCTTGTGAATGTGGTAATGAACCTTCGGGTTCCATAAAGCGCGGGGAATTTCTTGACTAGCTGACAACCAGCTAGCTTCTCAAGAAGGACTCTGCTCCATGGAGTCAGTTAGTTATTATTTCAGTACTTACCCACAAAGTTTAATTTCCGCCTCAGACATCTGTTGTGGTACTTTTTGTCTCTTTAGTCCCAAAGAGGTGTCATATCACTAACAAGTTCTATCAGATACATTTTGTCCATTGCACCAACACTAAAATTATATGCTAACAGCAGCATGTGTCTGGCCAGACTGTCAGCTCAAAACAAACCTATTTTGTTGGGCCAGACAGTCAGAAATTGTTGGGATATGACATGCCGGTTGGATCGGGTTCAGTGTAGCTGCTGCCATAAACAATAAAGTGGCTGATTTTTATTTCATTGTCTGGAGTCTGTCCAGACCATTGTGTTGTGTTGGTTCTGGCTCCAATGCAGCCACAGGATTACGCTCCCTGAAGAGTAATTCTCAAGTACAGCCACCAGCTGATGAGAATTAGATACCACTATTATAACATGTATATATCCCGCATAAACTCAGTACCTATATGTATTGTTCACAACTCCAATAACTGAAACATTTTATCAACATCAAAATGTCTATATCAAAACGTTTAAGATACAGAAAACCTCAGTCAGTGAGGGCAAAACAGTCCTCTAAAAGATGATGTGAACTAACCTTTGACTTGGCTTTCTGGAAGACATGGTTCTCCATTTCCATGCTATTTTTCGTGGTTGGCATTCCAGACGTCCGAATGGCTTCGTCTCTGAAAAACAAATAGTTTTAGGTACAGTCTCCAATTCAACTGGTTCCCATACACTTCAACTTTTATGCATAAACAGCAAGTGTATGAGAACAGAATCTTTATATCTGTAACTCAGTACAGGGTGTTCCTTCATGGTGTAAACATAGTGTGGCAACACGGTATGTATCCGTTCATTATAAGTTACATTTGCTCTCATATAACCTTTGATTCTATAGTAATTTAACATAAATTTAATCTAAATTTCCAGAATTAACACTCGATTTCATTTGAAGAGGTTTTACTACTCCACGATGCAGAAGATTTCAATAATTGCCTTATAATATAATTTTAACATAACTGTTTATATAACACTTTATATAAAGTAAAGTAAAGTTCACCCTAGAACAGGCTATGAAGGCCCAGAGGGGGAGTAGAGGTATAGCTCTTCTCTTTCCTTAACCCTGGCACTAGATGGGGGTGGGTGGTCAACTCCACACCCCGGCCGCTTTACCCTTGAGAAAGAGACCCAGTACCCATTGTATAGGTGGCTGGGTGGGACCCAGGCCGGTCTGGACGGCTGCAAAAAATCTCACCCCCACCGGGATTTGATTCCCAGACCGTCCAGCCCATAGCGAGTCGCTATACTGACTACGCTATCCTGGGTCACTAACCCTGTACATAGATGTTTTAATGGTCTGCTGCCATTACATATTTTACAATCCATGTATGACAAAGCTGTATAAGAGTGCTGTATAAGTCTTTAAGTAGTGATACTCCCTGAAGATGGCTACAGACAATGGTTGAAACAATTAGGAATGTTTTCTATTCTTAATATGTACAATTTTTTTGGTTATAAACTTGTCTTACTTTTCTAGAATCTTTATGTGTATAATTTATTTTCAGTTCATCACCTCTTTGCACTTTCTTCTCAATGCATGCAAGCTCACCAGCTACCTCATTGTCTCTATGGGGCATCTACACAGGTAGATGAAGTTACATATCTTAGTCATTTCAAAACAAAAAAAGAAGTTTCAATATAGTCTTCTCGGGCGCACAGCCGCGTCAATTCGTTTGAATACAACGTTTCGGGGACTAGCTCCGTCCCCATCCTCAGGCAAAACTGATTTAACATGCAACTCGTCTGTCCCGTGTTTTTCTACCTGCCGCGGCAGGGAGAATCAGACCGGTTTTGTAGTACCCACAAACAGTTAAGTTGGTGGGCGGGCTGTTGACTGTTGTGCTCCCACGCCTCGCTGCGAGGTCCTTATCTGACGTATTGCAGGCTGCCAGGCTCTGCTGAGTATGAACACGGGACAGACGAGTTGCATGTTAAATCAGTTTTGCCTGAGGATGGGGATGGAGCTAGTCCCCGAAACGTTGTATTCAAACGAATTGACGCCGCTGTGCGCCCGAGAAGACTATATTGAATCATGTCGCCGCTTAAGTTTTAAAACTTATAAAAAAAGAAGTATCCTCCACAATGCTCAATCAAATGGGACACATCTACGTTACACACCAAATACAGCTAAAATATCCCATGGAAGATCTACATTGTATCTGCTAACACTATCACAACACAATCTGGATGAACTTCCACCCAAAATTTTTAATCTGCATACCCACAACCATCTCGAAAGTGTTAACAGAAGAAAGTACAATACACTGCATATGTTTTTGTAACAGTCTTAACATGCATAAAGAAGAAAATTGTAATATTTAATAGCTCAACAGAATTCAATAAAAAGTATAAAACAAGTTACAATCTATGCCATCATATACAAGACAGTAATATGTGTCTAGGGCTACTCTCAGAAAAATTACTTCTTCTAATTATAATATAACTGTAAGGTTTTTGATCTCAAAACCCACTTTAGAATTCAAATTACTTTGCATATTTTCTCTATGTATATTTTTTTGAAAAAGTGGCAAGATGATGGGTTAACCTAGAGCCAAAACATGTAACTACACTGTAAAACAAGGTAATCTGTTTTATCAAGAAACACCTGTGTTAGACTGAATCACCTGATTTCTTGCTACTGTAAACACCAAAGGACATCCCATGTCAAGACTAACCTAATGTACTTTGAAGGCTGAAGGATGCCAAAAAGATCTATGAATGCCTTAATACCAAATTCATCCAACTACAGAAGCAGAAGGTTAACTTAAAAGTCATCTGTACACAGCAGGCTGAAGGATACATCCTACAAACCTCAAAATGCTAGGCACGAGTAAAAGCTACTCTACTGAGGCCACAATATGTCAGTGGTCTCTGATAAAGCACGTTAGTCCTCAAGATTCCCAATAAGGTGTTCAACATGACCATAATACAGTTTCTGATCAGATGAGGGTAAAATCATTCATTTTTTAATGAGAATATTCAGTGTCCACAAAGCCCTGTTCCTATTTTAAACATTTATTTCATGACAACCAAAACAGACAGATGTGTGTAGTGTTTGCAGATTGTTCCTTAACTCAGAATGCTCATGTGTGCTTTAGTCCACCTTAGCATGGGAACCCCTGGTGGCCCTGATGACATCAAGCCATTAGTCCAGGTCTACCCATGTATGAGTCAACATTCCTTTTGCCACACTTTGGATTGCTTTGATTATCCTCATAAAAAGGGTTACAATGTCATCCACAGATGCTCTGTATACATATTCCCTCACATAAACCCACAGTTAGAAATCCAAGGCCATGGTATCATGGGAACCAAGAGATTGGCCCACCTCATCCAATTCATCTGGCAGGGAATGTCTGACGTAGAAGTGTCCGCACATTGTTATTGCAGTGTGAGAATGCACCTTCATGTTGCAAAATGACGAATGGTTGCATTTCTTCCGGGTATGCAACCACACACAGCTCCAGCATGTCAAGATACGACACCCCATGTAATGGTCTTCCCATAAAAGACAAATGGACTTACCACTTTATCATGCATCAAATTTTGAGTTAAGAAACAATTTCCAAAATAATGCATATTTCTCTTTTGGTCACCATGTAATAAATTTTTAAAACAGGAATGGAACATTGAGGACATCTATACAATAACACTGTGATAACTGTGTCCCTGTCACCATGACATGGAGTGCTCTCATATTGCGGATGGAGCAGACGGTCTCCTTATATCAAAGGTAGCTGCGAATATATTGAACATGCAGCGGCCGAGTCGACAAGTGGTGATCCTGCAGCTTGGGGTTTGGGCGAAATGCCTCACGGTAAAATTTTTTACGAAACAATGCAGAAGGGATCGGAATTGGGACAGATTCTTTGGAACGACGTATGCTACGAAAAATGGATAAAAGGACATAGCATTGATTGATCTGTCTCACGATACGGACAAGAAGCAGGCTCTTGTCAACGCGGTGATGAACCTTCGGGTTCCACAAAATGCCTGCACTTTCTTTGCTAGCTGAGGAACGATTAGCTTTTTAAGGACTCTGCTCCATAGAGTTACTTACATAACAATCACGAAAACAGAACACACACTCACTAATCATGTAAGCAAAAAACTTACATTTTCGCAACAACACTCTGACGAAATGTTGGAGTCCTCCACGAACCATCATCCATAACCGCCATTTTTCCGTTTTCTTGTACACAGTTTATCTAGTTCTTGTGCCTGATGATCTCATAGCACCACAGGTGATCTACCTAAGCATACAAGCAACCGTGATCAGAGATGCACGTCATGGCAGCTCTTATCCGTGTCATACGGATGGATCAGAGTGGTTATGCGTGCACCATTCATTCGATAACGGCATATCGAAATGTGGTATTATATCGAGTATGGTTTGTTGTGTGAAGATTTGTTGTGCCTGTTTGAAAAATAACTTGTTTTATGTTTCTAACTCGTGGGACTGACAGAACTTAATTACTGAATATGTTCATCATAAGACTGAAACTGATAGTTCCTACGCTGTAAGTTAACTTGGAAACGACGATTTTCGGCGTGATTTTTTGTTCTGCAGTATCACCAGCAGAAACAGAATAACGTGGCTCTGATCTCTTCAGTGACTTTCTTATTCCGTCTTTCACACAATGGATCTTAAAAGAAAAGGAGAAGACCTGGCAGTAGTCCCAGTTATTAAGCGAGCAAGAAATGAGGTTGCTAATGTTAACAAGGGGACAAGTATTGTCCCCAGTGATATATCTCGAACATCTAACCTTACGGCTCCTATCATGTTACTCGAGGGGCACCAAGGAGAGATTTTTACTGTCGAATTTCACCCGGAAGGGCAATATCTGGCGTCCGCGGGGTTTGATCGTCAGCTTTACATTTGGAATGTATACGGGGAGTGTGAAAATATATCACTAATGGCTGGTCATACTGGCGCCATCATGGAATTGCACTTTTCAACAGATGGAAACACATTGTTTACTGCTAGCACTGACAGCACTCTGGGAATGTGGGATATTGAGACCGGAATTCGTGTCAAGAAACTTAAGGGCCACACCACATTTGTAAATTCATGCCATCCTGCAAGACGTGGACCACAACTAGTGTGTAGTGGTTCAGATGACTGTTCCATTAAGTTGTGGGATCCACGAAAGCGTGGACAAGGAGTTACACTCAATAATACATATCAGGTGACAGCTGTGACATTTAGTGACACAGCTGAGCAGATATTGTCTGGAGGGATAGATAACGACATTAAAGTTTGGGATCTTCGGAAAAATGCTCTCTTATATCGATTAAAAGGTCATGCAGATACTGTTACTGGATTAAGTCTGTCTCCAGATGGCTCATACGTTTTGTCTAATTCAATGGATAATACAGTCCGAATCTGGGATGTGCGGCCATTTGCCCCTCAAGAACGATGTGTGAAGATTTTGACTGGCCATCAGCATAATTTTGAAAAAAACTTATTAAGGTGTGCATGGGCCCCAGACGGTTCAAAGGTAAGTGTGCATTCAGTTTAGAATTACATGACTAAAACTTGTGACAACACTTTTGGATTGCAGTGGCACAGTATTTTGTATTTAAGCCGCTATACTCGGAAGAGCTGCACAAACATTACCTTGGAGTATGACAAACACCTGTACAATATCCATGCAGAATATCAATTATTTTGTTATGCTTTATTAAGATTACCTGATGTTGTATTTATTGTGTATACTGGTCTATAAGTGTGATTCTGTTATTGATCTGTCAGTATTTAGCTCCATAAGTACAGGTCTTGCTTTTAAATGTGTACATTTGTTTCAGGTGTCTGCAGGATCAGCTGACAGGTTCGTGTATCTTTGGGACACAACATCTCGTCGGATCCTGTACAAATTGCCAGGCCATAATGGTTCTGTAAATGATGTCGATTTTCATCCTAAAGAACCTATCATCATGTCAGGTTCTAGTGACAAACTTGTGTATGTTGGTGAGATTGAGGAGTAATTTTCAAGGTAGAATGTATAACTACTGATGCTGTTTCAGAATACTATGCTTGTACTGTGTCAAAATTACAGTTGCAGTCTGCTTGCAGTTATGTAAGAGGCCGAATCAGACCGTTTATACTGTGACATTAATTTCACAGGCCACATTTGTGATGTTCGTAACAAAATACTGACACAAAACATTAGGTCATGACCGTGTATTTCAAGTACAGTAGAACCTCGGTTATCCAAACTTTGCTTAACCGAATCACCTGTCAGGTGCTGCGATTCCCAGAACTGCCTGCTGTGAGACACCTCTGAGCCTCTCCTGTCAGTTTGTTGTGAAAAGTTGACAGGTGCGGACGAGTGGCAAATTGATGTGTGTTTGCTTCTTACAGTGCAGTTTTAAAATTTCATTTAACAGTGATTCCAAACAATGTCAGCTGAACAAAAACGTGTTGTAATAACAATTGAACAGAAATTGGAGGCTGTGAGACAAATTAAAAATGGTGAGCTCTTGCAAAATGTCGCAGCGGATTTTGGTGTTCGCATATCCACCGTTTCAGATTGGGTAAAATCGAAATCGATACTCGAAGAACGTCCATCTAAAATGCCGAATGGAGGGACATTGCAGCCAAAAAACGCTGTGAAAAAAAAGTTCAAACTAAAATATAAGATTTTTTCGTAGAAATTTGTACTGTTGTATTGTATCTGTAAATATCATACACTTTCTTGTGCCTTAAATTTTATTAACATAAGACGTGTTTCTGAATAAATGTTATTTTTATTGCACCTTATCACGTCAAGCCGAATTTCCGAATTATCTGAAATACTGCTTATCCGAAATCGGGTCCACCCCCTTTATTTCAGATAATCGAGGTTCTACTGTAAATACATATGTGTAATAGAAACCACTGATATAAGTCGAACAAAATGCACTTGTAGTCAACTGATATTATTACTATACTACTACTACTACTACTACATATCACTTCCTTGTATGTCTCAGCACTTCTGGTCCATTTTGGAGGAAGTGATGATGATATATGTAAACTGACTACCCACCCCCCCATCTAGTGCCAAGGTTAAAGAAAGAGTAGACCTGTATCTCTACTCCCCCTCTGGGCCTCCATGGCCTGCTCTAGGGTGAACTTTACCTTTAGCTTTACCTTGTATGTAAATTGACTGAGAGTACATTTTTTGGACTTACATCAGTGATTGTCTAATGCACAGACAACATGGAAAACACCAAGAGGTAATAAAATTTTTTGGACCTACTTTCAGAAACCATGTTTCTTTTGGTGGTGAGTCATATTGTATCTTTTTCATGCCCTTATGTGACATATATACTGACATTTTTTGTCATGCAATTAAGAAAAATAATTCTCTGTATGTCTGCAACATTCTGTTCAAATATGTGAAATAAGACATAAAATTGTTTTCACCAAAGGCTGGAAAGATCATCACCAAGTGTAAGTATTTTGACACTGAGTCTGAATCAGTGAATAAACAGAGTGTTTGAATTGAAAAAAAGGCTTGACACATTATATGAAATTAAACCATCATAAGCCAATATGTAGCATTACATATGTAATAAACCACAGTTCAATACTACAATAATGTCCTCGTGTTTTTACCACATTTTATCTTCAGGAGGTTTGTCCCTCATCAGCAATTAAAATGCAATACAGAGGAGTCCACAAATTTTCCAAAAGTGTAGGAGCCCCCTCTAAATTTTAGATGCCTGGAAGGTGACGTCAAGCAAGTGTCATACTGAGGATGAACCCCACTGTTACCTAGTGCTTTCTACTCCATGCCTGTGAACTGATATACATTTTTTTATGTAAAGTGGGGGGAACTGCAATAATTATTCTGAAATTATTAGGTGCCACCGCACAGAATTCAGTCACTCACCTTGTCCCATCCACTAAGTTCCTGAGCAACTTGGATTTTGTGTGGGTGATAATGCAAGTCCTTGTGGAGAATTTGGCGAAGCACGAGAGCGTGCCGCCGAGCCGACCTGCGCGGACTGCGCAATATGGCGTCTCTAACCCGCTCCACATTGTCAGGTGTACGAGCTGAACATGGACGTCCCTGTGGTTTACTGTCCTTCACTGATCCTTCTACTGTAGACGCCATTTCGATACCCACAATAGCAGAGTATTGCGGCTTGGAGCATCACGTCTCTGAAACTGCTGTCGGAAACCACGCTGTGTAGCTGTAACAGACTCTGTTTTGATAAACAGTTCCACTGCTGCAATACGATGTTGTACCAACCAGCTCTCCATCTCAACTAAACTCCAAACATCGCTGTACATGGTGACGGTAAATATGGAAGCGCCGCATAGCGGGCACACTGGTTTTCAAATTTCAAAAATCGTCAGGTGTTTTTGGCGCACCTGTAGTTGCTGATGGCTGGAGATATTTTCGTTTCTTAAACGCCCATGTGCCTGCACCTGCACAGGACAGTGTTATCCCTTGTGTCCATGAACAGTTACATTTACTGGGGCACAGGCACCCTGGACTATTACGTCGTGTGTAAATGTCCTTTCTATTGCTAGTATTGTGAATTAGACCTGACTGATGAGGCATGTTTTGAAATTCCTTCAGCAGATGCAGAGCTGAGTTCTGAACAGTAGGTGATTTCAATGCTGAGAAGAAGTACTTGCTGACACCATCTTATCAACTTTTTTAAAGAATCAGTCAAGAGAAAGTTGAACACTAGCCTTCTTCTTCTCTTGATACAGGAGTCTGTAGCAAAACTTATCAACGGCTCTATATACTTATGAACTTCTCTCTGCATTCAGATCACATTCTTCCATTATACTTGAGAATTCTTCGAGGTGATAAAAATCAAAATGTTTGTTTATCAGCTGTGTAGGGAAGTCCAAATTTGGTGTATGAAAGACAGATTAGGGGTGAGAATTTATAATGTACAAAAGTGCAGGTTGGATGAAAGTCGAACATCTGAAAGTAGACTGCCTGTAATAAGTTTTTCATAAACCATGTGCTAAAATTTAAATACCACCCTGGTCGAATAAAGGTTAAGCTCGAGAAAAATGTAAACTGCCATTGAATCATTCCAAAAAATGAAAGTGTATCAACTGAAATTAGATACATTTAGAGTGTGAGCTTCACATTGTATGAGAACATTTTTCTGCAACATCGGTGCCTAAACCCAACTGTATTTGCCTGACATATTCAAACAACTGGACTCAAATGTCCCATGCTGTAAACTCATATAATTGAATTTACTTTTTGATTTCTTAAAAGCTTGTCCATCCTCTAAGAATTTCAACCATTTGTTATACTATTCTTTGTCAACCATGATGCCCACTTCATAGTTCTGAGTTTCTGACACTCAGAATATGCACATTTTGTGAAATTCACTTCCACTGTTCTTAGTGGTTATCCTTATACACACTGTTAACAGCTTATGTTGGGGTCTTTTTGAGTTACAGCATATGAGGCAAGAACTTAATTTCTGTGGTTTCAGCAGAACTGCTGTTACAAATGAATTTACAGATTATCACAGGTAGAATTCTATGGAAGAATTTTAGCTTCTGAACAACCACAGCGTATACTCCTGCTGTTACCTGCATGTGTGTCATAAAAATATTAATTTAAACTCTGCAGTAAAAGTGATGTATAAACAGTCAGTACACTTTACAGCAATCATATTGCCACGACTTTTTGGTGGCTCATTCATATGAACTTGTTTTCTGAGCAGGGTTACCAAGTATGAAGATTATATAGCATTAGTGGTACATGGATGAAAATGGTATGTAGCATTCGTGGAATGATGGGGAAGTTAACACAGAATGAGATTAAAAAGATTGTACTTGTGACCCATTTTCCAATAGCACCCAGAGACACGGCATTGGTCGCAGTGCCCTTAGTACAGCAATGCGTGTCCAACAAACAAAAATGTGTGGAAACTTTATAGTGACGTCCATCAACATGTAACTTGTAATGTAACTACAGGTGCAGGATAATACATTTCTATCATTAATTGAAAGCGGCAACTTGTAGAGAAATAGAGTTATTATTACACACTTTGTCGACCTCGGTGGACTAGTGATTAGCGTGCTCGCCACTGGAGCCAAGGTTCGTGGGTTCGATCCCGACCGATGGATTTTTAAGGGTGATAAAAATCCGGAGCACCACTTCCTTCGGAGGGGAAGTAAACCATGTCGTAGATTTACGGCATGTAAAAAAACCTTACGGGCATGCTCGTAAGCGAAATTCAAGCAGTACTTTCTCACCCAAGTCTCCTGACTGCCTGCCAGATGGCTCTGGCGGTCACATCAGGATTGAGTTAAAACAGCGCGGCCAATCGGCTGGTCACCGAACTGCCACCAATGCGCAAGACCACGTAACCTCGGAAAGAGGAGGCCTAGGCCCATATCGGGCTGTCGAGCCACGGTTGATTGATTGATTACACACATTAGTAATACTTCATGATATTTCCCATCCTGACCCAATGTTCCTACCACCCCAAAGTGTCAGGTTTGATTATAAGTACAAAATGTTGATGTTACAGTAAAACACTTCCTCGACAAATGCATCGTTCAACAACAATGAGGCGGCGTAGATCCGAGTAGGGCTGTTGCCCCAAGGGGGGGGGGGGGGATGTGAAGATACTTCATGTACAAGCATTTATAATGGATAAGTTCTAGGTTTAACCGATCGTTCGGTGTGCTCATATTCCATTTGCAAAATATCTTATTGTACATGTCTCCTTCTTCTAAGAAGGCTCTGACAAATACCACGGCCGCCCTCAGCTTTTCAGAGACACTCCAGTCCGTGCTGAATCTTTTAACTGCAAATTCCTTCAGATGGCTGTAGAATTTAAAATGTCTTTCCTGATCAGCATTCTTCTCTGTATTTGCCTACAAAGAAATTTATCTTCTACATAATTCAGTTTTATATCACACACTTACATGAGCCTTAAACACTCATCAGTACTCAGTGAAAACATGCAGTCACGTCTTTGCGTGAAATGCAACCAGACGTGACTGTGTCACAGTTTTAGATTAAACTGCAATAAAACCGAAAGGGGCAAGCATGGGCAGCTAATTCTTTTTATGTTATATTGCCCATTTGTCATGGCATCTAATACCGTAAGAATCAAAACGGAAGTTCTGGAAGTCATTTTATAACCGAAGTGAAATATTGCAAATTTGCAAATTCCTTAATGTTTCACACTCTTGTAGAAATCTTCAGAGAGGTGGATAGTTGATAATTGTAAACAATTAAATTCTCAATGGCTCGACAGCCCCTTGGGGGCCTAGGCCGCCTCATTTTTCGAGGCTTCACGATCACACACTTTAGACACACCACACTCGGTAGAACTCCTCTGGACGAGGGACCAGCTCGTCGCAGAGATCTCTACCTGACAACACACAACACTAACAAGAGACAGACATCCATGCCCCCTGCGGGATTTTTTTTATTTTTTTTTATTTCTTTTAGCCTGTATACATAACGTAAATTTCTGTGTTTACTCCTACATGTTTCGGCGGAATTCTCCCATCTTCAGGAAGTCTACATACCAATATTTAAAACTCACTAAAGTAAAACACATGATAATAGTAATACATAGTAAGTTGTAGTGATTTCTGCATTTAAATTCAAAAGTGTAAGTACCAGTAAAATGTGGTTAAAATTCTATACCTTTTTGCAACTCCATTACAATATTATTAGGTATTATATCGTAGTGATTTCGGGCCGCGATAGCTCAGTCGGTATAGCGACTCGCTACTGGCTGGACGGTTCGGGATCGAATCCCGGTGGGGGCGAGATTTTCCGCACCCGTCCAGACCGGCCCTGGGGCCCACCCAGCCTCCTATTCAATGGGTACAGGGTCTTTCCCGGGGGTAAAGCGGCCACCCAACCCCATCTCGCGCCGAGGTTGAAGAAAGAGTAGAACTACGAGGGCTGTCCAAAAAGTATCCGACTATATTTTTCCCCGCGGTAAGTAATGGCGAAAGGGTGGGGAAACTGAGCGTAGTGGTAGAAGGGACTTTCATGAGCATGCGTGATTTTTTGCTGCCTCGCAACACTGCCGGATGCGTCTGTCGCTGCCAGATAGCGAAGTGGTGTAACACGTGTTCGTCGCATTCTCGTTTCGCTCAAGATGACAGAATGTTTGGAGCAGCGATACTGCATCAAGTTTTGTCAGAAACTTGGGGATACCCAAGAGGAAACAATCCGCAAAATTCAGCAGGCTTTCGGTGATGATGCAATGGGGGGTCACTCAAATTAAAGAGTGGTTCAACCGCTTTAAAGATGGCCGCATGTCGGCGGACAGTGACCAGCGTTCCGGGAGACCGTCAACGAGCCGAAATGCTGATGTCATTGACAAAGTGCGGACATTGATCATGGAGGACCGTCGTTTGACCGTCCGGGAAATGCTGATGAGGTTGGGATCAGCAGAGGTTCCGCAAACACGATTTTAACTGAGGATGTGGGCATGCGAAGAGTGGCGGCAAAATTTGTGCCCAAGCTGTTTTCGCCGGAGCAGCAACAACTCCGCCTTGAGGTCGCGCAGGACATGCTGGAGTGCGCCAACAGAGATCCTGAGTTCCTGAAGACTGTGATCACTGGTGACGAGTCGTGGGTGTACGGATATGACCCGGAAACCAAGGTCCAGTTGTCACAATGGAAGCATCCAACATCCCCGAGGCCCAAAAAAGCACGACACGTTCGGAGCAATGTGAAGGTGATACTGACTGTTTTCTTCGATTACCGGGGTGTTGTGCACCATGAGTACGCACCACTAGGCCAAACTGTTAATAAGGAGTACTACCAAGAAGTCCTCCGTCATCTTCGTGATGCAGTTCGGCGCAAGAGACCGGAGCTGTGGGACGCACGCAACTGGCAGCTGCATCATGACAATGCCCCAGCTCATTCATCACACCTGATCCAGGGTTTCCTGGCTAAGCACGGCATTCCGCAGGTTCGCCAGGCTCCCTACTCTCCTGACATGGCTCCTTGTGATTTCTGGCTGTTCCCGAGATTGAAGACACCGCTAAAAGGCTCCCGTTTTGACAGCCGCGAGGACATCATACAGAACGCGACGGCGCAGCTGCACACCATTCCAAAACAAGCCTTCCAGAATTGCTTCCAGCGATGGAAGGACCGCTGGACTAAGTGTGTGGAGTCACAA
This sequence comes from Reticulitermes speratus, assembly GCA_021186555.1. Classification (NCBI taxonomy): domain Eukaryota; kingdom Metazoa; phylum Arthropoda; class Insecta; order Blattodea; family Rhinotermitidae; genus Reticulitermes; species Reticulitermes speratus. The sequence goes on along the minus strand of JAJKFL010000010.1, from coordinate 8,738,119 downwards.
GGGGCCTACTTTGAAGGGGATTAGGTATTGTAACCACCCAGGTACAGAACTTTTTTTTTCCCGGCCCAAGGTCGGATACTTTTTGGACAGACCTCGTATGATCTGTACTCCCCCTCTAGGCCTTTACCTTTATCATAGTGATTTCTGCTGCTAAATTAAAAAAAGTAAGATTTCGTAAAATGTGGTTAAATTCTATAGCTTCGTACAGGGGCGAACCGAAGGGGAGGGAGGCTGCATCCCCCCTCAAACCCCCCAAAACCGAAATTTAAAAAAACACAGATTTTGTAGATATTATGATATCAAAAGTTCTACTTGATTGACCCTTTAGCCGAAATCAGCCACTGAAATCGGATGATGACTAGTACTTTAGAATTTTGAAAAAAAAAAAAAAAAATATGAAATTTAAAAAAAACGACAAGATAGGACACTGTGATTGAGTCATGAAACATGCAATTATATTTGTATGTACATCAATGCAGTTGCAAAAAGTATCACGTTATACTTACGACACGATTTTTATAACGTAATTTTTAACATGAAACATCAATTATCTACAGCCTCAGGGTCAGCCCCCCCCCCCTGCCCCGCCGACAAATTCTGGGTACGCACCTGGCTTCGTATATCGTTGTGGATTTTGTCATTTTATCTTGTTCCTGATCCATTATGGATCATGTCCCTCAAATATATCATTGTGCACACAGAGCCTGACAAAGCAAAGGGCAGAAGAAAGGTTTGGCGCAAAGAATTATTTCTGGCTCTGCCTATACAAAGCGACCTACAACTGATACACAGCAGTTGGCAGCAGTGGCTGACCTTGATTCAAGTACCCCAATGCGGAAATGCCTGAAGGCATATGAACGGTACAGCAGATGACACAGTAGGGCTGACAAGTCGGGCACTTCTGCGACAGAATTCACTCAGCTTCATGGGTCATTTGTAGATGTGCAAGCCTACTGTAATTGTGATGCAGCATGCGTCGTTTGGTCTTGATTCAAAGCTATTTCTACAAATTCAGCCACAGTGCTTAGAGCACGAAAATGTTTCCGTATTTCCCTGTGTTTATTATATCGTCCTTTTACAATGACATTTGTAGAATGTTTTATCGTGTACCAAATTACATACTGATCGCCATTCAGGAGTAAACTTTGGTCTTGAGAGCGTGGGTGGGGTCCACTCTTCACCGTTTGCCAGGTGTTCAGTTTCCCACAAGCCTAGGGTGAAATTTACACAGCTCTAACCGTATAGAACACAACAGAAATTTCTAACCGGCATAACAGAATTAACTCTCTCTGAAAAGACATACTGCACAGCAGTCCAATGTATTTTTAACTGAACTACATCTGTTACTACTCATAAATATCTAACGGTCTGGCTTCCACTGCGAAACCACTACCAAGGTCAATGTCATACTCCTGAGTAACAAATTATAGTTTGGCCTATTTTTCAATATACTGTAAATTCCTATATGGACCTTCGTTTGAAGTAGTTGTTTTTATGAGAGCAGTGCTAACCAAAATTAAATTACCCCCACTAATAAAAGTGCATGTTACCAAATTTAATTGAAATCCTTTCAGTAATTTCAGAAACGAAATATGCGGACATGGCATGCCTGTTCTTCATGAGCCTTATTCATATACGCTACAGTCCTGCTGTCTTTTGGGGCGGAATAATTTTGGATTTTGCAACGCTTTGTAAAGACAGGTTCTAATGATTTAAGTAACATACGACGCACATTAAATATACATCGTATAGGAAAAAGTTAAAAAATAAAATTTATCAACCACAATAAGCAACATTTGAGGAATTTAGTAAATTGTAATTCCACCTGTACATAAAAGTATGGACTTTAATAAAATTGTAGAAATTAAAATAAAACCATTTTGACACAAAAGCATTCGGGTTTACTCACTTGAAACTATATAAAATATAGGTTAGCCGAGCGGTAACATATGGGATTGAGGCTTGCACATAGGCTGATAAAAACAAAGTTACAAAAGATAAAAATATTTACGTATATATAAAAATGAGAAAATAAACACTGAGGTACTTGAGAAATAAAGATCAATAATATAATTGAAAATACTCTCATTGATTTCAAGAGCTCGATAAATCACAGACCATAGAATGGATAAGGACAGAAGGTTTAAATATCTAGAGCTAAGTGGTGCCCACTTAGAAAGAAAAAAGATGGTACTGGAAACGAGACTTTGAGGTCAATACAAGCAATTAAATTGAGAAAATGTAGGACTCATCTAAATTGTGGCCTTCTTCTTCTTCTTCTTCTTCTTCTTCTTCTTCTTCTCCTTCTTTTTGGGATTTCATCCCGAAGGTTTCCTGGTCGGTAAGTGTGCATTCTGTAGTGAATGACCGGATCACTGCCCGCACTTTTTGCTCGATCCTGATGAGACTGCCAGAGCCATCTGGCAGGCAGTCAGGAGACTTGGGTGAGAAATGGCCGCTTTGAATTTTGCTGCGGACGCTACTGGTTCTTCTTCATGCCCGAAGGTTCTTTTACATGCCGTAAATCTACGACATGGGACCGACGGCTTTACTTCCCCTCCGAAGGAAGTGGTGCTACCCTTAAAAATCCATCGCCCTCGGCCGGGATCGAAACCGCGAACCTTGGGTCCAGTGGCGAGCACGCTAACCACTAGTCCACCGAGGGCGACAAATTGTGGCCTTACGTCAGTAGATATCAAGTAATCACTACACTGAAGAAGGAAGCAACAGATTCCCTCGAAGGGTTGGTTACCACCTGCAGGACTACATGAGGCTACAGTCTATGTTCCTGTCACCCTGAAATCTCTGTTCTTATTGAATCCTGGTATTTGTTTCGTTTAGCCAATTACAGACAGCACAAGATTCAAACACACGCCTCCAAATGCTTGCAATTGTACCTCCAAACCCCCCTCCCACCCCTTCCCATGATATTGCTTGTGCGTATGGAGGTCGTTGTTGTTGTTTTTCTTTAATAACATCTTGAATTCCTTCTTATTTTCATCTTCAACCCTCTCTCCCTCTCTATTTTATTAGTTAGTTAGTTAGTCCCCTTGTCACTCCAATCGCGGAGTATTGGGGGCCTCCTTTCGGAGGTTTCTATGGTCATGTGCGTTGATGTAGCGGGTGACCAGCCCACTGACCGCACAAGTTCTACTCAATCCTGATGTGACTGCCAGAGTCATCTGGCAGGCAGTCAGGAGACTTGGGTGAGAAATGGCTGCTGAATTTTGCTGACGGGCATTACTAGTTCTATTCATACCCGTAGGGTTCTTTTACATGCCGTAAATCTACGATATGGGACCGACGGCTTTACTTCCCCTCCGAAGGAAGTGGTGCTCTGGATTTTTATCACCTCGGTCGGTATCGAACCCGCGAACCTCGGGCCCAGAGGTGAGCACGCTAACTACTAGTCCACCGAGGGCGACTCTCTATTTTGTAGTACAGGGAATACTGTTTTCCATATTACGTCCACGAGGCAATAAAATAAAAATAAAGATAAAATTGCGTTGTCGACTTCTCTTATAAATAGCTACATGGATAAAACTTCTCTTAACGTGGCTTTAAGCCTTAGCAATATGTCCACGGCTGCAGTATTCTTGGGTGTCAAAAAAGGTTATAGGACCCTGGCTTCTTGATCGAGAATAAAAGGTTAGCTTTATATAATTATTCTTAACAGTTCGTGTCCTTGAAACAGCATAGTCTTGGTTTCGTTTGAATGTGAATTATCCACGTCTAGAGAAATACAAGCTGGAGTATAGCACGATTACTTCCATAAAGTCCCCGTTATTTTGTATGACGAACTTCAGCGCAAGTCTCACAAAACTTACGGTCCTCCTACGGCTGCTACGTAAGCAGACGAATACTGGCACCTCCACCGCTCTGAATGCAGAAACACACTGATCTACGCGCACATGAATTCGCGCACGCTTCCGACTCGTGACATCAGCTTAGGCTCGCTAACCTTACCTGCGCCTGAAGCTGGAGAGTTCTTGGAATTAACCCTGCTATACCACAATACTCCATACTGTTCCACACCTTGTACAGACTCTACAAAATTTATGCCGCACATTGACCAGTTACGTATCCAGCCCTCTTTGAAAAATGATACCTGTATGCTGTCGATCTCAGTGTTACGATCTCAGAAAGATACAACGCAGTCTCGAGTCAGTGGAGTAATAGTGTAAAAACTGGAAAATTAAAATCAAAGAAGATGATAAGCAGAATGCCTATTTCTGTCGTGGATATGGAATGACGAAACTCTACCTTACAACGAAAGGAAGGAATATTCCATTTAAAATATTTTAAAGTCATTTAGGATAGGATTACATGATGAATCAATAAACAATAGAAGCCAATGTCTTCAGAACATTTATTAATCTACTCCCTATTCAAAAATGGGCGATTAATCACTAGCATCAAGAGTGCCTGCCACGTAAAACTCATTAATTCTCTAATGATTATTGCTTTGAGCGGCAGGCACAGGTCTTTGAATTTCGCAGCGCCTGCAAATCGATGTTCTCTGAAAGACTGACAAATTTCCAAGAGGCACAATGACGCACGATTTGCATTTGGCTTTCAAAATTCCTTCCTTGTATAATTCCATGAAGATATGCAGACCGCAAGCAGAGGTCACAAGGAGGTCACACAAAACCATGATAATTAACATAATCGTAACGTTGGGCAAGACGAAGCCTAAAGTGAAATTATAATAAGCTCACACTTGTCGGCGGTCAAGGGCATGCCCGTGTAAATGACTAAGCTGCTAAGTAGCTAAGGTAAGGGAAGTAAGACATGACCTCCTCTAAAAGGCCTGGCCCAATAGAGGCCATGTAAATATAGTACTCTGTTCAAAATATTAAATTGTTATCTACATATACTTGCTCTTTACATATAATGTGTACTGCAGACAAAGTCTGCTTACAAATAACGGAGCCAGGCTTTCGTTACAGCGAGTACTGCAAAACAATGCGACACAAACTTTAGACAGGCAATGTATTTATAACGCAACGTTAAAGCACGTTCGCGTAACCACTGTTGCCGTGGAAAAGCAATAAGTATTACATATTATGAGTATGTGTCTGTAGCCTTAGTTATCCAGCATGCAATGCGCATGCGCCGTATTATATATTGTTATCTGTGGCCTGTCTTAATCTAACACATTATTTTTATATTATCTTATAAAAGGCACGATTTTCGGAAAAAAAAAATATTGAACATAAAATGAGTGTTTTGATTTTCTCCACAACTCTGGCTAAAATATTTCTTATGCTATGAAGGATTGAGCGAGATATAATCATAAATGTACATAGGTCTTCATGTAAAGTAATTATTATTGTCAGATTTTAATAAAAATTTTGGATTTTTTTTTCTATAGAATTTAGAAAAATTCCCAAATATCGAATTTCAACAAAATCCGTCCAGTGGGAGCCGAGTTGTTCCATGCGGACGGACAGAGAGACATGACGAAGGTAACAGTCGCTTTTCGTAATTTTGCGAACGCGCCTACACCAAGACGGTCTCTCTCCGACAGGCTTGTCTTCGTGCTACATTGTTCTCATGAAATGTTGCCTGCGTTCGAGATTCCGGGACCGAAGCACAGTTTCCCTGACCCTCGGCAACCAATTATGCTTCCGCGTTTCTGTATTAAGAGCAGTGGATTAAAAGCGGGTGGCGTGGGAACGTACGTACTTGCAGGGCCGGCTCAACCAGCAAGGCGAAATAGACGGTCGCATGGGGCGACAAAATTTGGTGGGGAAGGGGGGGGGGAATTCAGAAATTATGAATAAAGTACTTTGAAAATTAAGAGACAAAAAAGTACATTATTTTATGTTTATAATCCGACAAATGTACAATTTAATCACATTAATTGTGTAATTTCACTGTCCTACATTTTTCGAACCCTTAATTTGGGTTCATCTTCAGGGACTTCGAAACATGTAGGACAGTGAAATTACATAATTAATGTAATTAAATTAGACATTTGTCGGATTATAAATATGGAGTTAAAATTTACGGAATGAGTAATATTAAGTTTATATTATTGTAGTTGTAATTACTTTATATTTTAAGTGTGAAGTCATGGAAAGTGAAATGTAATTTGGGGGGAGGGGGCTGAGAGAGGGAAATTTTGAGCTTTTGCTAGGGCAGCAAAAAATTTGAACCTGCCCTGAATATATGTGATGTAGGAGAATTTTCATTATACGTATAGTGATGAAAGTAGAGTAGATTTAAAAAAATATATAAAAAAAGACTCAAAATGTTATAAAAAATGAATTAAAGATTTTTGAAGGAATATTCTTACTATCTCGCGAGCAGTCGTTGGCCGAACAAATTAAATGACCATTTTGTTACGTGGAAGAGGAAATTAATTAGCAGAAGGGTACAAAATTTCCGGGCTCCAGGTACACAGGCGACTACGTTCTGTATGTTGGCACTTTAGAGTCTGCGTGTTCTCAGTATGGAACTTGCTTCTTGTCGCCACTCTTGCCCCTAGAATTTTGAAGTGGCTTCTAGATTTTTGAAAAATTTGTTCACCCTTAAATCGTTACCACATTACATGACAACTTTAGAGTGTCCCCTAATTTTTGTGTAAAAGGTCACGAATATTAGCCAAAATGGTGACAATTTTAAACTTTACATATACTTTTAATATGTACCTTTATTGTTTATTTTTAATTGCGTAATTTATAATCTAAAAGTCCCTGATGATGATCCCAACAAGGGATCGAAACATGTCGGGCTAGTTCACTGTGACTTTATTGTATAACATAACAAGGTATAATAATAGTGCATCTGTTGGTTAAAGTGCTGTGTGTTCGAATGACAATGCACGGTGTGAATAGTATACAGCGTAAAAGTACTATTTGTTAATACAGGTAGCACAAAGGGATAATAACAGCAAAGTTAATAAAATAATCCAATTCAATTCATACTTATTATCGCGCTAATTAAAAAGCCAGATGAATAATAATAATAATAATAATAATAATAATAATAATAAAGCCACAATTCGTGTTCTCTTCTTCGATGACTCTACAGACTCCACTGGTCCTTGGCCCGATATAGCTGCTTCTTCCATTCTGCCCTATCTGGGGTATACTGGATCTTCAGCTCCTTCATGTCAGTATGCACTTGGTCCTTCCATCTTGTCTTGGGTCTTCCTTTTGATCTTGTTCCTAAGGGCATCCTTTTAAACAGTCTATTTACTAGACGTTCCTCCCCCATCCTCATAACATGTCCATACAACTGTAATCGTTGTATTCTTACATAAGCTGAGATGGGAAGATCTTTGTATAGTTGGTACAGTTCGTGGTTCCATCTTATTCTCCATTCGTCATGTTGATCTCTGACTGGTCCATATATCTTACGTAAAATTCTTCGTTCAAAAATGTCCAGTCTTTCTTTATTACTTTGATTTAATACCCATGTCTCACATCCGTAGGTTACCACTGGCCTAATAATTGTCTTATAAATTCCACAATTCGTGTTACAGAACTCAAATTATAAACTATAATGTGACAGGTCCATAAAGACTGATCGAAATATCCACAACAATAGACCGGGCATAATTATGCTTGACAGAACTATCCAAGACTCATACTCAATAGATATAGCATTACCTAGCAGCCACAACCTTCACAGCAACATCACCGAGAAGTTCCAGAAGTATACAGACTTGAAAGAAGGGTTTATAAGAACATGGCAACTGCACACGGCCTGTATAATACCTCTAGTGCTATACACAACGAGTGTTATCCCAAACAAATTACACGACAGTTTAAAGCTGCTCAATGTCCGCCCTGCTCTGTATATTCTAATGCACAAAGCAGTAACACTTAACACATGCCGTATAGTCACAAAGTTTTTGGCAGAACTGTGAATAAGAAGTGATTGGTAAGTGAGACCGTACTGTTGTGAGAACCGGCTGAATTGCTGTAATGTAAGGAAAGTGGAAAATAATAATGCAGTTCTCATTAATTCAATTCAATTCTCGTTTATTAATGTGCCGAGTCAACAGCCAGATGGCCAATTACACAAACAGCACAACATACAAACACAAATAACAACTGACAATATACAAAACAAAAATAAAACAAACACAACCAAAACAAATACATAAACAAACAAACAAACAATAACTTACTTAGATAATTAATAAGAACACCTTAAAGTAATGTAATAAATTATCACATCTGACTAAGTGTAACAAATTCCCTTCTAAAAACATCCATATTATTACAAACTCAATTTGCCGCAGTTACACACCGGCCGGAGGGACAGTTTTTATAATATGAGCTAACATGAAACAAAGAAAAGTCTCGGAGGTTCCGAGTAGGAACTCGTAGACCAATAATGTCCAAAGTAGATGGACAGGATTTAGAACCTAATAAAACATTAATGACAAAAATTGCATCAAGTTGATGTCTTCTGTAATGTAATTTTAATTATATTAATAATATTAATATTAATAATTAATAATAATAATTTATTATTATTATTATTATTATTACTATTTAACGTTTTGTTTTTATTTTTTCTGTGGTACAAGAGCCAAAATCAGGTTTAGGCCCCCTCGTTTTAAGGTTTCTGTATCACACACACACACATCCGGTAGGACTCCTCTGGATGAATGATCAGCTCGTCGCAGAGGCCGCTACCTACACAACACACAACAAACACAACAGACAAAAATCCATGCAATTCAGCGGGATTCGAACCCACGATCCGATCAATCAAGGGAACGCAGACCTACGCCTTAGACCGCACGGTCACCGGAATCGTCGACTGCCCAGTACAAAGCAGAAAGCTATAAATAAGAGATAAATTTGGCGTAGGATTACCTTGATTTAGGCTTTCAGCACTTTAAACTCAGTGTTTTCCATTTCAACATAGAGTCTTTGTGTTATTATAGTGTCTTTTGTTTAGTTAAAGGCGCGATCAGCTTGGAATGATTGGAGGAAACCAAAGAACTTCAAATGATGTGGAAGGAAGTGGTAGAGACTTAATTTAAGGTGCTATGTCAGCGTTTGCTTGGAGGCATCAAGGAAGACCAAGAAAACCTTCGGAATAATTACTGATCCGACCGAGATTCAACCTGCAACCTCGCGAATAAATTTCAAAAACTTTACCTCTCAAATCAACTAGTTCGGAATTCCGATACCTCAATTTATTCTAAAGAGTTATAGCTTCACTCATTCTTAACCTCGACAATAGTTGGAGGCGAGTGGTCAAAATCACGACAAGGTCGCTTTTAGCCCGGAAAAGAACCCCGGTACCGTTGAATAGAAAGCTGTGTGGGTTCCAGAGCGGGTCTGGACGATCTAGAGAAGAGAACATTTCTTGCCTCTACCGGGATTCGAACCCCGGACCGTCCAGCCCCTAGCGAGGTGCTATTACAAATATAAAATCCCGGCTCTGTTCTGAAGAATAGACGCAGAAAAGAAAGCGTCTTTAAATAACATGCAAATGCAACAACCATCCGCAAATATTTGAACTAAGGAAATGCATAAACTGAAAGCATAATGCGGAGGTCCTCTCCTGAAGCCAGTCTGTCGACCTACACCATCTCCGAAACTACTGAATATAACTTCATAATATCTGATATTAGAAGTTTATGTCAAAAGCTACCAGACTAATTTAATTTCGGTCTGTATTGGCACGGTGTCAACACGCTACGGGCTGGAAAATCCGAAGATCGAATCCCGGTGAGGACAAAATTTTCTGCACCCGTCCAGACCGGCCCTGGGGGCCCACTCAGCCTCCTGTACAATGCTTACCGGTTCTTCTTCCCAGTGATAAAGCGGCCAGGCGTGGCTTTAACCACCAACCCCATTTAGCGCCGAGGTTAAAGAAAGAGTAGAGCTATATCTATACTCCGCCTGTGGGACATCATGGACTGTTCTAGGGTGAAATTTACCTTTACCTTTACCTTTACCTTTGTCCTTATATGAAGCTAACAATCAGGTTCCTTAATTTTTATACAAAATATCTTGTCGTACAAATTCATCGACATGTGTGATAAAAATAGACGTTCCAGGAATATCCTCGAATTTTTTGTGACGCAGTCATTATGGTATATTTTACTGAAATACAAGAGAATTAATTACTATAGAGAGTAGAAACTGTAATGTCATTAGCTTCTGAGTATCACAAATGAATCCTCATTAATTACCATGCACGTGCAGTGCACACCGGCGAACCGAGATACATTTTTTTTGTGGTGAAGGGCCCCGCAGTAGATGCTACGGACGCACCGCAGCCTTGAGGCTTATTATGCAACCCTGTGATAAAGATGATTAATTTTTTAGTTTTTCCGTGTAATGGAGCACCGGTGGAATGAAATTGACAGTGGAAAACCTGTCCCAGTGCCACTTTCTCCACCATAAATCCCACATGGACTGACCCGGGATCGAACCCGGGAATCCGTGGTGAGAACCGAGATAAATTAGTAGGTATATTGAGTATGCTAAGATATGGGAGATGGAGGAAATATTTGATTTGACAGGATCCTGAAGATGGAGGCAGCAGGTTCCTCCTAAACGTCGATAAATTTCTACTAAACCAGGCCTGCAGAACATTTAATGTGTTGCAGAAAACTGGAACAAAATTTGGAGTGCATGCGGGCAATTTGAAATTGAATACACAGAATGAAGAATGAATAATTATACCTATAATTATATATACATATATATATATATATATATATATAATTTGAAATCTGTATTTTTACACCATGTGCAATAAAAAATATAAACTACTGGGAATAGAAAAATCTTGTAAATAGATACAATTTACATCCTTGGCTAGGGTGTCACTATTTTTACCATATTTTTTTACAAAATGAATTAGTAAAGTAATACACGTCTCCCCAAATAAACATCTCGTAAGTTTTCAAAATTTCTTCGGCGTTCTATTTCGATTTTGCTACGTAAAGGGTTATAAGACCTTTTATCATTTCGAATGTCTCCGCGGAGAAAATAACACAGTGTCACAGGTAACGTGTTGCCTGCGAGCTAAGGGTTGACAGGGCCTATAGCATACTATATTATACATTTTCACATGCCAAACGACAGCAACCTTTGCCACGTAAATATCAAGCCTTTTAAAACTGCAAATCTGATATGAGGTTTGACGCTTCCGCTGTAGTGTATTTGAGGCCTTTGCTCTTCTGGTATGTTACGGCACGTAGGTTGGTAGTTACTTACCGACGTTTCGGAACATCCCATTGGTCTCACCTTAAAAGTGACTAACATACCAACCCACACCGAGTAACATCCAAGAAACGCGAAATGTCTCGGTTTATTCTGAAAATATTAAAGTCAAATTAATATTTATTCCGTTACTGTTTCTTAAATTATGAGTTACTGGGTGTTTCAAAAATGTTATGTCAATGCGTAAAATTATGTGAAAGGGGTTACACTGTTATGAACTTTAAAATACATAAGAAATATGAATGACAAAGATCTAAACGGGGCAGTGACCCTGATTTGTGAAGAGAGGGGAAGAGGGCCGTGGTGACCCACAAAACCACCGTTAACCAGCTTTAGCAGTGGTTGCATGGTGCTGGACGATGCCAGTGAACTGACTGACGGAAGACCTACAGCACGGCAAAGAGAGGTAAGGACACACTCTGCATCTAGACCTCCTGAGGAGAGCGGACAGGATTGCAGACATTGAAATTGAGGTTGAAATGTGCGTAGTGCTGAATGATCGTTAGTGTTTTGTTTGACAACGCTGTTTCTAATGCAGAGTTTGTCTAAGGCAGTTTAAATAGAAATATGACTGGTGAGTAATGAGATTATATACGTAATGTTTCAGCTGAAGATGCTAAGCCTTGCATTTCCTTAGACTCATTGAAGGAAACGTGAGGAATATATATAATGACAACAATTATCTTTCAAGAACAATTACTTTATGTATAAAAACTGTTTATAAAGCTACGTGTTTCGGCTAACTGTGCGCCACCTTCAGTTTATAATTCGTATTTGACTGAAAAATGTTACTGTTATTGATTTCACGCACAACATGATGAAAAACACAGGGGAACCTAGAATTTTTTTTGGGGGGGTTGAGAAGCTGACCCTGAGGCTATATGTAATTTATGTTTGGTTTTAAAAACTATGTTATGAAAATCATGTCGAATCCTCCAAACCGACATGTAGTTAGGTTAGAGGGAAAATTAAAATTAAACGAAAAAGAAAAATCTGCTTATCCATAAGTATTAAATATATTTTTAATACTCAGTGTACTAGTAATCAGCCGATTTCCGTGGCTGATTTAGGCTGAAGTGTAAATCGCGTAAAACCTTTGATATCATCGTGTCTACAAAATCTGTGTTTTTTTTTTTAAATTTCGCTTTGGAGGGGGGCTGAAGCCCGGCAGCCCCCGGCCCCTTGGTTGCGCCAATAATGAAAAAAGATAAAGGTAACGAAAAATATCAGACATATTGCTCACTAACGTGACCTAGATTCGGACTAGATATCTAGATATTTCCCGAATACAAGTCTAGATTTTCACTGCTGTGCCAATTTCATCTGTTTGTGAACTAACATATGGCTATAGAGCTGATGTATGTCGAAGTGTCAAATCCTGAATTTAAGTGACATTTGGTGATTACGAATGACAAAAGTCGAGGACTGTGCTGGCTGTCATAACTTGCAGTCGCCCTCTGCGATTAAGGGAAACTGGTAGTGGCGGCTCGTGTGAATTTCTTATGGTAGATTTGAGGCTAGGATTATTACCCATATGATTAATCATAAAAGATGAATTTAAATTTCTCATTATAACGCTATAAACTTGCCCCTACCGGGATTCGAACCCCTAAACGTCCATCCCGTAGCGAGTCGCTATAACGACTGAGCTATCACGGCCCTTCCTCTCTACAGTAACCGCCGTTAATATATGTACTGTATATGTATTCAAATACCGTGTTTTGGCGCCTGGGGCGAGTAATCACAATGGCGGCCCCCTAATTTTAAATTTCCTTTTTATCTGGCTGAATAGTTTAAAATATTTTGATCGCAGAGAATTAAATATTTTGTCTAAGATGTTCATTTTATCAACAATTTTGCCGCCCAGGGCTCCCGCAACAATCGCCCCCCACGCCCCTGTGTATGTACAAAGATAAAAAAGTGAAATTTATACTCACTGAAATCAATGATACAAATGTCCTGAGGTGGTAAAGGTAAAGCAATCCCATTACAGGTCTGGACAGGCCCTTAGGGTTCCAGGAGGTTGAGGCTCCCAGATTTGTAGACAATCGGCACATGAAGGTGTTAAGGTTGTCAGCTTTACGCACCGGCCGCCTTTACCCCCCCGGGAAACATTCCTGGTACTCATTTCTGTTAGAGGCTGAGAAGACCCCAGGGCCATAGTGCGACCGAAAGGATTATATCAATGAAAAATTCCAATGACACCATCGGGAATCGAACCCGCTACCTTCCGGCTTGTAGCGCAGTGCCTCAACCAACTTCGCGGAAAAAATTAAAAATTTCCTTGTGCTAATAGGCGTGTTTTTGAGGTGGATGATATATATATACTGAACACTACATCAGAATTTTCACGTAAATAACTGCGGTGTTATTGCTGTAATGTGATTGTTTAAACAAAAGCTACACGAAGTATAAACAGGCAGTACTGTTGCAGCTTTCGCTTAGAAGGACGGAAGTAAACAAATAAAAATATATTTATGATATCTGTATTGTTACAAATCGATATTTCCCGATTACAAATGCAGCGGTTTGTGTACATATGAATTTTTTTTTAACATTTCACCCCACTTTCACTATCATAATACTTGAGATCTTCGCTCTTCTCGAATTTACACAGCGTAGATTGTAGTTATGTTACCGACGTTTCGGGACAAACTATCGGTCCTAACTTCAAGGGTCAAGCAGCGAAAGCCTGAAATAACGCTACATAATTATAATTTACTTGTTATAATATAATTTCTGTCACAGTAAACACTGCTTCTTATAGTGCTTTCTAAAATAATTTCCAGTCATCTAAAGCACAAATCATCCCATTTGTTATGCTCTGTCTCAACAACATAACACATGGTTTGTGTTGCTTATAAACAAGTTCCTCACCAACAAACTGCACTATATTTTAAATATAAAGCTCTCTAACATGTTTCGGCCACTGTCCGTAACCATCTTCAGGGAGTGTCAGTACTTAAGGGCATATAGAGCATTACTTAGCTTGTCAGTAATACATGATAAAATGTCAACAAGCAATAAAATAACAATGCATAGTAATTCTTATTTCCTATGGCTCGACAGCCCCTTAGGGGGCCTAGGCCTCGTCATTTTACGACGCTTCACGATCACACTGATAGACACACCACAGTCGGTAGGATTCCTCTGGACGAGGGACCAGCTCGTCGCAGAGACCTCTACCTGACAACACACAACACGCACAAGAGACAGACATCCATGCCCCGGTGGGATTCGAACCCACGATCCTAGTGGCCGCAGACCCACGCCTTAGACCGCACGGCCACTGGGATCAGCAATGCATAGTAATTATTATATTAAAATTATGTTAAAATTATATAAGGCAATTAGTTAAAACTGCAGCATCTAAACACCTGACCAAGTGGATACAGCAGTTTTTACTAATCGCCTTGTATAATTTTAATATAATTTTGATATAATACCATACATTGTTGTTTTAATAGCATATTGGCATTTTACCATTTATTAGTGACAAACTACAATAAACCTGTATTATGTATCCTTAAGTTCTGATACTCCGTGAAGATGGCTATGGACAGTGGCCGAAACACGTAGGAGTGCTTTGTATTTAAAAACTAGAAAAGTTTTTGGTGACAAACTTATTTGTTTTTATCAATCACACGGAAGATGCACAATATTAAGTCTCCTTCACTTATTTATGATTTAATTTGTTATATTTTATCCTTGTAGCCAGGCAATCAAACAGGTGATGCTGGGCTAGATATTCTGCATGTACGAGGCCCAATACATCTGAGATAACCTGATTATTGTACCGTTATTTTGATTATTATCAGTCGAGGCTTACGGGTCTCACCTTTCAGTATTCTTAAGTTTTCTTTTCCAAATTTCGTATGCTTGTGATTTCACGAGGTGCACATTTCTGTAACAAACAGTTTTATTTATATTCTGTCACAACATAAGTTTATTTTACTGTATAGCATTTAGTTTCAGTAATTCCTCAGTCTGCAATTTATACACGTAAATAAATTATGATCTTTTACTTCACAAGATGGCGGATAGTGTACACAAGATGGCGGGTGTTGTAGCAGCTGTTGCAGTGTTCCTTTTGGCCGGCACGGCAATGACAAGAGCTCAAGTGCCTGCCCTTGGCCCCTGTCCTGGCATCGAGACCATGCACGAGTTCAACATTCAAAGAGTAAGGAGGACTGCATAAAATGTTTTATGCATAGACACGTTGAATTCTGCTACTTTTTGGATTTTAATTTTGTTAATGTGTGTCATCCCGTTGCACTTTGTGTGAGCAACCTGGTTCAAGAAAACCCTTCAAAACAACTATTTATTAAATTTAAGAATTACATCGTGATCTAACTTTTCATCTACTACAGAGCACGTAGCTGTATGTGATGCCTCTTTACGTAGTTTTTATGTTATAGCTTGAAGATGGATTAATACATGAAGCTGAAATATTTTACTGTAGATCTGATGTTTAATTTTAATTAGTAGTTGTGTTGACGGTTTTGGGTGCGTTCGCATAGTCGTAAAACTCACTTATTAGCTTCATGTTCGTCCGTGTCTGTCCCTCTGTCTGCAGGTATCAGCGCAAATTCCCACCGGATGGATTTCCGTGAAATTTGGTTTAGAAGAAATTCATAAAAATGTCGAGAAAATACAATTTAAAAAAAAAATAGGACAAAAATATTCGGAAATTCACGTAAAGACTTAGGTGTGTTTTAATTTTGCCGGCGACGTAAATTCACCATAAAGGCAATTTCGTGCAACACATGATATTCTGTATTGTTAACAGTGAAATGTAGCTCAACTATAAAAAGAGAACGCATTTTTTTTTTTCAAATATAACGTTTACGCAAACACGCCACGCCACAATGTACCGTGATAGTACAATGTTAATCTTTTTATTGGTAATATTCCATATGATGTAGAACTTGACAGCAATCTTTAGTTTTTCAACCAAAAATGCACTTTTTTCTTTCGTAATTTTCTGTTCAATTCACCCTACATATGTTTCGGCCGTAACTCGGCCACCATCAGTGGCACCTTGTTAAGTACACTTCACTGTTCACTGTCCATTTGGCACTGTCACTTAACTGTTATTCCGTTCGATGCTAATATTAACACTGAGAATCACCAGTATACAAAATTTTCTTCAAGTAATTTCTTGAATTGTTCCGATATATATAGCATCCGTCCGTGTCCGAAGTATATAGTCCGGCACTACAATTTGTGATTGTAGGGTACTAGGTCGTGGTGTCTGTTGGAGTCGTCAAAATTATTAAAACTATTGTTATTAAAATAGTTAAAACTGCTGGCAGCTGGTCATGTATACATGTTGAAGTCCGTGTCCTACTTTTGTTGTTGTCCTGTTGCGTGGCTGTGACTGACAGCAATGTACACATATTGTCTACGCAAAAGACGATGAAAATGATAAGGAGAGTGGTGTTGGAATATAACACAGTTTTAAGTAATTAGCCTTAGACTCCGTCCTATTTAACCTCAGATGATAACAACCAGAACTTTGATTTTAGGCTTCCGCTGCGATGTTAATGAGATCTGCGCTCTTCTGTGATATTATGCGGCGTCTTGTGGTAATTGTTTACCGACGTTTCGGGACAAAGTATCGGTCCAATCTTTACGTGTCAAGAGTCCGATTAGGAAAGAAAAAAAGCAGTTATAGGTTGCTGGCTGTCTTTCCTAATCGGACTCTTGACACGTAAAGATTGGACCGATACGTTGTCCGAAACGTCGGTAAACAATTACCACACGACGCCGTGTAATATCCCAGAAGAGCGCAGAACTCAGCAGAACTTTATTTATTTCTTTCTGTTTGTTCTTTTAAGTAACCGTCAATAAACATAGATCATACAGCGCAGAATGATGAGACGGTTGATAAATTAACTGCACATTTATAAAGGAAAGCTGTCGTGCCATATTTTCTGGTACGCTTACTATACCATCATTTTCCTGGAGAGACTGAAGAAAATCATAAATGCTGTCAATCCGGAAAGCGGTCTTTAGTTTAAATTCCGACGGAACTTCATAAATACGAAGGTTTACCACCCGTTCCCATTAATTAGTAAAGTTGATGGACCCCAAAACCCTTCTGGAAGTGGTCGCAAGAGAAAAATCATTGGCTCTATCGGGAATCGAAAAAGGTTCGTTCAACCGATAGTCACTTTACCGTTTGCCGCTGCCTGTGATACTGGCCCCTGTTTGTTCATTATGTTGCAGTACTTAGGCCACTGGTATGAGGCAGAGCGTTACTTCGCGCTCTTCGAGTTTGCCGGCAAATGTG
Source organism: Reticulitermes speratus (assembly GCA_021186555.1). NCBI lineage: Eukaryota > Metazoa > Arthropoda > Insecta > Blattodea > Rhinotermitidae > Reticulitermes > Reticulitermes speratus. The sequence goes on along the minus strand of JAJKFL010000010.1, from coordinate 8,720,614 downwards.
TGAGTGCCAACTACACAGACATGGGGGACGGGCGCATCAATATTATGAACAGACAGATGAGCTCACTGTAAGTATTGCCTTGCAAACTGTGACCCGAATATCTCAGCGCACATTCCTATGTATACTTGTAGGTGACCGGGTGTTTCTAAGGTCCTTTGCTGTCCACTACGTCAGGCCTGTCAAACTCGGAACAAGTTGCAGGTCAAACCCGAAATAAAACCTGCCATCTTCACCGTAGAATTTTGCGTTACTCACAACACTCAGTCCAACAAAATGCACTATATTCTTCCCAGATATTTTATATCACAATATCACGTTGAACGTGATATTGTGATATAAAATATTACAATTTTATATTAAAATATCACGTTGAACGTGATATTTTAATATTAAATATTACAATATTATATTAAAATATCACGTTGAACGTGATATTTTAATATTAATATTACAATTTTATATTAAAATATCACGTTGAACGTGATATTTTAATATAAAATATTACAATATTACAATTTTATATTCAAATATCACGTTAACGTGATATTTTAATATTAAATATTACAATATTACAATTTTATATTAAAATATCACGTTGAACGTGATATTTTATTATAAAATATTACAATATTACAATTTTATATTAAAATATCACGTTGAACGTGATATTTTAATATTAAATATTACAATATTATATTAAAATATCACGTTGAAAGTGATATTTTAATATTAATATTACAGTTTTATATTAAAATATCACGTTGAACGTGATATTTTAATATAAAATTTTTCCCGCGACCTTCCGGCTTGTAGCGCAGTGCCTCAACCAACTGCGCCAGCAAGTGGTCTCGTCGCTAACATATGCGTATAATTTCACACGGCAACTCTAGGCGCCTTTGAATGCGGCAACCTCTCTGCCACTCACGTAACACGGATGCTCGAGTCACAGTTTTGCAGGCGGTCCATCCCAGCCACTGACATACGTACGTAGGTACAGCCTGACTGTAGTACGAGGATTCAGTAACCAGAAAAAGTCTATTTAAACTTAAAGACAAATTCTTAGAAACAAACTTCGTATATATGAGATAGTTATTTGTCTTAGGTACAGACACTCATTGACTTAAGCAACAGGTCTGTGCCAGAAGGTCCAGTCAAGTCGTAATTGAGTACACATATGGTCAAATATGTATGTATGTAGAAGGGAATCCAGTTGAAATCCTTCGTCTCACTGAGTCTGCATCCCCGCAAGAAGAGATTAGACGCGCCTTACAAAGATAATTCCATTTCAATTTATTGATTTTTTTAAAAAAATTGCATATATCTGAAACTTCGTGCCTTGAAATTATAACTAACTAACTAACTAACTCCATTCAGCAGAGTCCTTCTTGAGAAGCCAACAGGTCGTCAGCTAGTCAAGAAATTACCCACGTTTTATAGAACCCGAAGGTTCATTACCGCACTCACAACAGCCCGCCACCTGTCCCTATCCTGAGCCATATCAATCCAGTCCATGCCCCCCCCATCCCACTTCTTGAAGATCCATTTTAATATTATTCACCCATCTACGCCTGGATCTTCCAAGTGGTCTTCTTCCCTCAGGTCTCCCCAACGAAATCCTGTATGCACCTATCCCCTCACCCATACGTGCTACATGCCCCGCCTATTTCTTTCTTCTTGATTTGATCACCCGAAAAATAGTTGGTGATGAGTACAGATCATTAAGTTCCCCTTGAAATTATACGTCGCGGAATATCTCAATTAACTAATTAACAATTAACTAATATCTCAATTAACCCCATTCGCCATAAACCTCACAGCAATCCCATTGCTCTTGATAAACCCATCTACTAAAACTTGTAACCATTCCAAACTATCACGAATCTCCTCGCTATGTAATTTAAAATCTGTTTCTCATTATATCCATGTGCTTTTTAAATATTGCCGTTAGCACTGCACTTTCAAACACCTTCAGGTTTAATATTGTACGCCTTCCGTGCAACTGACAAACAAAAAACAAGTTTATAGCCAACAACTTGCACATATTAAAAATATAAAACACTTCTACATGTTTCGGCTATTGCCTTTAGCGATCTTCAGGGAGAATCAATATACCGTCTGCATGTGACAAAGCTGTAAAACAATTTTAAATATGTATTGATACACCCTGAAGATGGCTAAATAAAATGAACGAAACATGTAGGAGAGTTTTGTATTCATAATATGTGCAATTGTTTCGTTATAAACATGTTTTATCTCCATGTTTCTATGTTGTTCCAGCTTTAATGGTCTTACTGAGAGTAAGTACTTTCAATTCATTTTCTTTTAATTTCACGTTGTGTTCACCGTGCATCTTGACATTAATTTCACGTTGTGTTCACCGTGCATCTTGACATTAATTTCACGTTGTGTTCACCGTGCATCTTGACATTAATTTCACGTTGTGTTCACCGTGCATCTTGACATTAATTTCACGTTGTGTTCACCGTGCATCTTGACATTAATTTCACGTTGTGTTCACCGTGCATCTTGACATTAATTTCACGTTGTGTTCACCGTGCATCTTGACATTAATTTCACGTTGTGTTCACCGTGCATCTTGACATTAATTTCACGTTGTGTTCACCGTGCATCTTGACATTAACTTTCAATTTCTTCAACCAACGAATGCACCTGCAAGACCAACTGCCATCAATTTTAACAATTTTAACAAATTTCATTAAAAATAATTTTAATAATTTTATCTTTCACAACACAGTGCTCTATATTCACAATTTATAGTGCTATACACCAAGACATTTCAAGAAACTACTTGCAGAAACTGTGTATACCGGTTATTGTCAATGTAAATAATAGCCTTAAACAGTGTAACGGTTCTGTGATAATACCAAATGGACCAGTGAACAGTGAAGTACACTTATCAATGTACCCCTGATGATGGCCGAGTCACGGCCGAAACATGTGTAGAGTGAATTGAACAGAAATAAAAAAGTGCATTCATTTGTTGAAAAAATTGAAAGCTACTTTCAATTCAATCTTATGTTCTATAGTTCAGGCATGTTTATAATGTTGTCGGGCTAATGCGCATCCCTACATAAGCTTCAATCTGTGTTTGCAGGACAGGTATTCGTTCCACCATTGAAGGCGAAGTACGTCTGGTAGGGAGAACGGATGAATCGAAGCTCAGCGTTAAATTTCCGTCGTTGCCAGGTACGCAGTGACTAGAGTGGATTATCAAGAAAGTAAACAGAAATTTATATACTGAGAACAAGCTAAGTTAAAATGGACACGAAAACAGAAATTGTATATGTTTGTCTGTGCGCATGCGCCAGCTTTATTCAGAAAAAAAATACGTTATAACTACATCTTTTCCTTGATCGATTTTTTCTTTCTATTATTAATCAGTATTAATCTCTGAACAGGTAAAGTTCAACCTAGAATAGGCCATGAAGACCCAGAGGGGGAATAGAGGTATAGCTCTACTCTTTCTTTAACCTCGGCGCTAGATGGGGTGGGCGGTCAACGCCAAGCTCCGGCCGCTTTACCCCCGGGAATGACCCGGTACCCATTGTATAGGAGGCTGGGTAGGCCCCAGGACCGGTCTGGACGGATGCTGAAAATCTCGCCTCCACCGGGATTCGATCCCCGGACCGTCCAGCTCGTAGAGAGTCGCTATACCGACTACGCCCACAATCTCTGATAACAGATACTTTGTTATAGAAGTTCTTTTTAATAATCCCATCTTAAATTAGTAATAAACACATCTTGTCGCTTTGGAGGTGTTAATATATTTATTCGGAAGCTACAAGCTACGGCAAGCGACTTAAAACTTAAAATTTCTGACGTTTAGAGGCGAAGCCATTCAATTTACTGCTTGGCTTTGTGTGAAAATAGCTGTATGATATCTGGCTATATATATTTGGAACAGTCGACCTCGGTGGACTAGTGGTTAGCGTGCTCGCCACTGGACCCAAGGTTCGCGGGTTCGATCCCGACCGAGGTCGATGGATTTTTAAGGTTGATAAAAATCCGGAGCACCACTTCCTTCGGAGGGGAAGTAAAGCCGTCGGTCCCATGTCGTACATTTACGGCATGTAAAAGAACCTTATGGGCATGATAGAAATGTTTCGTAAGCAAGTTTAACGGCCATTTCTCACCCAAGTCTCCTGACTGAGTTGAGGATTGAGGGATATAGGGCTGTCGAGCCATGGTTATTACATTATATATATATATATATTTGTAACACTGTAGTAACTTATGAGGAGCATGCAAAATGATGAAAACGTAATCCATGAAGCAAGTAAACTTTACCAATGCAAATTTATAGATTCCAGTTGTAACTCCTGGCTGTTGTTGGCTGTTATTAGACACAGCGTGTTCTCTACTGTTACAGTGCTGGTGGACGCTCCTTACTGGGTGCTCGGTACGGACTACGACAACTACGCTGTTGTTTGGTCTTGCTCTAATTTTGGTATCTTCAGCACACGTAAGTTTCCTCTAACAGAACAAATCAGTGAAACAATCCTGTCACTTGCAACAAAGAACACGTAAATTCTATTGGATCGTTAATCTTATTCCTGCTGCAGATTGAGCCAGTCTGTATAGATATTACGCTATGGGATAAAACCACGACACGGCAGGTATTGTTCTAAGAGATAAGTAAGTAAAGTTATAATATACAGGGTGATACAGTAAAGAAAGTTAATATTTAAGGAGTAGAGATTATCGGCTATTGTGTGAAAAAAATTCCATATGAACGTATGTCTAATTCTGAATATGGATCCGAAATAGGAGCTGTCTGAATCTCCGAACCTAACTCCATTAGATTTTTTTTGTGGGGTTGAATTGGGAAGTTTACAAAAGACAGGTGGATACACGAGACGAATTGCTCGCTCGCATTTTGCATGTTGCTGACTGCATAAAGAAACGTGAAGATCAACTGAGACGAACAACACGCGATCTTCGCACACGAGTTTGCAAGTGCATTGCGGTTGTCAGTGGGATTTCCGAACATTTATTGTGAACTTTATGAAATTTGTCATTTCTGTGTAATAAATTTTTCATTTAAACATTAAATTAAAATTAAAATCAAATTAACAATAAGTAATTTCTCATTCTTTATTACCATTCACAATGCTTTTTCATTTGTAGATTCAATCAGCTTTATCTCGGTAATCATTTAGAATTAGACACACTTTTTATGACCTTTTTTTTCTCACAATGACCCATATTATCACCTCCCAAAATATTGACATTTCCTCCTGAATCACCCTGTATATGTGATTCAGAATTACTCAGTCTCTGAACTTTATATACCGCTTCGTATTTGAAGAGGAACACGAATATCAAGGAACTGAATCTTTTCGCTTCCTCAAGCGAAAACTTGCGAAGGCACTCGAGACGAACGAACGTAAAGGCTACTTTCAAGCGTTGCAACATATACGTCTAAAAACTGTCCCTACATATACACTTAACATAAGATCAAGTTCTGCCCGTGGACATTTACATTCAATGAGAATGAAGGATTGATTGAGATAGAAAGCCTATTGATTTTTTTTCCCAATGGCTCGACAGCCCCTTGGGGGCCTATGCCGCCTCATTTTTCGAGGCTTCACGATCACACTTTTTTTAGACACACCACACTTGGTAGGACTCCTCTGGACGAGTGATGAGCCCGTCGCAGAGACCTGTACCTGACAACACACAACACTCACAAGAGACAGACATCCATGCTCCCGGTGGGATTTTTTTTTCTGTCCGGGGTTTTTTCCCTTTGATCCATTTTTGTAATGTTTAAATCCTTTCGTCCTTCATGTCACTTTACGTTTCATGCTACCGTCCTTATACAACAAACACAACACAAACATCCATGCCCCCGGTGGGATTCTAACCCACGATCCCAGTAAGCGAGCGGTCGCAGACCCACGCCTTAGACCGCACGGCCACTGGGATCGGCAGCCTATTGATTTAGCAGTTGCAAATTGTGTATAACTCCGCGATTTAATATCTTTCGGCGTGATCGGTGGACGGGTGATCATCAGGAAATGAGTGCACTGACAGGCTGGTTCACAGCGGGCTCTTCTCCTCAGTACACCCTATAGTTGTCAATACGCCGGAAGAGGGTAACATAAGCTTTTCCCAAATACTAGCAGACTGCCCAAGTTGTAACAAGCAACCTAAAATATAACTAAGGCAGGGAACACGGGGCGTGCCATGGCTCAGGCGGTTAGTCGCCGGCTTCTCACTGCGGAGGCCCGGGTTCGATCTCGGGTCAGTCCATGTGGGGTTTATGGTGGACGAAGTGGCATTGGGACAGGTTTTTCTCTGAGTTGTCGGTTTTCCTGTCAATTTCATTCCACTGGTTCTCCATTACTTGTAAAACTTGGTAAAAAAAACTGCTCATCTTCATCTTCATCTTCATCATAGGGTTGCACAAAAGGCTTAAGGCTGTGGTGCGTCCGTAGGATCTGCTGCGGGGCCCTTCACTATGTAAAAAAAAAGGCAGGAACATAAATCAAGTCTGCTTCCTTTTCTCATTTGAATCATTCCAGACTACGGAAAACATAGCTGTAAAGTAAAAGGTATGCCTTCTAAATTTTGACTATGAATGTTATTAAAACTCAACCAGTTTTGGGAAATATCAACAACTTTAAAAAAATGGATACGACACTTTTTCCTAGTGGAATGATCAAGACTCTCACATGCTGTTACGAAGTATCAACAACCAGAAAAAGGAAACCACGATACCCATTTGAGAGACTTCTGGATTGTAATGTTAAGAACGGAAAGGACCTCAAAACCAAAGTCCTTGAAAGCGTGATGATAATGATGATGATGATGACGATGACGGTGATGGTAGTGACGAAAACGACGACGACGACCTTTAGCAGTGACTTTACGATAGCGGATTTGGCGTCTGTGTTGAAAAAGCTGAGGTGTTTATACCGGCAGTTACTATAGACTTGTGGTTCCCAAAGCGGGCAGTACCGCCCCCTGGGGGGCGGTGGGATTAACCGAGGTGGGCGCTAATAGATACGAGAGGTGGAAGGGAGCGCTGTTATTATCACAGGGGGGCGCTAGTAGACAAGTAGTGCATTTATTTTTATAATAAAATTCAAATAAAGTAATTTTTGTGTTAAAATTAAAAAATGAACTAAATTTTTTAGTATTTCAATTTATGAATCTTATTCAAGCATATATCATTTTTAATAAACTATTGCTAGATGAATTATTGTTAATCATAAAAATATAATAAATTGTAATTTATTAATTAACACATAAAACATTAAGTTTAACTCTTATAATTTTATTTAAACTATTTTTTAAATATAAAATAAAAGTGAAAACAAAAGTACATTTATGTTTTTTAAAAAAAGGTAGGGGGGCGCTGTGGGTGTGTATATGGAACCAAGGGGGCGGTGGAACGAAAAAGTTTGGGAATCACTGCTATAGACGAAAGAGAGTCATCAGCTACAACAGCCACTCGCCTTACACACGGCCAGTACGTGGCGTGAACATTACATCTCCCGCGTTAGGGCAATGACTAGTACCAGAATCAGCGTTTGAAGGTGCAGGGTGGGCCGCAGCAAAACGGTTTCTGCAATGAGATTCGACCCAACGACCTATTGAAGAAGATTGAATAGAATAGAATCCCTCACAGTGACTAACATTTGACGTCACAGACCTCAGGAACTAATTCAGCTGTTAAGAATAATTCATGTCACAAGACAAGAGATAAATGTCTTTGTTAATTTCTTCCGAAATAGCTTTGAGGCGAACTCGGTTATAACGTCATGAAATGGACTGTGTCGTTTTAAACGGGGGTTGTTATAACCGAGGAGTATAATGTTATGGTTAACAGTGAGGAATTAATTGACACCACAGAATATCTGACGCTATAGGCGAGGTGTCGCCTAAACCGATGTCGTTATAACCGGGGTCGACACTACATGTTTCTCCCCTATCTTCACGAATTCTGCAGTTGATGCAACGGTAAATCATTTACATCCTCGTTGTTTCCTTTCAGGTAACGCATGGATCCTGACAAGAAGTCGACACCCGACTCTGGAAGTAATGGAGAAAGCGTACTCCGTTGTGGACAAACACGGAATAAGCCGGGCATACTTTATCCGCACCGATCACAGGAATTGTCCTAACACGTTCTATTAAAGATTTCCTGAAGGAATTATCGCGCTGTCTCATATATACCGACGTCCAGATGACAGGCCTTCGGAACCTACTTTGCTGAACTGAAGACTTCGATTCATTGCTCTGTTCGTTTACACGCGGTATAGCTTGAGAAACTGACCAACTGGGAAAGTCGCGCGGTTACTGTGGCCAGCTGGTCTCTACTGCAACCTCTGGTATTAAAGAGTGAAGTTCGGTGACACGGAGGCCAACAGTAATATCTATCCATGTTAAAAAGACAAGGGTCCTACTGCAGAGAGCGCTCGATTTTAGACATTTCGCCGGCTACCTTTGGCGCTTCCTTTGATATACTCGTTGTATTAAGCAAAGTTAGTTAGTTAGTTAGTTAGTTAGTTAGCAAACTTAGTTCAACTTCTTACGCAATTAATTAAAATTTAAATAGTTCTGTTCTTACCATCAAGGTCACCAGTATGTGAACAGTATCACACGGAAGTGCAAGAAAAAGAGGATGGAAATCAAAATATCAGAGATGCCAAGTTACATGAATGGCAATGTATGCAGTTATTTTCAAACTGATAAAATTACAACGACCTTGAGAACTTAGTGACATTGCCTGCAGTAGATTTTGCTTAGTTCTTGTGATAGTAATTTATTGCTTGTGAGTTCAAAGTTATTTATTCTTTTTGATACAGACTTGTGATATTGTAGTAATATTTAATTTATCCTAAGTTTAATAATCATCAAGCCTGTTAAATTTATGTATTTCATTTAAAAAAATAGCTACTTTTATTTAATACATACGTCTTTATTTATAATTTTCATCAGTGGATTATTTTGTGCCTAAAAGTATATGAATTGTCATTAACTTTATAGTTTTGATTTCAGGTACGTAGATTTAAGTGACCTAACATTACGGCAAGCTAAAATAGCAACATCCATTTCTGAAAAGCTGATATGTGCTCAACGGAATATTGAAATTCCTGCATTTTATCTAACCCGGAAATTCATTACCGTGTTCACAACAGCTCTCCACTAGTCTCTGTTCTGAATCATATCAATCCAGTCCACATCATTCCACAGTATTTCTTTACAAAATTTTTAATTTTATCTTCCCACCTATTCCTAGTTATTACATGTTGTCTCTTTCCCTAAGATATTCCTGATGGAACTCTGTATTCAGTTAATGATTTGCCTCTCTCTCTCTCTCTCTCTCTAGCTCTCTCTGTCTATATATATATATATATATATATATATAAATGTATATATTAAAGCAGTCATGCAGCTAGTGTCACACATACAGTTCTTTTTTTAAATTTTTTGACACTAGCAGCATGAATGTTGAGGTATAAAATGAATTACTTTGTATTACTATTTTAGTTTAGTAAGTTTTAAAAATTCTGGTGTAAAGTTCCATAAATATGGCGTAAATAAAGCCGCAATATGTAGCAGAAATATAAGACCACATTTTTATATGTCAAGTGCGCATTCTTTGGTGTCCTGAGTGAATGATTCATGCCAAGGACGCTTCAGGTAATATGGATGAAGTTTTATTACTGACAGTGTCACAGATATTACTACGGAAACCTCGCTTCGATGATGCAATAAAATGACAAGCCTACTGCAGTTCAATATCATGAAGACTTTCCCAGATCATCCAGAAAGTCTTATTAAAAATTTTGAAACAAAAATGAATTATCTACTATATTATCGACAGGCCGTGCCATGGCTCAGGCGGTTAGTCGCCGGCCTTCCACTGCGGAGGCCCGGGTTCGATCCCATGCCGATCGCAGTGGCCGTGCGGTCTAAGGCGTGGGTCTGCGGCCGCCCGCTTACTGGGATTGTGGGTTCGAATCCCACCGGAGGCATGGATGTCTGTCTGTTGTGAGTGTTGTGTGTTGTCAGGTAGAGGTCTCTGCGACGGGCTGGTCACCCGTCCAGAGGAGTCCTACCGAGTGTGGTGTGTCTAAAGTGTGTGATCGTGAAGCCTCGACGAAACGAGGAGGCCCAGGCCCATATAGGGCTGTCGAGCCATACAGAAAAAAAAATGTTAGCTATTCCTACTCTTATAACGAGGGTGGGTGCCATTGTGCATACTGTATTGTGTTTTATTTTTATATAATCTACATAGCCATTGTATATCTTGCTGGCTTTCACATCCCACGGCATATTTCTCATCGTGATGTTCGTCTTAAATTATCTACTGCTGGAACTATCACTTTATTATTTCGTACTTTTTAAACTCGTCAACAACGAAATTTTCAAAGATTCGTGTATTTGTATAATCAAGTCTGTCTCTCCGTAAATACAATTTCGTTAAGAGCTGAATGTATTTTTATAATATCTTGTACTAGATAGTTCAATGCCGATCCCTGTGGTCTCTCGCTTACTGGGATTGTGGGTTCGAATCCCGCCTAGGGCTTGGATGTCTGTCTCTTGTGAGTGTTGTGTGTTGTCAGGTAGAGGTCTCTGCGACGAGCTGGTCCCTCGTCCAGAGGAGTCCTACCGAGTGTGGTGTGTCTAAAGTGTGTGATCGTGAATCCTCGAAAAATGAGGCGGCCTAGGCCCCCAAGGGGCTGTCGAACCATTAGAAAGAAAAAAAAAATATTTTAATTGTATACGGATGGAAATAAACTAAATTCCTCATTTCTTAGGAAGAATTCCACAAAATTGACTCCCTCAAAGTCATCTCTACCCATTGTCAAATTCGGTAATGTCCCTGCATATAACATGATTAAGTTCAAACAAACTGAGCACGTATAAAATAATTTTCGGTATGCGGTGTGTCATGGAGTTTCTAATATCTGGATGTGCTAAGGGCTGCGCCCCCAGAGGCTACGTAATGTCATTACGTCCCCGTTGTAAGAGGGGAGCACCAGCCAGATAACCAAAACTTATGAAACAATAAAGCATTAATTACAGACAGTTAACAAGTCTCTATGACCTTGGCGTACTGCAGCCAGCAAGTTCCTCGACTTACAGACACATTATATGGCCACGTGTACCATTTATGGACGCTGCATTTCTAATAGACTGAGTGCATATCGGAGTGAGGCACTCTCCTGTCTTGCTTTCCCATTGCATTCCTGCGATTTTAACGTATTTCGCAATATAAAGCGCACCCAAGTTTTGAAACGTTAGAATACACGGAATATAGCTCTAAATAAATTCTACACAGTCATTCATTCATTCATTCATTCTGTAGTCTGTCTTACGACAGGTCTGTAGCCTCTTCCAAAGCGAGTTCTCCACAGGGTGCGATCTAGTACGTCCTCTTTCAATTTCCAGTATCTTCTCTTTTCCTTAAGCTCATCCAGTAGCTGCTTACGCCTTCTTCCTCTTCTTCCCGTCATTTATATCCTTCCCTCTAACTTTCCTTCAATAGCGTGTTTTAGAATGCAGTTTCTTCGCAAGATGTGGCCAATCCGGTTTGCCTTTCTTCTTTTTATTGTTTGTAGGATATTCCTTTGGAAGAGGTTACGGACTTGTCGTAAGACAGATTACAGAATGAATGCCCACTGAAAGGGAGGCTTGGAAACCACACAAACACACGAGTTAAATTTGAGCCTGTGAAAAACTTAAAGTTAGTCTACCACTTTAGGCAGCATTATACGGAAATACGGGTTTCGATTCTAAGAAGTTACCCCTCCTTCACATCTCCTATTAGTCATATAACAGGCTGTGGCCTTCTTCCTCCTCACGCATCATTTCCCACATCATCGTTAACAGACGTTTCGTACAAAAGAAGCGGTGCTTAGAGATACGGAAGCTGCATCTTTCAGTTCGACCCACGCTCAATACGACTTCCTGCAGTGTTTGAGCACATGTAATTCCTAATGGAACGCAGCTCCCGTTGCATAGAAATGAGTTCGTAGCTGCATTCAGACGCCGGGAAAAGTAATTCGGCATTTATTAATGTAAATCTAATGGAAGGTGACGCACCAATGCAGCAGCATAATGTTACTGCGACGCAGCTCACGGCGCAGCGGGAGGCTGCCTCTGAAAAGGGACACCCCGGGGCTCTCCAGAGGGAGCTGAGGACACCAGCCAAACTCTATACCGTGTGCTGAAATACAGTTAGTTCTTTATAGGCGGCCATTTTGTGTGCTGAGGAACATACGTAATGGCCGACAGTAAAACAACAAAACCGAATCAAATTACAGTGCAAATCTGAAGTAATATAGCCCCTAATTCCGTGAATTCAGACAACCCTATATCGGTGGTTACATCGCGTCCCACTTCCCAAAAATGAAATTAAACAATCTTTTTGGTATTTGCAATTTGGTGTCCCAATTACTTAACTTTTATATTTCTGTAATACATTCCAGTGGGGACACGCGTTGGCGCAGTTGCTTGAGGCAACTGCGCTACAACCCGGAAGGTTGCGGGTTCGATTCCAGATGGAGTCATTGAAAATTTTCATTGACTTCTTATTTCCGGCCCTGGGGTGGACTTAGCCTCTAATAGAAATGAGTGACAGGACTAGTTCCTGGGAGATAAAAGCGGCCGATGCGTAAGGCTTACAACCTTACCACCTTCATGTGCCGATTGTCTGGAAAGCTGGGAGCCTGAAACTCCTGAAAACCTAGGGACCTGTCCAGGCCTCTACAGGGATAGCTTTAGCTTTAATGTATTCCAGTGTTGAGGTAACACTCTATGGAAAGGCATAAGAGTTGCCGAGACCAATTTCCGCCCTTTCCTGACTTCAATATTATATATAGCTGAAGACTCATTCTCGCGCTCACTCCATCTTTTCCCACGGTGAAAGATTCTATGCTATAAAGTGTTTTGTAGAGTTTAGAGCCGGATCAGCCTAGTCCGAATTGTGACAAGGCTACGGGTTGATGATAGAAGAAATGTGGTTCGATTCTGGTATGATGCAAGTGAGAAATTTCTTGTCCAAATGTTAAAGAGAGAAAACTGGACCCACCCTTCCGCCTACTCAAAGGGTAACGACGGCTCTTTCCTTCAGGTTAAGGCAACGGGAACCTGAAGCTGACCACTCACCTACATGTAGTCCAGAGTTTAAGAAAGAATGGAACTGTAAGGTCACTCCCCACATATATGCATGGTGTGCAGAAGAATAAGACATTAGAGGACCTCTATGGACAAATATATGACTATTCTGCTTGGGAATGGAACCCTGGTCATCCCAGCACTTTATAGGATAAAGCAGAACTAGTCCTACTATGTTTGTTACTTTCATCTTTTAATTCTAGCCCACTCCGCTTCTGAAACACTCTCCACTCCATACTTCACTTCTAATCCCCTTCCTCATATTGCATTAAATATTCAACAGTGATGATTTCCTTCGGTGGTTCGGCAGGATTGAATGTTTCGAGCGACATCAGAGACATCTCCCTCACGACCCTAGAACTATGTAAAATAAAACTTTAGTAGTTGTGACTAAGACGTGCAAGTCTCGAGGGACTTTGAAGCGCCATTATCCCCTCAAGTCTTTTCCAATTTTGACACCCGATTCCCCCCGGCATCACATTCACCCTCCCTCATCTTTACTGACCGCCTGGGGCCTCTCTCTCACAGCCCCGTGGCCGGATGTGTGGGATCAGTAATCGAGGAGAGAAGAGAAGATAATCGGAGACAGCAAAGAACGCGTTATAACGATATCGATTAGGTAGAAGTCTAAGTTATAACGATATCGATTAGGTAGAAGTCTAAGTTATAACGTGTGGTAAAATACGGCGTTTTTTTGCTAAACGTGATTAATTAAACATAATGTTGAAGATAGTGTCTAATAACATTATTCACCACTGAAATTATTAAAAATGTGTCATAAAAATTTATATCTGTTCCTTATTGGACAAATATAACTCCTGATTTACATTAGGTTTAAATCGTAGTTTTTCAAACAACGAATCCTTTGGCGAAGAAATCAACACACACTGCATGCAACTTAAATACCACTGTTAAAGGTAAAAGTTAGATCTGTCCATGTTAACACCATGAACGTATAGAAGGGGAGCAGATGTATAGCTCCAGCCATTCTTAACATCGACACTAGATGGAGGCTGTGGCCAGCATCGTATCCCGGACTCTTTGCCACCGAAACAGAACACAGTGGCCATTGAATGTGAGGGTGAGCGGGCCTCATAGTCATTCTAGACGTTTTGTAGAAAAAATAAATATTTTGCCCTCTGCCGCGCTTCGAACCCTGGACGTTCCACACGTAGCCTAGTCACTACACTTACTGAGCTAATGCGACTCATATAACTAACAATGGGCTGGGGCCGTGCCATGGCTCAGGCGGTTAGTCGCCGGCCTTTCACCGCGGAGGCCCGGTTTCGATCCCGGGTTCAGTCCATGTGGAATTTGTGGTCGACAAAGTGGCACTGGGACAGGTTTTTTTCCCCTGTCAATCTCATTCCACTATGTTCCATTACACGGAAAAACGATAAAACTGATCATCATCGCAGGGTTGCACAATAAGCCTCTAGGCTGCGGTGCGTCCGTAGCATCTGCTGCGGGGCCCTTCACCACAAAAACAAAAACACTGTGTTGACTGAAAATGAAAGGTCAAAGTACTGACACGAAAGCAAGCCCGATGACATTACTGCTCTACAAAATTTTTATTAACAGTCTCTGTTGCTCATACTTCGAGGTTACAGAACAACAATTCTGCGAGAGGTCGTCCGCTCACGGAGAATCAAACTGTCACCCTCAGGGACTGGACTGACATCAGCAATGGATTCCATATGGATTCCCTCTATACACTGCCATGGCCGACAAAAAATACCTCAAAAGTTTGAAATTTCCCCTCCCTCCACACATACAACAGAAAACCAATTCAAGTACAGAACTGATGACGTCATATGCTGTCCTGGTCCAAAAGCCACCAGCCCCCATAAACCAGTCTTAATTTTCCCACACCTCTGCACCCCTCCTCTGCACATCTGCCACAATCATCGTACAAAAGAGACCCACCCCAATTTATCAACTCTCTCAAAAATTAGTTATCCAACTACCACTCCCTCAGAGTCATACCAACCCTCCAGCTTTAATTTAAAACCCAAAGGGTGGGATTTTCACTCTTGACTAAAACAGCCAGACACCTTTCTAATCCCTAACCGGTACAGTCAGGTCTGGTTGCGTGTTTCTGTTTTACTGCCGTGATTCTGCATAAATTCTCGCTGGTAGAGATGTGCTGTGAACATTTGTTTGGTTGACCGGACAAAAATTGTTCTTGGCATCTGATAAATAATTACTTTTAAGTGAAATGCTTATAACTTCTTTGGAAAATACGGAGGCGCTTCATGATATGTGCTCTTCACCAAATACTATATGGGTGATCAAATCAAGAAAATGAGGTGGGTTGGTCATGAGGCACGTATGGGAAAGAGGGGAGGCACATAGACGCTTTTAGTGGGAAATCCTGAGCGAAAGAGAGAACTTGGAAAATGTAAGAGTAGATGTCAGGATGATATTAAAAGAATATTCGAGAAATAGAATGAGGGGTTGTGGAATGGATTGATCTGGCTCAGAATAGGGACAGGTGGCGGGTTCTTTTGAATGCGGTAATGAACATTCGGGTTCCATAAAATGCGGGGAATTTCTTGACTAACCGAGGAACTATTATATTCTGAAGAAGAACTCTGCTCCGTGGAGTTAGTTAGTTACTTATAAATTTCGTTGTGAACACACAGAAGAAGAGATAAGTCCGTCTTTCCACCTGCAAATTTCTTTCCCGAAACGTCTAAAGAAATTTGAATTAAATGTGGTATAATTTGCCAGCTGTGTTTCATTTTGCTGTTTGTTGGTTAAGAACACGTACGGCCCTTATTATCCGTGAAGAGCCGGGATAGCTCAGTCGGTATAGTGACTGGGTTACGGGCTGGAAACCCGATAAAGCCATTCGGTTTTTCCAGAAAAAGCAAAATGGTTTCTTTGAGGCGTTCGCTTTTTTAAGGGAGTAACTGATAGTTGGTCACGGATGTTTCGGGACAACATACATATCAGTCCTACCATAGAGGACTGCTTGACCCTTGAAGATTGGACTGACACGTTACACCGAAACGTCGGTAACTACCAACATATACTGCGTAACAACTGAGAATAGCGCAGACCTCAATTACACCGCGGCGGAAGTCTGAAATCTCGGAAAT
Source organism: Reticulitermes speratus (assembly GCA_021186555.1). Lineage (NCBI taxonomy): Eukaryota > Metazoa > Arthropoda > Insecta > Blattodea > Rhinotermitidae > Reticulitermes > Reticulitermes speratus. Next base: position 8,704,352 of record JAJKFL010000010.1, on the reverse strand, counting down.
TTGCCTTTGCTCCGAAAGCCCAGACATGCTCTGGGGGCTATTTAATGTTTGTCGGGGGGGGGGGGGGGAGGGGGGTGTAAAGCGGCCACGGCGTGAAGCTAAACAGCTAAACACGCACCCCATCTAGTGCCGAGTTTAAGATTGTATGGAACTATACTTGTATTCTCCCCTATGTCTTTATATTGCACGAAAGGACAGCTCTTTTTTACGTCATTTTATGAGAAACTCCTATCGAATTTGATTTTCTGACTGAAGATTCTCTTTATGTAAAGGTTTTTTTGCTCTATGCAAAAAAATAATTACCATATTATTCCTATCTAACACACTTTTAGACGCGATCGCAAAATTTAAAAAAGCAACTGTTGGCTTCGTAATGTCTGTCTATCAATCCCTCCTTCTGTGTGTCTGTCTGTCCGTCCGCAAGGATCAACTCGGCTCCCACCAAACGGATTTTCATGAAATTTGATATTGGAATATTTTTCGAAAACATGTCGAGGAAATTCGAGTTTCATTAAAATTTGACAATAACAACAAGTACTTTACACGAAGACCTATGTACATTTTGGATAATATCTCGCTGATTTCTTCTTAGAACGAGAAAAATGTCAGGCAAACGTTGTAGAGAAAATAAAAACATAAAATTTATGTTCAATAAATTCTTTTTCCGAAAATCCTACGATTTATTAGATAATGGGGAAAAATATGGTAGAGCCAGACAGGCCATAGATGACAATATAACGCTGCTTAAGCAAGATGCAGTTTGCTTGTCGGATAACTAAAGCAAGAATACGGACACACACTCATAATACGTATTTAATACTCACTGCTTCTTAATTGACTTATCTCCGTCTGATCGCTTAAAACGTTTTGCGGCAAACACAAAAACTGTGAAACTGCGCCACGACTTATCTGTCATTACGATCTGTTTAGCCAAATTGTACGTCTTAAGAGGGCCATGAGCAAAGAACGTTCTTTTGTTTCAATGCAGCATCGGGCACTTTACATGAAGACGTAAGTTTTTTTGTTGCCGGCCACATAAATTTGCTATAAAATCATTGCTGTGCAACACTCAATATTTTTGTATAGTTGACAGTGACACGTAGCTCAATAACACACCAAATGCATTGTTGTGTTTCCACTGGAACAATTGTTAAGCGAATGCGCCACAATGTTACGTCACAGTACATTGCCTACCTTTGATTCTCATGATAAACATGTAACAAAATACTAGGAAAGGTAACAAATGCACTATACAGTTTATATTATTCGTACAGTGCATTTCAGTCGATCATTCATCTCTTTAACTAACAAATTCACACTTATTATTCTTTATTATACAATACAATTTACCGTGAAACTACTTTCACGCTAAATTTTAACTACATTATGCACTATTGTTCAGTAATTACTGTCACAACCAACATATATATTTTTTGACACAATTAGGCTTGTGTAGAATTTAATTTTGATAGTTATTTTATATGCCTGGTGATGGCTGAAACCGGTAGCCTAAATGTGTCACAAAATATATATGATGCTTGTGACAGTAATTACTGACAAGAGTGAAATATACTGTGCATGTACATGCCAACGGCAATGTCAAATATTAAGATTAACTAAATTATGTTTGGACGTCGCCAATACACCTGCAGACAGACGGATGTTACGCACGCCTATTAACAAAAACATACAACACTAGGTTAGCAAGTGAAGATAATTTGATACAAGCAAATTGTAAAAGCATAATAATTCAATTTTTCTTTTTTCCCTAGAGACCTCGAAGGACTTAAAATTCTAATAATTGCGCAACATACTGTCCTTGACTAACGAGAACAGCTTTAACCTTGTTAGGTAGTGTAGGGTCACTATCTCCGGGGTAAATTCCAGAGATATCGTGTACAACCTCTCACAATTGTACCACAATTAGCAATATCTGTTTGTGTGTTGAGGCTGTACCACAATTAGCAATATCTGTTTGTGTGTTGAGCGTGTACCACAATTAGCAATATCTGTTTGTGTGTTGAGGCTGTATCACAATTAGCAATATCTGTTTGTGTGTTGAGGCTGTACCACAATTAGCAATATCTGTTTGTGTGTTGAGGCTGTACCACAATTAGCAATATCTGTTTGTGTGTTGAGGCTGTATCACAATTAGCAATATCTGTTTGTGTGTTGAGGCTGTACCACAATTAGCAATATCTGTTTGTGTGTTGAGGCTGTACCACAATTAGCAATATCTATTTGTGTGTTGAAGCTGTACCACAATTAGCAATGTGTGTTGAGGCTGTACCACAATTAGCAATATCTGTTTGTGTGTTGAGGCTGTACCACAATTAGCAATATCTATTTGTGTGTTGAAGCTGTACCACAATTAGCAATATCTATTTGTGTGTTGAAGCTGTACCACAATTAGTTACTTCCTGTCGCTCCTTGCGGAGCACAGGGCCTCCTTTCAGAGGTTTCTTGGTCTGGAAGTGTGCATTCTGTAGTGAGTGACCAGTCCACTGACTGCACAAGTTCTACTCGTCCTGATATGACTACCAGAGCCATCTAGCAGTCAATCAGGAGACTTGGGTGAGAAATGGCCGCTGAATTTTGCTTACGAAACATAGTACCACAATTAGCAATATCTATTTGTGTGTTGAGGCTGTACCACAATTAGCAATATCTATTCGTGTGTTGAGGCTGTACCACAATTCGCAATATGTATTACCATGTTTAGACTGTACCACACTTTACAATACGTGCGTGTTGAGACTGTACCTCATTTTGCAGTATCTCTTAAAAGCCAAACACCGGTTTTTGGACTAATGAGGAGGAGGACGTTTTTAGAATTGCAAGCGTGAATGGAATGAATGCAGCGCACGCTGGCATCTGAGTCATTACCGTGCAATAAATCTAATGGCTTTGCACTCAACTAGTGGTCCGCGAGACATCGTATACAAACTGGCACATTTCGTACACAAATTCACAATATACTTCTCTCATTATACATTATTTTTGGGCGGTTTAAATGTTTCAAAGAGCATTTAGAACAGATAAAATCAGCTATAATATATAAATTTTATACGATATATTGCAGGTTTGAATCTCACTTGTAGAGCGACTCTGCAAAGTGTTCTTTGCTTCTTATACGCAAGTGGTCCAACGTTGTATTCAGAGAGAGGGAAAGACAGTTGCTTCCTTCAAAAGCCTTCTCTATTTATTGATCATAATAATCTTCATATAAAATCAGCTTAAATTTAAAAGCCCTAATGACACAAACAAACAAAAAATCGTTACGGGAATGACATGTCAAATAGAAGACTTTAAACCCATTTTAACAAGAAAGGAATGTCATAGGGCACCTTATATTCCCTACATCAAATCCCTTAAATGCTGAATCCCTTATAAAATTTTATGAGGTTTCATAAAAAACCCTAAACCCAAACACTTTGCAAGATATTTCAAGTTTAATTCGTTAAAAATATTTTCTTCTCTTGTTTTGTTGTTATGTTTCAAAACATAAGTAATATTCTGTTAAAACTCCTGAAACTTGTAAGAGCAACAAACCAATTTATATTTATGAAGAATTCAATTGAAGATTAGATTTGAAGAACACTTGCTAGCACTCAATTCTTTGTGTTTGATATATATTTTTTTTTTTTTTGCTTAAAACCCCTGAAAACTAACATGTATATAACTGTAAATATGTAGACCTGTCATTTTGCTTGGGTATAGAACTTGGTCTGTCTCCCTAAGGGATGAACACAGGTTAAGGCTATTGGAAAGCGAAAAGTGTTGGGAATCAGATAGCGAGAAATGAACAGTGTGCTGGAGAACATTATGTAGAACATGTAAATATTAATTGCTTTTGTGTGCAATACGAAGTATTTTTCTACGCCCTTTGTTCAGTATCAGTGTTGTAATATATGGGTGTAAAACTTGGTCTTTCACATTGATGGAGGAACATAGGCTGAGGGTGTGTGAGAGAGGATACTGAGGAAGACATTTGGGCCTACGAATGACGAGGTAATTGGGGGAGGGGGTGGAGAAGACTGCATAATGAGCATCATGATCTGTATTTCTCACCAAATATTATTCGGGTGATCAAATGAAGAGGAATGTGATGGGCAGGGCGTGCGGCACGTATGGAGGAGAGGTGCAAACAGGGTTTTGATGGGGAAGTCTGAGTGAAGAGACCACTTGGAAGACTTAGGTGTACATGAGAAGATAATATTAAAAAGGATATTTAGGAAGTGAGGTGGGGGGACCGTGGACTGGATTGACGTGGTGGTTCAGGATAAGGATAGGTGGCGGGCTGTTGTGAATGCGGTAATGAAATATCATTGCCATAAAATACGGGGAATTTCTTGACTAGCTGAGGAATTTTAGCTTCTGAAGGAGGATTTAGCTCCGTGGCACAGTTGTAAATTATTTACTAACTCCAATTTTTCCCTCTTACAACGCAGTATAAAAAGTTATTTAATGTAACTTTCAAGATTTATTACAGCTTGGACTCGCGGTAACTTTTTTTTCTTCTAAGTGTAATGGATTCCTTTCTTAACCAGTTTTAATACCACGGTAAAAGCCGCTAGCCCAAGCCATGCTACTGCTTATTACTCTGGACAGTAACAGCAAGCGTTGTCATGGAATAGATGAGCTTTCGATATATCGCCACTAGATGGCAGGCACTTCACTTTCAGAAGCCGAAGATCGAAATGCTGCGTCTTGCATTTTATCAGGCTACTTTGTAGCTACTATTGCCATAATATTTCCAAATTCTGTAACATGTTCAGAACTTGTCGATCGTATTATTCGAATTTAACAGGTTTTAAAGTTGTCCTTCTGTCGAGCTTAGTATGCAAAGTTATTATATGTCTAGAAAAAATGATTTATGGGATAAATATGTGAAAGAAGAAGAGTTACATAGCCCATAATCAGCATTGTGACATTCATCGCGTGATTAGAGACGTCAGGTACATTGCGTCTACTCACGGAATTTAATGAGAGAGCGGAGACAGACATATACTGCCTTTTCAAGCAAAAAAAAAAAAAAAAAAAAAATTCCCAAATGCTGTTACTGAAATTTTGCAAGAATTCTTTTATCCATGTCCACTTTCTGCTGGTTTATGATGTGACAACAAGAGACAAGATAATTATAATTTGTTATATTTATAACACTTTTAATTGGGAGCTGTCGGAATTTATTACTATACTACCTTTAATACTGAATGTTATAATTTTTTTAGAATAAATATTATAATAAATTTTTTCCTTTCATTTTTAAATTGCATTAATCTTTACCAAAAATCAATTTGAATTTTGACTGTAAATCTTGTCTACTTTGTGTGTTACCTACATATTTATTTGTCCTAACTTTGTCATCTTTCAGAAAATATATCAAATTCAATTTCACCTGAATAAAAAATATGGACGTCCCTTCACAGGCACAAAAAAAATTAATTCGCCAGACACCTTATAGTGTAAAGGCAAAGGAAAAGTTGTTCCTATACAAGCCATGAAGGCATAGCTCCACTCATTCTTAACTTTGGCAAAAAATGGAGGTAAATCATCTTATAAAGTTGACCTCGGAAACTGAATTTCATACAAATCCTCTTAGACACATGTGAAGATGGCCTATAGTATAGAAACTGGTCGACGATATTTTTATAATGCGTTCTGTTCATATGCTTTATGCCTAAAGAGCGCATGCGCACCAAATTTAGGACACGCGGTTTCCGCTTCTCCCACGGGAAAAGTATATGACACATTTTGTGTTGCTGATATTAGAGTAAAGTTTCTGTGAATGGCTAATGACTTCAGTACTTTGGAAAGCCTTGGTGAGTACAATTGTTTAATACGTTCCTCCATCCAAACTCTCAGAAAGTGGCAAAGGGAATACATGGCAGTTGGGGACTGAATGTGAAAGCAGCGAATTGTGGACAGTGCCCTCTCGACTCATTTATTACTTCTCCCTGTGATGTATGTGGTCACGTGGCTCCTGTAACAATAACAGACGCCAATGTCGTTGCTTAGCTCTTTCACTGTACGTCACTCTCGAGGTAAACAAAGCAACAATACTTCTGCAGTGTGCTGCTCGGTATGAAATATTGGCGCAAAAAAAGAAACACACACCAGGGCCTCAGCCATCTGTATTTTGTCTAACCTCAGGTAGCTATACATCACAACAGAAGTTCTATATAAAGTTTTTTTTTTTGTTTCTATCCTGCTGTCTTCATCGATCGTGACATTCGCAGCACGCTGATACGTCTAGCAGTGCTGGAGGCAAGAAACTGAGGGTAGGGATTACTACACTGCACAGCCATAAATATAAATACATTTCCTTCTGCATATACATTATTTATATTTAAGATTTATTTACAGATGCTCTGGGTATTTCAGTTTATAATGATGAATAGTACCGGGATAGCGTAGTCGGTAGAGAAACTTGTTAAGCCGTGTATCGACTGCGCGCGGCTGCCGCGCGAGGCAATGTTCGTTGCTTTGCCTCGCAAAGTCGAAACCATGTTGCCGCGCGCGGCAGAACGAACACTGCCGCGCGCGAACTTGCCGCGTGTCGAGCCAAAGCGGAGCGGTTTTTTGACCCGCGGCAAAGAGATTTCAGGACTGAGGAACAGCGTCGATCAACAGCCGCGCGCGGCTGCCGCGCTCGATGCTGGGTAAACACGAACACGGACAAACGAACGAGTTTGCCGCGCACGAACAGCTGCGCGCGGCAGCCGCGCGCAATCGATACACGGCTTTACGGGCTGGGGTGTCCGGGGTTTGAAATCCGGTGTTGGTGAGATATCCCGGACCCATCCACAGCGGTCCAGAGGCCCACATAGCCTCCTGCAAAATTGGTTAAAGCTGTAGGGGTCGAGGAATGGTAGAGCTTTACCGATAGTTCCCTTCTGTGCCTCTTTGGCGTGTTCCGAAAAACAGCCGCGAGTTTAGTGGTAGGTAATTAGTGAACAAGGAATTGAAGTGAGTGTGAAAGAAAGTGGTGTATGTCTAATTTGAGGTTCTGTACCAACATCTCTTGATTTACTGAGAAAAACCAAGGAAACCCTATATGTCCGGATAGAAATTTGAAAACAGTATCTTCCAAATATGAAGAGGGATAATAAGCAAACCAATCGTGATACTCAGTTCCCTATATCTTCTTCTTCTTCTCCTCCTCCTCCTCTTACTCCTCCTCCTCTTCCTCATCCTCCTCTTCCTCCTCCTCCTCTTCCTCCTCCTACCCTTCCTGAAAGACTACAGTCCATTGCGTACTTGGCCTCATTCCTACAAGTCTGTAGCCAATGTAAGCCAATGTTTCATTCCCATTATCTTAAGATCCCCTTGAACCTCATCAGTCCATCTATTCTGTGGTCTTCCTGTTTTCCTTACCGCATTCTGGCAGTCACTATTATTTTGATATTCTTTTGTTTTTCATCCTTTAATATGTCCATCCGTATATATCTACTCAGAATAAAGATAAGTTACAAATATCTGCAATTTCTATTAAAAGTAATTTACCTTTTTTTTGTAATTATCCTTGCGTATTGCTTCGATTAATGTCACGTTGTCAACTGCAGGTACTATTTTATGTTTTATGCTTTTTTATATTTTTCCTACCGTGCATTATAATTTAATTTTTATATTATTCAACAAATGCACTTAATTATCATAGGTTCATAATAATATATTTAAAAACATTCTACTCCTACATGTTTCGGGCCCTGTTGGTCTATCATCAGGAAGAACATCTGTCGTTATTTCATAAGACAATTACATAAAAATACGTGGTCAGTTGTTTATGTAGATCTACTGGCAATTATTGGCGTGGTGGTCTGTTACACTGGAAGTTAATACGTAAAACATAAAATGTTGGAGTTTGGCTGTTTATGAAATTATTACATACATAGAATTTAAATTATCTAATAGGCTGAATTGAGAAAATTACAAAGTACACAAGAACCCGCTTATAACGACACCAGTTTATATGACATCTCATCTATAGCGTCAGATATTCTGTCCTACCATTTAGTTTCTCACTGTTAACCATAACATTACATTACTCGGTTATAACGACCCTCGTTTATAACGACACAAAATATTCAGTCCCTTTCATGACGTTATAACGGAGTTCGACTCTACTACCAGTAGATTAGGGCAGCGTGTTGGTGGTATTGAGGTATTAACGGTACTAAGGGACATTACCGTCTGTTGTCAGGAATAATGAAAGTAATTTTAGGATATCCCATAGCCTAATTTTAATTTACGGTTTTAATAATAGAAAATACAAAATAACAAGTATAATTAACATTAAGTTTGGCAGGAACACATGATGGTAACAACTCTGAATGAAGCAGAAACCTAGAGCCAGTGCCTTCGCTTTCTGTCCGCACTTCACATGTTACGTGCACAATAACAAGTAACTTATTCTATACGGAGACAATCCCCCTACCTCAACAAGAAAGTGCGTATGCGTCTGTTTAAACTCTAACAATAGGAGGGTGCAAAGATAAGGGAGCGTTAGACAGAAGTGGGGTGATGAATTTAAAGCAAGGAGAGATAAAGTGAAGGGAGAGAAATGAAGGAATTTAATTACTGTAAATGTACAACGTTTCAAAGTACAGAGTACGATGCATATGGTTTGGAGAAGAATGCTGTGACCAGAGGCTGATGAAAATAACCAGCGCGGCGGCAGCGACGTCTCGTGGTTTACCAACATGCTGACCGCATACACACGGGTGAATCCCCGCCGTGCCTGCCATCTACCTGCACGGAGACTCATTACTCACAAGCCAACCTAGCAATTAAATAAAGTTCTCCCTAGAACAGGCCATAAAGGCTCAGAGGGGGAGTAGAGGTATAGCTCTACTCTTTCTTTAACCCTGGCACTAGATGGGGGTGGGTGGTCAACTCCACGTCCCGGCCGCTTTACCCCCGGGACAGAGACCCGGTACCCATTTTATAGGAGGCTGGATTGGCCCCAGGGTCGGTCTGGACGGCTGCGAAAAATCTCGCCCCCACCGGGATTTTTTTTTTTTTTTTTTTGCCTGTCCGGAGGTTGTTTCCCTTTGATCCATTTTTGTACTGTTTAAATCCTTTTCGTCCTTCATGTCACTTTACGTTCCATATTACCGTCCTTACAACAAACACAACACAAACATCCATGCCCCCGGTGGGATTCGAACCCACAATCCTAGTAAGCGAGCGGCCGCAGACCCACGCCTTAGACCGCACGGCCACTGGAATCGGCATTCGATCCCCGGACCGTCCAGCCCGTAGCGAGTCGCTATACCGACTGAGCTATCCCGGCCCACAAGCAATTAAATAAACAATTCTAATCTATGCTATTAGGGATCTTCGAAAACTTGTATTTACGAGATTGGGGTGGTCACGAATATTAAAACTTTTAAAATAAATTTCTTTAGAATCGAAAATTTTATTCAAAATTTTCGAATACAAATAGGCCTACTCAGTATAGTGACCCCACAACCCTACGATGTTATGGCAGTAAGCAGTTAAGCTAAGAGGCCAAGGTGCCTAAAGAAATCCGTACTATAGTCCCCACTGTCCCCACATAAGCCTCTACAGAGAGAAGTTACCTTGCAAAATTGCAAAACTGCTTTCCGAGAGGTCTGTTAGCCTCTTTTTTACAATACCTGTCCACAAACCTAACTGCACTAATAAATTACCTAAGTTGTTTACTTAAAATATGCAAATTAATTGCACGTTTCGTTAAACCTAATATTAAATACAGTGGTGCCTCGCAATTCAACACTAATCCGTCGCCGAAGTAATGTCGAAATGCGAAACTGTCGAATTGCGGCACAATATTTCCCATATAAGTCTATTGAAAATAGATTAATTCGTTGTCGGACCCCCCAAGGGGGAGAGAAATACACCATAATGGATTATTTACTTTACTATAAAACACACTAAATTACGAAATACACTATTATAGTCACAACACAACAGTTTATTGAGCCTTAGATGTTGGAAGGGGTCTTCTTTATCCTGTTCTACCTCTTCTCGTCTCCGCTGATTAAATCTTCGAATTTTTTCACAAACTTTTCTGCAGCATCTTTATCTGCACTAGCAGCCTCCCCATGCCTGAGAACACTATGAATGCCTGTTCTACCTTTGAATATATGAAACCATCCTCGGCTTGCTTTGAATTCCTCAGTTTTATTTGAGGTAGATCCTGGAGTTTTCTTCTGCAATTCTTCAAAAAATAACCTAGCCTTCTCACAGATCATTGCTTGAGTTACTGGATCTACCTTCATCTGTCTTTCTTTAATCCAGGTAATAAGCAGCTTTTCCATCTCTTCATTATCGAAGATCTATTCTTGTCAGAAATCTTCATTGCTCCAACAGACACCCTAGCACTCATAATCTTCTCTCTCTGTTGCCAAAAAGTTGCCACAGTTGACCTAGGAACGCCATACTCTTGAGCTACACTTGTAATTGTGCTACCTTTTTGCACTTTATCTACAATTTCTTTCTTCTTCTCTATGCTCAACCAAGTGTGTATTTTCTGTTCACTTCTGTTTTTACTCATTCTTAATGGTGTAGGGTATGAAAAATGCAGAATTGAAAATTAGCACAAACAACACGAGCAAACACCAACGCACTTCAATAAGAATTGACAAATGACAACGCACAATTCTATGCACGCGCATGCGCCGGCTGGCGCAACTCAACTGTCGAATTGCGAGGCACCACTGTACATGCAACAGCATAATTTATACAATTAATATAAACTAAGCGCGAGATTTCAGGCCTCCGCACCGATGTAGAGGAGCTCTGCGCTCTTCTGGGATATTACGTAGCGTACAGTGGTAATTCTGTAGCGACGTTTCGGTACAAATTATCGGTACATTTTTCAAGGGTCAAGGAGTCCGACAGGTTGTCCCGAAACGTCGGTACAGAATTACCACTCTATGCTGCGTAATATCCCAGAAGAGCGCAGATCTCATATAAATTAACTTCTCAGAGATAATCCGTTTTCTAAGGATGTGGTGGACTTGTGAGTTGCTGTAACCGAACCCAGAACTTCGAGTCCTTTTCTTTCCATTTCACTTTTACAATATTAAAAATACAGAAATATAAAGGGATTGGGGGGGAGGGGAGTAGTGTTCAACACGAACTTTAATTGCTACAAGGAAAAGAAATTGAAAGAACCTAACTCGAAACGTAGATTATGTTTTTTATTGTTTAAGTTTATTTGTACCAACTACTGCACACCAATTACATATATACATTCAATATACTCCTACATGTTTCGGCTGACATTCTCAGCCATCATCAGGCAGTCATCTTCTGTAGACTCAAGCAGTATGCAGCGTGTCACTGAATGGTAAAATATACACATATATTACAGCCGTATTTATATAATACAATAAAACCCGGTGTGTTGTTACATAAAGTATTTATATATAACACATGTATATAAATGTCTGTTGCCAAACATCTGTCTCGTAAAAACTTGCAGTTTTGGGGGGTGGAGACCTGTAATTTATAGATCGATATAAGTGATTTAAAACAGTCACTATTAATCACCAACTGATCAAATCTATTAAAAACTGTAGTTTTAACATTAAAACTTTAACGACAATGTTCGTCTATAGAGCATTTAGGTTATGTCGTAAAATGATATATGAAACGCTTTTCATTGTCACTCTAGCAGTTTCACTTTTCCACTGCTGGTATTTAGTAAACATACTACAGCATCAACCACAACAAACGTACAGTTTACACCATGAAAAATACCACCTAATGAACAAGATAAACCAGTACCGTGCATCAACATTAACATATTATTTTAGTACGAATAACAAATGTGTCTGTGCATACCAAGCAGTGGAAAAGTGAAAAACCTTGCCTAAGAGTGAACCAATGAAAAAGACGTTTTAATATATGCAGTTTTAACGACAATAAACCCCTGAAGATGGCTCTATAAGAGCCGAAACATATGTCGGGTTTTAAAAGTTTTTAAATGTGTTTTAAAAAACTATACAGTTTTTTTTAAAAATAAAGTTGCATCCAGTTGGTGTATGTAAATAGTGACTGTGAAAAGATGCACGGTGATTACAGAATAAAGTGATGCACGGTGATTACAGAATAAAGTTGACTTTAAAATAAATATGCAGTTGATTAAAAGAATTGAATGATTCACGTTATTACAGAATAAAATGATGCACGTATTACAAATAACTGTGCGGTATTACTAAAGTGATGTCTCACGGTTGAATTAAAATAAAGTTTGTTGATCAGCGTGATTACGAATAAATTGCATGCACGGTGGAATACAAGAATAAAGGATGACGGATGATTTACATGAATTAAATAATGCACTGGTGTTCAAAGCAAAGTGATGCAGTGTGGATTAAACCTAAAGTTTGATTTAAAATAGTTTAAAATGAGTTATTTAAAAATTTTTGAATTTGAAAATATTGAAAAATTACTACTCATTAGTATATGAATAGACCAAATGTATGTCTATACATATCACTTGCTGTGGTACTTAAAGTTACTTACTAAGTGATGTCTCTGTACTGTGTGCTGATATTAATTATAAGTTTTTGGTTGTTTTTTACAGCTATCGAATACAATACTGAGTAGAATTTGCATGCACACAGCGGCCTGCGAACAACAGGTTGAGAAATATAAGAGTTATTAGAGGAAATGAATTCTACACATGAATTAAATAATTCACATTACGAGTGTTCAAAGCCACAGCAGGGGACTGAGTGTGGATTAAACTCTATACACTCCATTACATTTCAAAAATATCCACAGCAAAGAGCATATTCTGTCTGAACATCGAAAACAGGTCATTCCCAGAACCCTCTCACCGACAAAAAGCCATTAAGCTTTACTGTAATGGCCTAGAGCGATGGTGCAAATCAAATATGACAGAACAATACGTTTTCCCTTTGATCGTATAATAGTATTCGCAGAATTACACTTTACTCTTTTCTGGACACTTCATGGTTTAAAAAAATATATTTCCTGTTTTTTTGTGTCGAATCCAGAGCCCCCACCCTCCCCATTAGAATGAATTGTAGGACTGTCTATTCTGATATCATTTCGATATCTCGCAACTTCATTGCCCTGTCCGCTTGTTATTAAGTTGTTTAACGATTTACTTTACATTGAGCTGTTATGGAGAATGTACGTTCAGGGTTGCTTTTCTGGTATTGGTGTGGAAGGTGGTTTATTTTTTTTTTTAAGTGAAAACTTCAAATTACAGTTATCTGGCGACAAAAATGCGGACTTTTGGATCTACAAAGTGTAAGGCATAAAGTAAGAAATTCAAGACATACCAACCACCTACCAAAAAGCTAATTAAGCAATTCCTGGATCTTTTCAAGATTTGGTTTTTAAAGCCACGCATCCGCGAATGCGTGAAACGTGATGCTTTATTCCGAGATAGCGCAAGAGTTGACTGGTGGACACTGTGTGGTTGTGGTTGTGGTTTGTTAACAACCACGCATGCTTTGTCACTGATAGCTCTCACGCCCTGTGGAGAACTCGCTTTGGAAGAGGCTACGGACCTGTCGTAAGACAGACTGCATAATGAAGAGGCTACGGACCTGTCGTAAGACAGACTGCATAATGAAGAGGCTACGGACCTGTCGTAAGACAGACTACAGAATGAATAAATGAATGAATGAATGAATGAATGAGGTCTCACGACCTGCTTGCCTTCCATTCGACTTGCGCGTGCCACGCGGTTCTGTTGGTATAAAAAGGTTGATTTTCAGAAGTGAAATATAAATCCTTTAATTATATTTCGGTCGAAAAATAATCCTCGCATGTAAGTTTAGTAATCCCAACAGACCATTTTCATGCAATCTAGGCTAAAATTATGTGTAAGGTTTTTGTCAAATCAAAGCAACATATCCCACTGATTTTATTTATAGTGACCATATAATATCTGATGAAACGTACAAGCGACTCTATATATATATATCAGTGCATTTTGCGAAACACCCGAAAGTTTACGCCAATTTCTTCAACACTGTAACTATGGTCATTTGACTGTGCTGAAAGTTCCCATTTAGTTTAACATCGTGGCAATAGGACATGAAGACTTCTCTAGCATCCTTGGCTAGAAACGGATTCATTTGAAATATATATAAACTATGTCCTTAGGTCTTCATGTAAAGTGACCGTTATTTTTATCAGATTTTAATAAAACTTAATTTTCTTGGCAGATTTTCGAAAACATCCTCAAAAATCAAATTTCATTAAAATTCGTCCCGTGGGAGCAGATTTGTTTCATGCTGACGGACAGACAGACAGACAGACAGATGATGGACAGTCGCTTTTCGCAATTTTGCGAACGTGCCTAAAAATCACCAACATTTGCTAAAATAAATTCAGTTTTTGGTACATTGTAAAGGCGACAGGTATTCAATAGAAACTCCTAAAATTTTGTTGTCTTTTTTACATGGTCCGTATTCCGAACATGAATAAAATGAATGTAATATCAATACCAACAAATGTACAAGGATATTTTGAAGTAGTTTAATTACTGAGTATCCTGCAACATGTTTCGGCAACTCATGTGTCCTTTTTCAGGGAGGTATAAACAAGAATATACTTACAAACACACGAAGTGTGAGAACCATTCCACCATTTAAAATAATCACATAATCGGAGTATAAATTCATTAGTTAAAATGTAATTATAAAAATAAATTTAAAATATAGAGATAAAAAGTTTTGTGAATTATACCAAGATTTAATGGCCGGTATGCATAGAAGGTGCATGTGGTAAACCACCATCCTGTAAGAGTAGTAAGAACATGTATGTATATATCCTGCTAATATGTCAAGTTTGTAATTTTATAATTTCAATTGTATTCTTGTTTATATCTTCCTGAAGAGTGCCACATAAGTTGCCGAAACATGTTACAAGATACTCTGTAATTAACTACATCAAAATACTATTGTGCATTTGTTGGTATCGATATTGTATTCATTTTATTGTCTTTCTCTGAGGTTCAATGCACTATCACAGACGATCTTGAACTTCACTTAACAACCAACAGATAGCGTTGATTATTCATTATTTGTGGTGGCCTGACTGCTAATCATCAGGGCACGTCGTTATCTGACATCACACACTGTCAACTGTTCCACATCAGGCTTTTGTGTGTGTGTGTGTCATACTGCGGGGTGGATTTCAGTTCTGGTTATCAGCCCCCAAAATTATTTATGGCTGTATTTTCGTAACTGAAGAGCATAAATCTTTTTAAACGTGTAGAGGGAGAATATGTTGTTACTAGCAGTCGCGATGACAATGCATAAGTTGACCCTCGTGCGACAGGGTAAGGGTAGGAAGTACCAAGACAGGGACAGGCAAATAGATTTCATAGGAGATTCAGCATGATTTATCACGGACATATTCCTACGTGGTAATGATAGCTAGAGTTTAATAAAGCAAAGAAATTATAGTTTCACACAGGAACACACCCAAAGGGGGGGGGGGGGGGGGGGCGGGCCTGAGCTGCAGACCCCCAAATGAAAATTAAAAAAAAACCACAGATTTTGTAGACACGATGATATCAAAGGTTTTAAGCGATTTACCCTTCAGCCAAAATCAACCACTGAAATCGGCTGATGACTAGTACATTGGAATTTTGAAAAATAAAATAAAAAACTTAGAATATCTCGGATAAATTAAAAAAAAAGATTAGATCGTGTGATTTAGATTAGGCGAGTCATGGAACATGTAGTTATATTTGTATGTACATAAATGCAGTTACAAACAGTGTTGTGTTACAGTTATATTTGTGGCACAATTTTTATAACACAGTTTTTAAAATTAAAATATAAATTATAAGTTTTCTGAAGGTCAGCTCTCTGTCCTCAATGAAAATTTCTGGGTGTGCCCCAGGTTCCACATATGGGCTGCCGTGCATTTGAAGATGCCATATTTCCAAGATAAGATTAAGAAAACAACCCATTAAAATTCAGCATCACGTAACAAGACATTGCAGGATAATTAATAAATGTTCCTACTGTCAAAAGCCAGAAGTGTTCAGCAGAGCAATAAGTACAGACGCAGTAAATCTCTTATCGTGTTATGCATAGGGATAAGCCATATAAAAGCAGGAATATTTGGTTATGCTTAAGGCACAGTCATGTTAGTGCAGTAAATGGCACGGCTGCAGGATCGGACGTAACGAGCAACCAAATTCAACGAACTGAACACTGGCAGCAGTGGAACCAAATGAGTCATGAGTCAGACATACGAGCCACTGCAGGCAGCAGGCCCACGCTGCTACTGCACCAGCTGAACCGTCTGTAGGACTGTCATGAATATATCCAGCTATTTATTGGAATCTATTTTCAAATTTTTAATATTAGTTTTAATCCCCCCTTCCCCAAAATAAAAAGAGGCTCAGGTCATAATGCCTAAGCCACGCCCACTCAACATGTAGCCCACGGGCAACATGATACATGAGACATTTGAACTGAGAAAACATCATTTAACCCTTTCCTTGTCAAAGCCGAGAAAGAACGCAGAGGCAGTTTTGAAACCTTATAAGCTGTTTGTTAATAGAGACAAATATTACCTTATAAATGCATTTTGTAAAAATGTGCTAAAATAGCAACAATGTAGCTATGTTGTGTATTGTATTTTTAATACGTTTTCCTATTATTATCAGTATATTTTCATTGCACATGATGTATATTCAAATACACAGTTAACGTTAAATATATGACTATACGTACACGTATTCAGTCTTCATTCTAAAAAAGCAATCCCATTACAGGCCTGGAAGGCCCTTAGGGTTCCAGGAGGTTGAAGCTCCCAGATTTCTAGACAATCGGCACATGAAGGTGGTAAGGTTGTCAGCCCAACGCACCGGCCGCCTTCACCCCACAGGAAATACTCCTGGTACTCATTTCTGTTAGTCTTCATTCTACATATTGGATTTCATGTTACCCGCATGCAGACCAAACTATGTCGAAGTTGCCCGCACTGCATAAACGACTGTGCAGGCCTAGGCTAAGCGGTATCTATTTCAATGTACCTAATATAATTAAAGCTATGTAGGACCTACATTCAAAACACCATAGAAGTAATTCTTGTACGTCTATTGGAATTCTGTAGGAATCTGTAAACTTTGCAATATATTCTTCCTTTACAAAGTTAGTGATGATTTTGGTACAATTCTATCCTTAGGATGAGGCATTCGGTTGTGACGATTATATAAACAGATGAATAAACTTTGTTCATTTTATGATCTTGTAACTTCTACCTGATGATGATCTGCGTACGCGGCCGAAACATGTTGTAGAGAAAATAAACAGTGCGTGTGAAAAGTGTTGTGTTTACTGTGACAAGATTGGAATAGATGAATACAAGACCATCAAACTTTGTGTTATTTGTACCGTACATTTTCTTGATTATATAAAATCGTGTTCAGACAAATGTACACCCTTTATTATCTGTTAATACAGTTTATATTAAAAATAGTCCAACATGTTTCGAACTATGTTACAGTTCATCTTCAGGGACTCAATTGTTTATTACACCAGCTATAGACGTATGGTAAAAAGCAGTCCCATACAGGCCTAGGAAGGCCCTTAGGGCTCCAGGAGGTCGAGGCTCCAGGTTTTTAGACAATCGGCACATGAAGGTGGTAAGGTCGTCAGCCCTACGCACCGGCCGCCTTTACCCCCCAGGAAAGATTCCTGGTACTCATTTCTTTTAGAGGCTGAGTCGACCCCAGGGCCATAGTGCGACTGAAACGATTATGTCAGTGAAAAATTCCAGTGACACCATCGGGAATCGAACCCGCGACGTTCCGGTTTGTAGCGCAGTGCTATAGACGTATGGTACTCATTAAAATATATAAGTTAGTAGATAAAATGTCGCTAACTGTGTTGAGTTTGTGGTCACTGTGTCTGCTGCTTCGTGTTCACCGTTTGTTTGTACAAACAAATCTACTAATGTGCTCGGGGATTTATGTTGAAAAATAATGAAATGTCAGTAAAATACATGAGGGAGAAATCAATGTTTTAATGATTTGCCATTGCTTTTTATTACCTAGGGAAACTTACGTACTGAATCTTTTTCGTTTATGTGCTTGTGTATAAATAAATAAATTAATTAATTTATTAAATAAATAAATAAACAAAATAAACATAATATTTAAACTTGGAATATGGCTGCTACCATTTCAGTCCTTTTCCCAAAGTGTCTGTGTGCAAAGCAATACACACCGATAGCAGATCCTCGTACCTACGTGCCCCTTCACTGTCAACCTACTCGCAATTTTATCCCGTTTTCACCTCTGCCCCCCTCCCCTCTTCTCTTTTGAATTCTCAAACGTATAAACAATTCTCCGTGTGACATGAACTCACCCCTCAATCCCCTACAGACCATTCCCTTGCTATATAATTCTTGACAACTTCATTTCTCATTGGAGGGGTGGACAACCCTCATGCATGGCTAAACAAGTGTATTGTGACGTCATACTGGTGCCAGTCAGGCTGTCTAGTTTGAAAGGCGTTGCTTCGCCTGTCAGTGTCATTAGGTAGGCTACAGGCTACACCGGCAGCGACTCTGTTACGTGCCGTTTACAAACCGTCAAGAGATACAGATATGAATGCATCGGGAGATTCTCTGCCTTTATGGTATCAAAAGATTCACCGCACTGCGCACAAAACCAGCCATTAAATCGTAAAATGAGCGGGTAAAATATAATAAACACTTCACAAACTTTGCCTCCAAACTCCTTTTGAATATTATCCTCCTATCTATGTCTAGGTCTCCCAAGCGGTCTCCTCTCTTCAGGTTTCCCCATGCGTACAACGTGTTCCTATTAATATTTTGTAAGGGTGAAGGTAAAAGTAAAGGTAAAGGTCACCAGCCTAACATGTCATAAGGGGCACAGATGAGGAGTAGAGGTGTAGCTCCAGTCATTCTTAAACTCGGAGTTAGATGGGGTGGGTGTTCAACGACACAATTCTGCCGCTTTATCCCTGGGGAACAGCCCCGGTATATATCGTACGGGAGGCTGGGTGGGGCCCAGGGCCGGTCAGGACATTTTGGAGAAGATAAAATATGCTGCCTCCACCACGATTCGAACACCGTACCCTCCAGCCCGTAGTGAATCGCTATTACGATTGCGCTCTTGTACCCCCCCCCCCTCTCCCCCCATTTATACTTGGTGAAGATTATGAATTGAAAAGTTGTTCGCATTCTAATTTGCCCAAATTTCCGGTCACTTCTTCTCGCCTAACTGCAAATTCTTCCATCAGCACCCTCAATCTGTTTTCCTCCCTCAGAATGACAGACCAAGTTTCACACTCAGTAGACATTTCAGTGCCCATTCCACAGTCTGCGACAAGCAAGAATGCTTCTTCATAAGGACAATACAAGTGTAACCTGAAGCTATAAATACAACACACGAATCGCCTGCCTTAAGGATAAAACAGCGCGATAATATCTTATGATTTAACGATGGTGTCTGAGGCGCAGAAATTCTGTAGAGCTGATAGACAATTGGCGCTACCAAGCTTATGACGCTTACATTCAGATAATATTAAAATGAAAGAGAGAGTGATGTCATTAATTCTACTCGTACACTGGAATTCATCAGAATTCTATTGCTGGAAGATGTTCTGTAAGGTTATGGGAATTCAAAAGAAGAAATACTTATTATTTTGACATTAAGACCCATGGGATATTTGTCACCATGACGCAGAAGACGTGTCAGTATTACAAAGTGGATTCTGCGTCTTACCACTTTCTGTATTCGGTTACTTTACTGTGGCAGGGCAATAATGGACTGAAGTGACTATGGAAAACTAGGGAGAATAAATTACTAAGGGTGGCAGGCCATAATATCAAACTAGCCGTGGGCGCCTTCATGATTCGAAACTCGATTTGTTTTGTGACACACTCGCAATAACCTTGGCTCTCCTTTCATGGAAATTCTTGTCGTGGTAATCCTCAGAATTTCACGTTCCGACGGCCCTCTAAGTATTAATATACATAACTGACGTGGCAGATTTCCTTAATGAAAAAGTGACGTTTACTCTGTATTTAGTTAAGAACTATGATGAAGACGTATGGTGAAGGAGGTACACCTCCACGCATTCTTAAACCCGGCTCTAGAGAATGGTAAGTTTACAGCTTCACGCCCCGTCCCATTACTTCAGGTGAAAGAGTTTCGCTGTGCTCATCGCATGAGATGTGTGTTGCCCACAAACGCTCAGAAGGCCATGACGATAAAATAAAGTCCTGCCCTTACCAGGAATCGAACTGCTGTCGTCCAGCCGTAGCCTGGTCTCTGTAATGGTTGAAATATTTCTGCATGATGTTCCTGTTTATTTTAAATTTTTACTTTCTTCATAGCACAAGGAGTTTAAAATTCCCACAACACCCTCCCCCATAATGCAAGTGTTTATGTAGAAAACAACCCTAAGAGAAAAAAGCATCTTACACATCCACTGTGCCTTTGTGCATCACCATTGCTGTCAGACATCCACTGTGCCTGTGTGCATCACCATTGCTGTCAGACATCCACTGTGCCTTTGTGCACCACCATTGCTGTCAGACATCCACTGTGCCTGTGTGCATCACCATTGCTGTCAGACATCCACTGTGCCTGTGTGCAACACCATTGCTGTCAGACATCCACTGTGCCTGTGTGCACCACCATTGCTGTCAGACATCCACTGTGCCTGTGTGCATCACCATTGCTGTCAGACATCCACTGTGCCTGTGTGCATCACCATTGCTGTCAGACATCCACTGTGCCTGTGTGCACCACCATTGCTGTCAGACATCCACTGTGCCTGTGAGCACCACCATTGCTGTCAGACATCCACTGTGCCTGTGTGCACCACCATTGCTGTCAGACATCCACTGTGCCTGTGTGCATCACCATTGCTGTCAGACATCCACTGTGCCTGTGTGCATCACCATTGCTGTCAGACATCCACTGTGCCTGTGTGCACCACCATTGCTGTCAGACATCCACTGTGCCTGTGTGCACCACCATTGCTGTCAGACATCCACTGTGCCTGTGTGCACCACCATTGCTGTCAGACATCCACTGTGCCTGTGTGCACCACCATTGCTGTCAGACATCCACTGTGCCTGTGTGCACCACCATTGCTGTCAGACATCCACTGTGCCTGTGTGCACCACCATTGCTGTCAGACATCCACTGTGCCTGTGTGCACCACCATTGCTGTCAGACATCCACTGTGCCTTGTGCACCACCATTGCTGTCAGACATCCACTGTGCCTGTGTGCACCACCATTGCTGTCAGACATCCACTGTGCCTGTGTGCACCACCATTGCTGTCAGACATCCACTGTGCCTGTAGTGCACCACCATTGCTGTCAGACATCCACTGTGCCTTTGTGCACCATCGCACATACTGTCCAGTGCACACCACTGGTATGTTCTGAGCAGAAATTTCGCAAAATCATTAATGAAAACTGAAGAAGTGTCATTTCAGATACATCTGGTGGGTTTAACTTATCGTACGGACCATGCTAGGAAATTCAATGAGTGGTCTTGAACATGCAGCGAATCTGCGCGATGTTTGTGCCTCGGTTTGCACACAGACGGGTAGAAAGAGCGGCAAATTTTGGCCTTTCAGAAGTGTGATCATTTTCACCCATCATTCTCAGGTGCCTGATGTGGCCTGTTTCCATTATTTTTGTTTCTGAGAATGAAATTGCAATTATGAGATCGTAGTTTCCAGGACGTCCCTGAAATTCAGGAAACATTTGCTGACCATGCTACACGCGACTCCAAAAACTCAGTTCCAGCGGTGCTACCAACAGTGCCGTGCAGAAACGTGGAAGGGAATTAGTTTAAAGGGGACAAAAAAGAACAAATAACAAATGTTAAAGCTTATTTCCTTATCGGCTCAGTCCGGGACATTCTGATGCACGCTCGTAAACATTTTCTCATTTCTGCGATAAACCGCGCACTCTCAACACGTGCACATGTCGTTAGACACACCTCCAAGAGACATTCACATGTGTCGTGATCTTTCTGCCAGTGTGTATCACTCAGTTCTTTGAAGAATTAAGGTCAAAATGGTGGTTGGTGGCAGGACTTTCTGACCATTTTCTGACTCCTTTTCTGTCTGATACATTTCAATTTAAGTGATGTTGTATGACATCAGGTTACCAAATTTTTATAACTCCAATTTCCAAATTTAAATAACACTAAAATTACATACATTAAACACGGTTTCGCTCGTACCATTTTGTGTTACAGTGAAGATGATTATACTTGCCGTTGAAATGAAGTTACTCGACAAGAAGTGATTCAGAGCCGACAATAATGCTAGTCTCGTTAATTCTCCTCCCATATTGTCTCCATCTCTCAACGACTCCCTGAAGGCGTATTA
Organism: Reticulitermes speratus; assembly: GCA_021186555.1. NCBI lineage: Eukaryota > Metazoa > Arthropoda > Insecta > Blattodea > Rhinotermitidae > Reticulitermes > Reticulitermes speratus. The sequence continues at coordinate 8,681,964 of JAJKFL010000010.1, read as the reverse complement.
CTAAGAGTACAGTCGATAGGCGTTTATGCATTATAACAACGCTCGTCCGATTGACACTTCTGAAGTAATTGAAGTGGAGGGGGGCTGATATTTCACAAATCACAAACTAGAAGAGTGATAAAAATGATGGAAAAGAAAGAACAGCCTTGTCTAACTCACTTGTGCGTAATAATAATAATAATAATAATAATAATAATAATAATAATAATTAATATGTTACAATTTCAGGAGACAAAAATGTGATCAAGAAAGAAGCTGAAAAGATTCTAAAATATGAAGACCTAACAATAAAAATACAACGCATGTGGAATGTAAAAACAAAAGTGATACCAGTAATAATAGGGGCAACTGGAACTATCTTAAAATCGTTCAGCAAATACCTAAGCAACATATCTGTAAAGCAGACATCAAGGAACTACACAAAACAGCCATACTGGGCACTGCACACATACTTCGGAAGTTACTAATGTGAAAGTACAAAACACTCAACATGGGCAATAACATTACATAAATTGTAACCACAGAATAGCTGCAAACACTATAGGCCCTAGAAACATGGTTTGTCTCAGCTATATAATTGTAAATAAATGCATAAAATTTATAATAAATAATAATGATAATAATAATAGGATAATAATAACGTAGGCGAATGCGGCGTGATATATATATAATAATAATGTGTGACAAAGAGCGGGAAGAATCAACAACAATATTTTAGAAAGGAACAAGAACCTTCTCTCCACCAAGCAATAACAGAAGCTGATAACTGTCGCACTGCCCTAGACCCAAAGCATGCCACAGATGATGATCTTCCTTCTCATGATGACTGTAGCAAAGACACCACAAAGATACAGACTTACAAACATCACACGTCCGTCTGCTGCATGATCATAAGCAGCGGAATGTCTGTAAGAAGCGTCGAACAGCCGTTCACTGATTTCGGTGAAACTGAAGGATTTGTGTCACAGTGCAGGACCAGGCGGTCAGTTTTCCGAATTATGGCAAACACATTCTGAGATAACTGAATGCCAATGACATGTGTACAGAATATAATGAAGTGTTGGAAACGACACAACACATCAGTGCAGGATGTAGAAGTTAGCGCCGAAGGAGTGTCTCTGAGACACAATCAGTTAGCATGGACTGTCCACCAGAAGCTTACACCAAGAACAACTTCACTGAGACGATTCAGCGTATTGCAAACATTTCCAACCAATATTCTAGAAAGCGATAATTATAGACTTGTTATATACGGGAGTGTTCGATTCCGATGGTGTCATTGGAATTTTTATTGACATACTCGTAATCCTTTCGGTCGCACTATGGCCCTGGGTTGTCTCAGCCTCTAACAGAAATGAGTACCAGGAATATTTCCTGGGGGTAAAGGCGGCCGGTGCGTAGGGTTGACAACCTTACCACCTTCATGTGCCGATTGTCTATAAATCTGGGAGCCTCAACCTTCTGGAACCGTAAGGGCCTGTACAGGCCTCTAATGAGATTGCTTTGCCTTTTACTATACGGGATTTATCTACTGTTTATATATATATACGATATATATTCTCGTTTTTTTTCATGGCGCAACAGCCCCTAGTGGGCATAGGCCGCCTAATTATCGACGCTTCGCGATCACACGCAGACACACCACAATCGGTAGGACATCTCTGGACGAGTGACCAGCCCAACCTGACAACACACAACATTCACAACACACATACATCCATGCCCCCGGTGGGATTAGAACCCACATTCCCAGGAATCGAGCGGCCGCAGACCCACGCCTTAGACCGCGCGGCCACTGGGATCGGCCTACTGTTATAGACAGTTACCTACAGGTATTATAATATTACAGGTGCTCTAGGCACTATATTAAACAAGTATTATCATATTAATTTCAGGATGCTAGAATAGGTCTTGCAAGTTAATTTAATAACATGAATATTGTAATGTCATTTCGCATTATTTCGGAAGACTCCATAACCAAATGTCACCCTAAGGTCAGACACTAAGGGGGCAGACCTCTACCAGAGTCTAATCACTGATCCGGATGGGAAGAGAGAAAATTTGCTACAACCACATTGTTCTAATTAACAGACATCTTGTACGGCACTTCAGAGCTGGGATGTGGATTATTTATCAGTTTAATTACTCATTTTTCCAAGCCTGACTGGGCAACTCTCAGACTTGAGTCGGACAGAAAAGTCTGTTAAAATCACCAAGGAATCTGCACTAATACATCTAATTCTTTCACTCCCACGGCTGTAAGTCTATCACTCCAAGATTAACACCACTTACTGCCCCCACTAGGCAAACTATAAACCTGTACCTGCCAAGTTAGAAACGCATCAATTGTTAGTTTCCAAACCGCAGATACAACAGACCGCATTGCAACCGCAGCATGTTAACGGAGAAACCGAACACTCATAACTGACCAGATATAACCTTCACAGATAAAGTTACCGTTACAACATACATGACAGATATCGCTGCAACAGAAAAGCACAAACTGCGAAAAACTTGGAAGCAAAAATGTAACAAGTACCAAGATCTAGCTCGAAGTAAGAAAGATATGGAAGCAGAGCATTGTACCTTGTTACAACTATGGGAATTGTACCCAAGTCTCTGTCAATTAGTCTACAAAAGCTCGACCTACATCGTCACACAGAAGTCGGTAATACTCAAACATGTACAATAGTGCGAAGATTATTAACTAAATGTAAAGTTCACCCTTTAAGAAGCCATGAAAACCACAGAGGGGAAGTAGACATATAGATCTCTTCTTTCTTTAACCTCGACGCTAGATGGGATCGGTGGTTAACGTCACCCCCGGCGGCTTTACCCCCGGGAAAGAGACCCAGTGCCCATTTTACAGGAGGCATGTGTCGGCCCACGTTCGGTCTGGTCTCGTGCGGAAAACTGCCCTCACCGGGATTCGATCTCCGGACCGTGCAGCTCATAGCAAGTCGCTATACCGACTGCGCTATTAACTACCAGCATGTAAGCACCGTGCAATATCTTGTCTTATACTGATAACAGTATCAGACAGTCGTAAAACAAGACGATGGAACAACAACAACAACAACAATAATAATAATAATATATTTTTTTCGTGGCCCAACAGCCCTATGGGCTTAGGTCTCCTCATCGTTGAGGTTTCGAGATCACACTCAGACACACACCACACTTGGTTAACTCCTCTGGACGAGTGATCAGCCCGACTGAGAGACCTCTACCTGACAACACACAACACTCACAACAGACAGACATCCATGCCCCCGGCGGGATTTTTTTTTTTTTTTTTGCCTGTCCGGGGTTTTTCCCCTTTGATTCATTTTTGTACTGTTTAAATCCTTTCGTCCTTCATGTCACTTTACGATCCATATTACCGTCCTTACAACACTCACAAGAGACAGACATCCATGCTCCCGGTGGGATTCGAACCCACATTCCTAGTAAGCGAGCGGCCGAAGACCCACGCCTTAGACTGCGCGGCCACTGGGATCGGCCAAGAAATTCCCCTAGACAGTAATAAACACATTAGAAGCACGCTAACAAAACCCGGATCCTAAAACTTTTGCATAACACTCGCACCCCAATAATTGCTGATTACGTCATAGTGTCCCCCGTTTGTCCACAACCCTCCCCTGCTCTTTAATTGCACCCATCCTCTCTTCTTACAGAGTCTACACGCTACACAGTCTATATTTTACCGACAACGCCATAATACAAGCAGGCTAGACTAAGCCCCCCCCCCCCAAAAATAAAACGTTACTCAATAATCATTTCAATTGTGTCACTCACAGGTCTTTGTTATTTCAAAAGTACGCAGCTAGCGGCGCATAACGGCCAAAGCTGTAATCACAAAGCTGCAAGTTTTGAGAAGACTAATAAATGATCATTGTTAGCAAAGCCGCCCCCCTGACAATTCGTTTGTTACCCATACAGGGGAACTGAATGTGTCATATGCAGATACCTTTGTTGGAATTAGATCATTTGGGCTGTTGTCACCAGACAGACTGAACACTGCGCAAACATTAACTGAGCTATCGTGTCTGCAGACTGGAGAGACCATGGCAGAATGCTGACACAAATAATAACACTAAAATGGTGAGGTCACTAGGGCTTTAAAGTGAACGGTGGGTGAAAATTGGGGGTACTTTTAGAGGAAGGCAATTTATTGTGGGCAAGGGAAAAAGTATGTGTTTATTTTTGTGAGTGTGAATTGAACAGAGTTAGTACGAGTGCACTGTTTACTGTGAAAATTAATTAGGTAAGTAGCCCTTATTTTTATTTAGTACCATAGGCGTAACTTGTGGGGGGTGCAAGTGAGGGCAAATGCCCCTTCAATATTTTTTCTACCTAAAACATATTTTTAGTTACTGAGCTACTGGATGAACGTAAGGAAAAGAGAAGATACTGGGAATTGAAAGAGGAAGTACTAGATCGCATCTTGTGGAGAACTCGCTTTGGAAGAGGCTACGGACCTGTCGCAAGACAGACTACAGAATGAATGAATGAGTTGAAGAGGGGCAAATAAAAAATAGAAATATTTTCTAAACTACTATTTTGGTGGTGTAAGACAAAAAAAATTTGAAAAACCTGCTTTTTACGGGACACATAATAGAGGAATCCGAGTTCCTAATACCCATGGTCGATTCCCCTCCCCCCCCCCCAGGGTGATTAACCAAATTACGCTTATGTTTAGTACTGCCAAAGTACTTAAAACGCTAGACATTTTAAAGCTCATTCTAACTGGTACACATGTACCACTTGTCTCAAAACTGAGAATCGCATTTCACTCACACAGTGCAAGCTAGTAAACAAATAAGTCCTCAGCTAGTAAAGAAATTCCCCGCATTTTCTGAAACCCAAAAGTTCACTACCGTGTTCAGAACAGTCTGCCACTTGTCCATATACATAGCCATATTAATCCAGTTCACGCTCTTCCATGTTATTCCTTATGATCCATTTTAATATTATCCTTCCATTTACGCCTATGTCTTTCAAGCGGCCTCTTTCTTTTAGGTTTTTAAACCAAAAGTCTTTATGCGTTGCTCTTCTCACCTGTAGTTGCCCTCTCATTATCTGGTGAAGATTACAAAGCATAAAGCTCCTCTTTATGTAGTCTTCTCCACTCCCCTGTTACTTCCTCCCCCTTAGACCCAAATATCTTCCTCAGCACCCTGTTCGTTAAAAACCTTCACCCTGTGTTCTTTCCTGAGTGTGAGAGTTCAAAACTCAAAGTTATAATTTTGTATACTTTAAAGTTTATTATTTTAGATAGAAAATAGGAAGACATATTGTAAACAGAATGGTAGCAGGCATTTTCCGAATTTGATGTTCTCGTAATTTAATTGTGAGTGCGGGTTCGATTTGTTCGTGTCGTTTCCTAAGTACGTACTTGAACTTCGCCATATCTTAAAAGAATGTCGTAATTTTGTACTACGTTCTGATGACGAGTTACGACAGCGGGCTACGTTACTGTTACACACAAATAGAAGCGTCCTATAGCCTGCTTCATCCATATCTGTCAAGAAGGCCGAAATTAAATTTTGAGTAAGGTGGCGCTTAAGTGGCGACACGCAGAAGTGACAGCTTCTGAACAATGAGTAAAGTGGCGCTTAAGTGGCGACACGCATAAGTACAGCTTCTGAACAATGAGTAAGGTGGTGCTTAAGTGGCGACACGCAGAAGTGACAGCTTCTGAACAATGAGTAAGGTGGCGCTTAAGTGGCGACACGCATAAGTACAGCTTCTGAACAACGAGTAAGGTGGTGCTTAAGTGGCGACACGCAGAAGTGACAGCTTCTGAACAATGAGTAAGGTTTCGCTTAAGTGGCGACACGCATAAGTGACAGCTTCTGAACAATGAGTAAGGTGGCGCCTAAGTGGCGACACGCATAAGTGACAGCTTCTGAACAGTGAGTAAGGTGGCGCTTAAGTGGCGACACGCAGAAGTGACAGCTTCTGAACAAACGCCTGATATGTTTCGTGGTTCTGTAAGGACGTTGTCAGTGTTGCAGGCTACACGGCGTTGACAATACTTGTCGTAGAAAGTTTATATTTGTGTGAGCTAAATCGACCAGTTAGGTTAATCGTCAGCTGTCGTCTGACTGACACACTTGAAAACAAGGAGAGGTCCGATAATTGTTTTTGTACCGCACAACTGAAGTCCCCCCCCCCCCCCCCCAACGGAAAAAATTATATTTGCCCTACACAGAATGACACATGTCTTTTGATTTTATGTTTTAAAAATATGTAATATTTTGCTGCATAAGCTAATGTCTTTCCTTATTTCAAGGCAAATTTCCGAATACTTTGTACTAGGTGCGCCCAGAAAGTAATGCAACGCATTTTTTTTCTCGGCCCAATTTTGTTGGATAAAAATGATATTTTGCGTGCTGTATCTTTAAAATGTCCCGCGTTTATGCACATAGGCGCAATGTTTCCCGCTGGATAGCAGCGCAGTAGTGAGCTTTCAAAATGGAGTCTGCAAGTGACGTGCGTTCTAAACAGAGAGCAGTAATTGAGTTTCTTTTGGCAGAAAACGAAACGAGTGAATCAATTCACAGGCGCTTAAGAAAGGTCTATGGAGACATGGCAGTGGATAAAAGCACCGTCAGCCGTTGGGCGAAGCGATTGGCGTTATCAGAACAAGGACGGGGCACTCTGTCTGATCTCCCGCGCTCGGGCCGCCCATCAACAGCTGTGACGCCTGCAACAGTGCAACGAGCCGACAGTCTTATTCGAGACGATCGAAGAATCACAACCAGGGAACTGGCCGCTGTACTCGGTATTGGTAAGGGAAGCGTAGACAAAAGTGCTTCTTCAACACGACAATGCGAGGCCACACACAAGTCTGCGTACCCGAGAGGCCATCACAAAACTTCAGTGGACTGTCCTGCCTCATCCACCGTACAGCCCGGATCTGGCTCATTCCGACTACCATCTTTTCGGTCCCTTGAAAGGTGCAATCCGCGGAAAGAGGTTTGAGGACGACGAGGAAGTCATTGCTGAAGTAAAGAGGTGGTTGCGACAGAGACCTGCAGAGTGGTACCGCGAAGGCATACAGGCTCTCGCGTCTCGGTGGCGTAAGGCCAAAGATTTAGAAGGAGACTATGTTGAAAAATAGGTTTAGGTAGCCAAAGATTCATGTAATGATGTGACATATTTGAAGTTTTAATAAAATCAATTGTGAATGAGAAAAAAAATGTGTTGCATTACTTTCTGGGCGTACATAGTAATATCCCTCAACACTTCATTCTCTCCTTTCCCATGCATGCTACATAAACATCACGACATCCGTTTCGACAGCAGAATGATCACATAATGTTACTGAATAACCTAACAACGGAGTAATTAAGGCTTAGAGGGCTCTGCACTTCCATTTCAGATTTTAATACAAAATGTCTCCGCGTCTTGCATTTGGCCAACTTTCCTTTCTTACACCCTTCATCCTACAACCATAAACAATTTTATTACCATCAGAAGACAGACGACAAGTTCTTCCGCGCTAGGAAAACGGCTCGAGTTCCAAAGTTCTTGTCCGAACTCTGCTGCCCATAATTTAAATGCACAGTTTCCGACTTGCATTGCATTCCCCCTGAGCAAACAATTTCTGATTATATTTTATCTCCCTCAACCATTCGCTCGTATTCAAGATTTCCCCTTCTCTCACGTTGACTCTGCCCCTCTTTGCACTCTATCCCCCACACACAGTCCTCAAACAACAATTGAGTTCCCCTGCGCTATCCCATATGTCGACAATGTTTCCCCTCCAGTGCACTTTACATGTTGCAACTACTTGCATGAATGGCGGTTGAAATGGGGAACGTTCAAGACTTCTGTTTGCCGATGTTGTGCAGACTCTGCCTTCCTGTGAAGTCCACTGCTTTGTTGCAGTGTCATAGAAAATAGCCTATATACTTAACACAGACGCTGTCATGTCAATAATCTAGGTGAAAAATGTAACTGGCTAACAAAATACATGTTAAAAACATAAAACTTGTTACGAGTTGAACATTTCTATGTTGAGATTTTCAGAACAAGTATATTCCTGTTTTGTATTTTTATAATGTATAAATTCAGTTTGTGTGTTGCTGCAAACATTAGGTTTAAAGCAGGGATCTCAAAATCAAAGAACAGGGGACAAACGAATGATTTTCAAAATTAATTATTAACAATTTATATTAAGTAACGAAGAGGGCGCTATGTCCTGATTTTCATGACAATCATAGCACACTAACGTGTTGACATCCGATAACGGAATTGGACACTTCGGAAAGTACAGCAGAAATACCTGGAAAATTTTGAAACGTGGTGCTGGAGAAGAATGGAGAAGATCAGTTGGACCGATCGTGTGAGAAATGAAGAAGTATTACATAGAGTCAAGGAGGAGAGGAATATCGTACATACAATAAAAAGAAGAAAGGATAATTGGATTGGTCGCATCTTGCGTAGAAACTGCCTTCTGAAACACGTGATTTAAGGAAAGTTAGAAGGAAGGATAGAAGTGATGAGAATACAAGGAAGAAGACGTAAGCAGCTACTGGATGACCTTAAGGAAACGAGAAGATACTGGAAATTGAAAGAGGAAGCACTAGATCGCATTGTGTGGAGAACTCGCTTCGGAAGAGGCTACGGACCTGTCGTAAGACAGACTGCAGAATTAATGAATGTTAATATTGTATGTTACTAAAGAGGACACGAGCCGCTTAAGAAGAAGTCGGGTGCCACAAGATGCTCACCACCGATCTACAAGTAATGCCGCTGAACAATTTTGAGCTTCGTGATAATTTGCTTCATTTAAAGTCACACATTACCAGTCCATCCTTTCCACATATTATGTCACGGAACACTGTTGTTGATGATTGTGATAACTTCTCGAACGCACCCAAAAAAGCACAGATATGCGTACTAATGTACCACGATTTTATCCGGCAATTAGGATGTTTGACGAGGTACAAATGATATTAAACCTCGATATTTTATAGAACATTTTATTATTCTTATATAAATAGTGCATTTAGTTGGTGTAAAACAGTATTTGTATTCAAAAATGCACGGTGAAATTAGAATAAAATGGGAATACGTGTTCGGTGAAAATCGATGCAAGACTATACATGACTTACTTAAAGAATAAATGAATATTTGGCCAGATACTCTTTCTTCCAATTCGGTTGAAATTCGATACAACAAATCTTTACCACAATTTATTTAGAAATTACAAGTTTCCTGAAAACCGGCGCGATGGAACAAATACATTACAATTGAGTGTAATTATATTTCTCCCCGTATATTTAATTTTTCTTTTGATTTGGATAAAATTTTACATAGGACGTTTCCTCTCTGTTACCAACAGACCACCTTCAAACAAATCGAAATTAGACCACTATCCTTCCAATTGTACAAAATGAGCCCTTCATACTGCAGTGTAGGACAGACATCTTACGATACAAACTTGTCTTCCCTTACCTGCCTCGTTCCACACAGCACTCTACCCCACTTCGTCCACAGTTTCTTTCCACAATTAAACAACAAACACAAGTTGCTACATTTGTACACGCACATAACATCAGAAGTCCAACCAGCTGACAAGTGACACACAGTTCAAGCATCTGCTTGCTAAACTTCGTAGGCCAAGACTGGATTCTAGTACTGCGTTGCAGTAGTCAGCACAAGGCGGTGTGTTTCAAGGACACAACTACGGTGTACGTTCAGAAGCTCTACTCTTTGGTCTTATGTATACAGTGGTCCCTAGGTATTTGGGATCCCTGAGTGGTCCGGAATATATTGGGCCAAACATAGCCCAGTATTCCCATTTAACTTATTATTATTTTATTATTATTATATATACCCTTAGGGTATTTCCGCTTTAACCTTTCCTAAACCGGGGTGGGTATTTAAATTTAAGGGCACGAGTTATGAAAAATTTATTATTTGAACAGATAAAGATAAAATTATGAAATTTGTGGAAAATAAAACAGACACAATGCAGCATGTCTTAGGAATGCAGTAAATTTCTTCTTTGCCTAAATATATAAAATGAAATTCTAGGGGTGTTCTCCTACGTGCGTTCGCATTTGGCAACGCAGGTATTTAAAAGTTTAAGGAGTTTCAGTTTAAGGACCGAGTGACGATTTTTTGTATGTTATCTATACCACGGAGTTTCCCCTCGGTGGTACGGATTCCCGGGTTATCCGGACCACTCCCCGGGGGGGGGGGGTTCCGGATTTTTCGGGACTGTCCTGCGAAAGTCGGGACGGGTGTTCACCCTAATTGAAACACAGACCACCAGGAATTTAGACTCGAATCAGTACACATTATAACTTGTGTGATTTGTCTCAGAACAGTTCTCATGGACTCCTAGTTACGCACTGAAACATCAGAAGTTATGCCTTCGGTGGACATGTACACTAAAATTCAAAACAGCGACTCTGCACCCAGACTGCCACCGTGTGTATTCAGCGCAATAACTGCAATTAACTTACTGTTCCGACACTTTTATGTAGCGACAGATGAAAATGACGACAAATCTCAAGCAGAACAGCTGCCTTTTGAACCGATATTTGAAAACTTGGTCTGCCAAGTATAAAGCAACAGCGCTACATCCACCACCGTGAGTCGTTCGCACGCTAATTACGTTGGGCCAATCTTTCGACTGTAAATGGCGGTTCATCGCAAAAGTATTGAACAACCTTTGACGAATTCAGTTCCAAAGAAATCTGAGAGAGATATTACGAGTATTTAGGAACAGCAAATTTTTTTTTCTTTCTAAGTTGTGGCTTAGCACTGTGTGCTGTCTAAGTTACCATATTTAACCACGTATTTCTAACACCACTCTCTAACCTAACAGCCATGGAATATAAACTCTATTAGGAAAGTACCACCAAATTTGTGACTTAGTATTGTTAAAACTTGGCAGGCAATTCTGTAGTTGAGCCATAGTTTTTTGAATCCTTAATACTGTAGAAATTGATATCTGATGTATCTTACACGTAATTTTTCTCTACAAGGTCTTGCTGATTATGTAGCCAGGGCTTCGCAATTTTTTGCATCAGTATGGATGCTCCATATCTGATACTTGATTTTGATAACAATATTTTCACTCTCATTAGAAAGTAACATGCAGATTTATGTAAGTTCTGTTCATATTGGTCACAATAACCACGACCTTACCAGATCCGCAAATCAGACATCATCATTTTGATGCAATATGGCTGACCTCACAAAAAAAATTGTGGCCAGTAGCTTATACACAGCCTCAAGATTTATACTTTCGTTTAAAACATTATTCAGTATGGTACAATACAAAGTGAAGTTAAACTTGTCCTTGTGTACGGCATGAAAGCATTTGTGGATGTAGAGGTATGGCTCCACCCATTTTTAACCTTGGCACTAGATGGAGATGGTCAGTTTCATGCACTATGCTTCTTTACCTCGGTGGAAAAGCGCCCAGAGGCTAGGCAGGCCCCAGACCCGGCCTAGGTGCATTCGAAAAAAAGCTCATAAACCTGCCACATTTCAAATGACTCATCATCTAGCACGTAACGCAGTCACTACATTGACTGAGCTGTCCCAGATCCTATGGCAAAATAAAAAAAAAAAATTAATTCCTCACTATAAATGTGATATCTGTGGAGTCCATATTTCAACCTAACTTTAAACTTACCGGTATTTTCTTTCTGTAATTACCATATACCACAGTTGTTAGTGCGAGTTGTCAGTAGATTCATATACAGAAATAAATTATAAGCCATAAAGTGAAGGGAAGGGAGACACAGGAATATTGCTATGACAGTTGAAGACATGCTGTGCGGGTGAAATAAATTTATGTGGCCAAAAGGAAATAACAGGAGCAAATACATATCTCTGCTCCCACATGGAAGGGCTGCCTCATAATGAATAAATATTCCACACACAAATATACAAAACTGAGATGTTTTTATTATCTGACATTATGCAGGAAACCAGGTCCTATTATTGCCATGCAATATTTTTTTGTACAAGGGACTACAATAAATAATTTCACATTTTACAATAAGCTACCTGGATTATGGTATTCATTTCTTGAAACATTTCTATAACAAAAAATCCACATTCACTTTCAATTAGCAAATATTACACAATTTAAAAAAAATTGGACTATATTATTGTACATTTAGTTCCAACATAAACTTATGTTTAAAGGTACAAATTAATCATGTTTATAAATATTTACAAATGTAATTAACAGTGTACAAGATGTGGAGAGCAGACCAGAGACCTCACATTAACAGTCTCAGCCATAACATCCCCCCTCTCTCTGTGTAAACATAAATGAATGTTCACCATTGTTCCAATTTATGCTAGTCATAATGCATTCTTTGCACGAAATAAAACAATGGACCAATAATGGGTAAGGAATTTCGTACGCAAATTTTATTTTCAGAACTACTCAACATATTTAGACGAAACTTACTACTGAAATAGACAGTCAGAAGCAAATTTCATATAACTTCTAAAACCATTACTGTATTAAAAACACTTGATGTAAAAAAAACAGACATGTAGTTTAAACATACAGATCTTTTTCAAAACATTTTTCAGACTTCATCAATATAAAATGATAAAACGCCTTCTCTTTGGTTGAGTAGATCCATCTACAATAAATTATCAATAAAATGAATGATAAATGCAAAGAACACAAAGTGTACTTTACATGCATTCTACATGCAGTAATCCTGACTTTTTACACACTTGTCAGCACAAGAACTGTGTAATGAACTGAGTGTCGTCCGTTAATGTGCGCAGCAGGTTTGAACAGTCTGCCACATAATGTGCACAGTATGACACCATTATTCTAAATCTTCAAACTTGCTGCCTCTTGGACTGACAGGAACCTGAGGGCAGCAAGCTTCTCCGAAACGTTGGTATTTACCAACCGGCACAGCATCATGCTGCAGTGAATGTTTACATACTGTAGGATGCCTCATCAGACAGCTGCAGTATGATTGCTTTACACACAATAAATGGACAACATTCTAAAACTCAAGACATCCTCCTTCAGTACGTATGTGACAGAGGTTAATATTTTGTTGCAAACTGCATCATCAAATGCTGTGCATGTGTACTGGATAGTGACCAACTAAATGCTGTGCATGTGTACTGGATAGTGACCAACTAAATGCTGTGCATGTGTACTGGATAGTGACCAACTAAATGCTGTGCATGTGTACTGGATAGTGACCAACTAAATGCTGTGCATGTGTACTGGATAGTGACCAACTAAATGCTGTGCATGTGTACTGGATAGTGACCAACTAAATGCTGTGCATGTGTACTGGATAGTGACCAACTAAATGCCATGTATGTAAACAGGACGGTGACCAATTAAATGCCATGTATGTGTACAGGATAGTGGCCAATCAAATGCCATGTATGTGTACAGGATAGTGGCCAATCACATGCTCTGTATGTGTACAGGAGAGTGGCCAATCACATGCCCTGTATGTGTACAGGATAGTGATGAATCAACTGCTCTGTATGCATAAAGTATATTGGCCAATAAAATGCTCTTTGTGTGTACATGATAGTGGCCAATCAAATGCTCTGTATGTGTACAGGATGGTGGCCAATCACATGCTCTGTATGTGTACAGGATAGTGATGAATCAACTGTTCTGTATGCATATGGCCAATAAAATGCTCTTTGTGTGTACATGATAGTGGCCAATCACATGCTCTGTATGTGTACAGGATAGTGGCCAATCACATGCTCTATATGTGTACAGGATAGTGGCCAATCACATGCTCTGTATGTGTACAGGATAGTGATGAATGAACTGCCCTGTATGCATACAGTATATTGACCAATAAAATGCTCTTTGTGTGTACATGATAGTGACCAATCAAATGCTCTGTATGTGTACAGGATAGTGGCCAATCACATGCTCTGTATGTGTACAGGATAGTGATGAATCAACTGCTCTGTATGCATAAAGTATATTGACCAATAAAATGCTCTGTATGCGAACAGGAAAGTGACTAATAAAATGCTCTGTATGCGAACAGGATAGTGCCCAATAAAATGCTCTGTATGTGTGCAGTAAAGTGATGAATCAACTGCTCTGTATGTGTACAGGATAGTAACCAATCAACTGCTCTGTATGTGTACAGGATAGTAACCAATCAAATGCTCTGTATGTGTACAGGATAGTGACCAATCAATTGCTGTGTATGTGTGTGCAGTATAGCGACTAATCAAATCATGACATCAACCACCATGAAGTGAACACAATGTGAGCGTAAGAAACTTCACAGAATATAGCAGTCTTGTTGCAAAGCTAAAAAGTTCCTCAGCTCCTAAATAAATTTTCCACCTTTTATGGAACCCAAAAATTCATTGCTATGTTCAAAACAGCCTGCCACTCATTCGTATTCAGATCCAGATTAATCCAATTCATGCCCTCCCAAATTATTTATTCAATATAAATTTTAATATTACCCTTGCATCTATGCCTAGGTCTTCCAACACAGTATGAGACACAGTATTAAAACTAACACACATGCTTATCATAATGGCAATACGTTACATTGAAATGACAGCCAACAGTGCAAAATATTATAATACGCTGGTTTCATGTAAAGCATTTCTAAACATATGGGCAGCAGTTTGTCAGTAATGAGGGCTGGATACAAACCCAAATTTGCACCCAAGTCTTTTCTGAAATCTACAAATAGGTAAAATAACAGCTAGAAAATAAAAGTGTTTCTGAATATAAAATTTTCAGTCAACTTATTAACCCCTCAACTGTCTTCAGTGTATTACACCATACTGTTTTCAACATAATATTCTGTTCTGATACACTGTTCCAAATTCAATCCTCTTTTTTTACAACAGAATTTCAGTGGAAGAAAGAAGTTTGATAGCTGCTGCACTCTACGAGAAAAAATTTGAACAGTTTATGCCTGCTTTGAGCAGACAATGGGTGGAAATTTTTATTTATTTTTTTCTGTGGCCCTACAACCCAAATCAGGCCTAGGCCTCATCTTTTGAAGTTCCTATATCACACACACCCAGTACGACTCCTCTGATTCAGTGATCAGCCTGTCACAGAGGCCACACAACATACACAGAACACAAGAGACGAACATGCGTGCTCTCAGCGGGATTTGAACTCGCAATCCCAGCAGTTCAGAACTTGCTGACCTACGCCCTAGACCACATGGCCACTGGGATTAGCTCTTCTTTCATACCTAGCAAATTTTTTTAATACTATAGGGCAGTCCAAATTTAAAGAGCCAAGGAAATTAGGACAGTGTTAGAAAGTACAGTTGTCAGTAGAAACAGTTGTGGGGTTAACGTCAGTGAAAGTACTCAGATTCTTAGCATCTGTCCCAAATGTGTTGTCATATCAAAGCTGCAATGCACAGGCGCATGGTCATAAGAAAGAAGGGCTCTGAGCTTTCAGGAACTTATTTTGTACACTCTACTGCATTTGTGTACGTAGACTTCTCTTGCTCTCAAACACACAAACACACACACACACACACACACATGCGAGCACGTGCACACAATGTTACATTAATTACTAAACTTTCAACGTTAGTTGAACGTAACTGTACTCGCACATTGACACAACAAATATTTACATGTAATGACATTTAGGCCTACTGACCATTTCAGTATGGGGCACCAGAGTCCTCATACAACATGAGACTAGATGAATAAGTTGAATATAAAGTGGCAGCACTGATGTGATATGTCGTAAGCCTTTGTTCCATCAACAGATCCATAAGACTAACATATTGTATGAAATATGCAACACTGTGCAATCCGATCATCATTTTTATGTAAATAATCATAAATTTTCATCCTAAAAAACACAGATTGTCAGTATTTACATTTACTTCTCCAAAAAAAACAAGCATTATAAAGTTATCCATTTTTATCAGGCACATAGACCACACAAAAATATTACCACCAAATTCTTCATAAAAAAAATAGGCAAAATTTAACTCAGTAAACATCATCATCATCATCATAATGGTGTTAAACAATTTTTGTTTTCTTCCTCCTTCCCTGCCATTCCTACCCATTTCATGCATAAGCCCAGGTAAAACAGATTACAGCCAAACAGCAAGCATATACATAGATGCTCCCATGTGTATGTGCACACATGCCTGCACATAGGCACACATGCATATGTACACACACATAAAGTGGCTACATTTGTGCACCAACACTGTCAGTGACAAAGATCATACAGCAAGTTTTTAATTTCAAAATATACTTTAATAATATGATAATAATTTAAAATCAGACCCATAATTGAAATGCATAATGCTGCATGAATTAATTAAGTACACAAGAAAATCACCATTTAAATTTATACACACCTCACACTTAGTTGATCATCAAACACACATACTACATAAAATCTAGGCTGCCTGGAAACTACTTTCTTTAAATTTATATCATTTTCTGTATCAAAAGGCTATGCCACTTAGAAAGGCACAAATAACAATTATTGAGGCACGAGACATGACAGCCCTCTGTACACAACTTGCCTTTTGCCATTAATTGTAGACTTACAGAGGAGGTGACGCTTCATTACATGCATAAATATTATGCAAAAAAAAAGTCCTGAGAATGATCACAAAGTACTGATGACTTGTTTCCAGTCAGTCCATGTCATTCTACTTTAAAGGTCTCCTTTCCTATAACTTCCAAGAGCACTTTTTTTTTTTTTTTTTTTTTGTGGTGAGGGGCCCCGCAGCAGATGCTACGGACGCACCGCAGCCTTAAGGCTTATTGTGCAACCCCTGTGATGAAGATGAGATGAGCAGTTTTACCAAGTTTACAAGTAATGGAGCACCAGTGGAATGAAATTGACAGGGGAAAACCGACAATCGGAGAAAAACCTGTCCCAGTGCCACTTTGTCCACCACAAATCTCACATGGACTTGACCTGGGATCGAACCCGGGCCTCCGTGGTGAGAGGCCGGCGACTAACCGCCTGAGCCATGGCACGGCCTTCCAAGAGCACTTACTGCTTTGCGTGTAATGGTGACATGCACCACACTTGGAATCCTAAACATAATGGCTAGTACTCCAGGTGAAATATGAACCAGGAACATGCAGAATTCAACTCTGAAATGACTAAACTAACATGATTAATGGCGCTGAATAAATGAATTAGACACTAAAGATGGTAATTGAACTAATATGTAAAATGAAGGCAAATCAATGAATCAATATCACTGTCTTTGTTCCCAAGAAAAGGATAATGTTTAAAACAATCTGAAACATTTTAAAAACTGTCACTTTGTAATTATAATTGGATGACCAGAACAAGAATTTTGTACCGTGCACACCAAGGTTCAGTCCCAAGACAGTCCGTATTAGTTTCGTGGAGGTCAAAGTTGCAACGTGCAATAATCCAGTTTTCTCTTCCAAATTTCATTCCGTCAACAACGTGAAACATGCCTAAAATGCAAAGCATTTTCAAAGGAAACATGTCTTCATTTAACAATGTGTCTCCTCCTGAGAACACTTGTAACAAAGTAACAAGACAACAAAAGGACAAAGAAACAAAAGGTAATGCCACGAATAAACTGAAAATATTAACTGCTTCTTTGTTTCATATTGTGCTTCTGGAAATTTGTATGAGAAAGCACAGCAGGAAACATTTACACATTTGAAGAATATGCATAATACAGAGGAAGGGAAGGTGGAGACAAAGAATAAACGAAAAGATAAAAACTGAAAATCTGCGCTTCTCAATAACAGTATAGTGGACAGACAGTATGAAGAGTTTTTTTTTCTGAAAGGCTGGGGGTCATAAATACAGAAACAGAGCAAATGCTGCAATGTCTGGCACTGGATGATCTGGATAGCTCTATTAACCAGTAACTGACACAGGCCCATTATATTTTACTATAAACTACCTTATAAAAACCAACTAAATGCACAACATGTCAATGCACATTTACATTCAAAGTTTAAAACATAATATCTCCAACATGTTTTGACTCTCGATGAGTCACATCAGGGAGAAACTGCAGCAATAAGATATGCATAAAACATTAAGTAATGCCAAGGTTTAAAAACTATACTAGCAAACTGAAGTGAAACTCGTCTTGAGCGGCAAGCAGCAGCAAAGATTGTAGAATGTGAAATTATCCTGTATAAAGTTGATGTTATCATATAGTAAAATGGAATTCAGTATCTCAGGATAGTATGTGTATGATACAAAGGAAGGCGTGGCACTTTAAACTTTAACTGTAAACTTGCACTGACATGTTGTGTATTTAGTTGGTTTTTATACGATAGTTCATTAAATGATGCACAGAGTGAATAATATTAAACTTAGACTTGACAATGTCATCAATTGGAAGCAGTTTTGTGAACTGTGAATGATTTGTAGGTTATATAGTATATATATATACCATCTTATGTAAGTAGTGATGAAAATGAACAGAAAGTGCAGTAGGGAAAACATTACAGGACATGAAGTGACAAATTAAACGGTTATGTCTGTCCAAAAAGTTGCTAAGTACACTAAGGTACACATTGGGCACAATGTTCTAATATCTCAAAATCGCAAGATCCACTAACCCTTCGGTCCTGGAAGTGCCACATATCACAACTTTTACTGTATATATTAATACACAATGTGAAATACTTTTTATCTGCAAGTATCCATTAAATAAAAACCTATCTGCAGCAGAAAAATGTTCCAAGTTTTATGGAATTTTCTTATGAGAAGCACTTTCTCATCTACTGCATTACACAATATAAAAGGTAAAGTTCACCCTATAACAGGCCATGAAGGTCCAGAGGGGAGTAGAGGTATAGCTCTACTCTTTATTTAACCTCGGCACTAGATGGGGGTGGCTGGTCAACGCAACGCCCCGGCCACTTTACCCCCGGGAAAGAGACCCGGTACCCATCGTGTAGAGGCTGGGTGGGCCTCAGGGCCAGTCTGGATGGCTGCGAAAAATCTCTCCCCCACCGGGATTTGATGCCCGGACCGTCCAGCCCGTAGAGAATCGCTATACTGACTATGCTATCCCGGCCACTTAGACAATATAAATAACTAAAAATTTACAATGTACCTTTATAGGTTTGCTCATTTTCAGTACACACAGTGTTCAAGAATACTATGAACACACATCATCAACACAGTTTTCTCTTCTCCCACCCAGACTGTACGAAATGCATGCACCAAGTCTCTGACTGCACCAGTTAACAGTTCTGCTTTAATTTCACACCAAAATGTCCCACATGGCACTGGGTTGCTGTAAGTACGGCTGTGTGATGATGCTAAGTGCATTTGGACTGCTGCTGTGAATGTTCACCTGCATTACGTCCGATACACAGTTCTCAATGGACGAAAAGCAGTCATTCAGAAAGACATGGCCAGGCAAAGTCACTAACGTTCATATGTACAGACGGCACTATATGAACCCTTTTGTAAAATTTAGGAGGAGATCGACAAAGAATATGTACCACACTTGACTTTCATTCTGTTGTGTAAAGACTGCCTTGGGCCCAACCATAACTGACAGCTAGGAATCATATTGTCTTGTAACAGAGGTATACGATATTGTTGGGCTGTAATGCTAGGTCAATAGATAGACTTTCAAGTTTGGGGGTTTGTTCCTCATGTGAGGAAGTTTGAGGTTAGTTGTATTAGCTTCTGGTTCCAGACAAGTTACAAGCACATGTACTGTGCAAGCGTTTAGAAGTAAAAACAAAACTGCTGTGAGATAACAGATGGCCATTTACCAAAAGTGGGAGAGTAAAAAATAATGAAAATGTTAATAAACCTATGTCTTGCTATACGAGAGGCTAGACCTAGTACTTTAAGTCTGACTGTGAAGCGTACACGTTAAATATTCCCTTTAGATACAGCATGCAAAATGACTTCAGCTAGTCTGTTCCTTTTTGTATGTATATAAAAAAAATTGAATGCCAGGTAGCTGCGAGAAGATATTATTTCTTGAATCTTTCAAATATGTATCACATAATACATGAATCAGGTATTCAGTTGTATAAAAGACCCTCCACAATGACTTATATTAGGCCATACACATAAAAAATTATGCTGGAATAAACACACTAAAACAGGTCATAGCAATACCTAATTAGCTGTAGAGCCACAGTGTAAAATAGCATTTATTCTCAAGGTCAAATATACTAAGTACACTAAAATGGACAGCACTTGGTGCTACATTATCTACCTGTTACTTTCCTTCCTTCTCCAAGTACATAATGAGCTGTGAGTTCACTTTAGTGTCACATGTAGCATAGTGATAAATTCTCGTCACACATAGCGTGTGAGTTGTGTGTAGAAGTCTTGTAAACAGACATGAAGCTGGGCGAAAGTCGGCCGTTCATCTGCACTCATTGCCCAGCAATAAGCCATCACAGCAAACCTGCATCAAGAACACAAGAGAATGTAAAATCAGTAACTGATAATTTTTATGGCATTTTTTCTCTTTCTACATATGCAGTGCCACATGATATGATTATAACTGTCACACTGTCCATTGCCATTTGTATGCTGGCCAGGATCAGACCTTTGCAGGAGTAGACTGGGCCCAAATGTATACACACAATGAACAGCATTCATCCTTGAAAAGCCTTTCCTTTATCATAGCTCTAGTTTCCTTTCCTTACATCCTAGCAAAGGCGTTAATTTGTATTTCTTCCTGACGACTGATTTTCCATGCATGTAATGAACAACATTAAAATTCTCCCTCTTTTCCTTCCTCAAATGAACGCCTTGTATGTTTACACTTTTCCACTGTCACTGGTCTATGATGTACCGATACATATAGACCGACCGACAATGTCAACTATCTCTACACACATGCACAGGCGCGTGCGCCTACGCATGCGCACACACCGTCCTAAAATGTAAGTAACAGATAATAAAATGCGGTCTCCTATTCAAGTTCCTGACAAAAAAATTCTAGTAAACTTCTGGTTTTTGTTTTTTATCACCTGGTTTTTGTTTTTATCACCTCTGCCCCCCACCCGAAAAAAAAAACAACCTTTATTTCAGTGCTGGATTCTGTTTCCCCCCTCCCGACTGTCCATTCGCCAGCCCCTCCATTTTCACCCCCTACCCACCTCCTTCCCCTCTCCTCGTTTTCTCAGCATGCCATTTCGCCCGCCAAAAGTATTCTATCAACCCTCATGCCTAAGGACGGGAATGGGACAGGAGAAACGGTGTGGCAGTGGAGAGGAAACGTGAATTTGTGAATGGGGAAAGAGAAAACCATAGTGAGGAGGAAGGAAGAGTGGGAAGGTGAGAAAATAAGCCGTAGTGCTAAAATGAAGCTAGTGATCAAGGGACTTTATCAGACTTTATATGCGTCGGGCTGATCACTCGTCCAGTGCGGTGTGTGTCTAAAGTGTGATCGTGAAGCCTCGAAAAATGAGTCGACCTAGGCCCCCAAGGGGCTGTCGAGCCATTGGAGGGGGAGGGGAAATATATATATACACGGATTGCTGAAACCAGGACATTTTCAAGATGTCTAGCAGTGCACACATTTTCGGAATCCTTAAGAAATGGCCATTTCTTATCACCATATTGGAAACGCAAATGTGGTGTTGCAGTATCTCCTACTGACATTGGTTTTGTACCGTTTCACAAAAACAGCCAATGTCGTTGGCAAGTTATGAGACGACACGACACGACTGCATCGCCCTGCAGTTGTACATTGCCTACATACAAAGGTAAAGGTAAAGCAATCCCATTACAGGACTGGACAGGCCCTTAGGGCTCCAGGAGGTCGAGGCTCCCAGGTTTTTAGACAATCGGCACATGAAGGTGGTAAGGTTGTCAGCCCTACGCACGGCCGCCTTTACCTCCCCAGGAAATACTCCTGGTACTCATTTCTGTTAGAGGCTGAGTCGACCCCAGGGCCATAGTGCGACTGAAACGATTATGTCAGTGAAAAATTCCAGTGACACCATCGGGAATCGAACCCGCGACGTTCCGGTTTGTAGCGCAGTGCCTCAATCAACTGCGCCACCTTTGCCTACATATACAGATATAAAGCTTATGACACAGACTTGTCAGTATCTGAACACTGCAGTCAACTGCGCACGTCAGGAGGTGGTAGGCCCCATCCTCAGCTATCTCGGCTGATTTCTTCGTGGTTTTGCAGAACTTCCAGGCTCAATACCTCGAATTACGTCCCACGCTACTGCCATTTCACCATTCCCTATCACAGGGGGGAAACAGATTTTTCCAAATTTCTAGGAGCCACCTCAAAACTCTTCACGCCAGAAGCACGTTCCATACTGAAGGCCCGGAAATATTAGGCGCCCCAGTACAAAATATAGTCGCCCGGACGACCTGCGCCCGGGAGTTTTGCACAACTGCCCTATAATCCTGTCCACAATTGCAGTCTCAGCTGATGACAGCATCATTAACAAGGCTGCAGATGATACATGCCGTAACACAGTATACAGACTTGGCCGTGGCGTTCTTTACATTATTTAAATATCAAACCGTTTTACGGTACACACGTAAATGTATGGAAACTACGACCTTCCCTGTACCGACATTCACAAAACTAGCATTATGTTCAGATACATTATATCGAATTTCACCAAAATCGGAAAATAAATGTGGAAAATACGGTTACAAATTTATTTATGCCCTATTATAAAGTATCGCGTTCACTGTGCCTATTTTCAGACAAATCACAATCACTCAGTGAAGTTTCGTGGACATCTCCTGTACCTAATTTTAAACAAATAGGGACAAAAATTCAAAAAAAAAACAAATTTCAATTACGCCATTAAGTAAAGCATGCCTTTCACTGCACCAATTTTAACGAAACTCACGACTGCTCAACGACATTGGATGGACATTTGCTATACCGAATTTCACCCAAATCGGGTCAAGAAATTTGAAAATTACGAGCAGAAATTCTTTTGTGCCCTCATGTAGAAGTACAACTGTCACAGCGTCGACTTCCACGAAACTTTCTGTGAATAACTTCCGTACCGATTTTCATAAAAAAAATCCGACCAACGGTTTAGCCGCTGATATGAGGTCACAGACGGACATGACCTTGACATAAGTCCTTCATTTTTACTTCGTAAAATACAGCATATCGAGTAAAAGTAAAAAGTAAAGTTCACCCTATAACAGGCCATGAAGGCCCAGAGGGGGAGTAGAGGTATAGCTGTACTCTTTCTTTA
The DNA here is from genome assembly GCA_021186555.1 of Reticulitermes speratus. NCBI lineage: Eukaryota > Metazoa > Arthropoda > Insecta > Blattodea > Rhinotermitidae > Reticulitermes > Reticulitermes speratus. The sequence continues at coordinate 8,658,756 of JAJKFL010000010.1, read as the reverse complement.
ATCCCGGCGCTAGTTGGGGGTGGGTGTTCAGCACCACGCCCCGGCCGCTTTACCCCCGGGAAAGACCCGGTACCCATTGTATAGGAGGCTGGGTCTGGACGTATGCGAAAAATCTCGCCCCCACCGGGATTTTTTTTTTTTTACTAATTCCTGGGTTTTCCCCTTTGATCCATTTTTTTTTGTTCTGTATTAATCCTTTTCGTCCTTTCATGCCATTTACGGTCCACAACCGTCTTTTTACAACACAACACAGACATCCATGCCCCCGGTGGGATTCGAACCCACGATCCCAGCAAGAGAGCGGCCACAGACCCACGCCTTAGACCGCACGGCCACTGGGATCGGCAATTCGATCCCCGGACCGTCCAGCCCGTAGCGAGTCGCTATACCGACTGAGCTATCGCGGCCCCTGTATATATCAAGACTGAGGAGTAATTAACTAGCACACACATATTTTCTTTACAATTTTTCACACCTCTTTGCAGAGAGAAATCTACCTTCATGAAGTTACTTACACTACACAGCCTGCAGTGCACAGAGATATAAATTATTGTTCTTTGCGTTCTGTTAAACATTCACCGAATTTAAAAATGTTTTTCTAGTTAACCACTCACCTCCACCTACTAGGTTCCAGGTTAAGAATGAGTGGGGCTGTACCTCTACTCTACTTTACCTTTGAAACCACAACTGCGCCACATTTTTTTGCATAATGAGCTCTAATTTTTGCCAAAAACTGACTTCTGATTTCACTTTCATGCACACTCATTAATAAGATAAAAGCAAATCAAAAGTAAAATAGCCTGCAGTTGAGTGCGATGGCCTCATAGTAAGATGAATAATTACTGTGTAAAGGCAAAGTTAAAGTTCTCCCCAGAACAGGCCATGAAGGCCCAGAGGGGGAGTAGAGGTATAGCTCTACTCTTTCTTTAACCTCGGCGCTAGATGAGGGTGGGTGGTCAACTCCACGCCCCGGCCGCTTTAACCCCGGAAAAGAGACCCGGTACCCATTGTATAGGAGGCTGGGTGGGCCCCAGGGCCCGTCTGGACGGCTGCGAAAAATCTCGCCCCCACCGGGATTCGATCCCCGGACCGTCCAGCCCGTAGCAAGTCGCTATACCGACTGAGCTATCCCGGCCCTTATAGTCATCATGTACCCAGAAAAAGTAACGACAGGATGTTTCGGGGGGAAGAAGATATGTGGGAAAACCTAGATGTAGACGGAAGGATGTTGTTTGGAGTGATCAGTACTGACGAGAGGGGACGGAATGCGGTACAAATTACCGGGGACCGGCGTTCCGGAAGAGGGGACCGGAGCCCGATTGTTTTGCATACGTTTTTGTCTGTCTCGGTAGTACCATTATCTGTCTACTGTACCAATTAACCCCCTCAGACCAAGCCCAAGTCACTCTGCAACTGACAATCAGTCTTTCTGATTTAGTGTAATAGTTTTTTAGCCGTTTCGCCCTTGCTAGGCGGGCCCAAAAATATATTTTTCACCGGGGTCCGAACCCACTCTCGACGTACCTAGAAGATTTACTCCAGACACGGAACTGGAAGGAGTGAGTGGGGGCAGAAAGTTGGAGGAAGTCGACAGGGGAGGCCATGGACCGAAAAGGGGCCAAAGCGTCTATACCAAATCACAGTCTGGTCAGTAAATTTTTGAGAAATAAAACGAAGACAGATTGAGTACGAAATCCGAGTGTAGAAATTCATGCAGAAACCTGTACAGTAAATACGGCAGCAGACAACAACTGCAGGCTACGTAATGCCTTCATGTAACTCACAGCTCATCAGGACAGTTGACGGGCTGCGCCAGGCGGTAACCGTCCCTCAGGTAGGCAGCCATTTCGAACGGATCCACCTCCACATACGGCTGCTGTGCCAGTGTGGTCAGCTCCCACAGCAGAACGCCAAATGACCACTGTACACACACAGACACATCTCACATTACACTAACAATCACTATTAACACTGCATTAACACCTGCTTGAGGGGTTCCAACACACCTGAACATCTCTCCACGTGTCACAAGCTAATAATATTTACAGTATTTATCATCTGTCAGAAGTAATAAACATGTCACAAGGTTAAAAGTTTAAAAACCCAACAAAATGCACTTCAGTTTCACTTTAGTAATAATAATAATAATAATAATAATAATAACCATGGCTCAACAGCCCTATACGGGCCCGGGCCTCCTCTTGCCTCCTCTTTTCGAGGTTACTAAGTCATGCGCATTCGTGGCAGTTGGTGACTGGTCAACTGGCCGCGCTACTGTTTCTATCGATCCTGATGTGCCCGCCAGAGCCATCTGGCAGGCAGGCAGGAGACTTGGGTGAGAAATGGAGGCAATTTAGCTTACGCAACATTTTTATTCATGCCCGTAAGGTTCTTTTACATGCCGTAAATCTACGACATGAGACAGACGGCTTTACTTCCCCTCCGAAGGAAGTTGTGCTCCGGATTTTTATCACCCTTAAAAATCCATCGACCTCGGTCGGGATCGAACCCGCGAACCTTGGGTCCACCGAGGTCGACACTTTCACTTTAGTATGTATTAATTAACCCATACATATGTTTCGGTTTTACGTAAAACCATCTTCAGGGGGGTCAAAACTACGTTACATCACATCCAATGTTAATACAAGTTTAAATATTGTGCAATGTCTTGCGTGTTATTACAATCACTGTAAAATCAGAGTTAAAAAACGTATAAAAATGTATAAAATCCTTAAAATTCGTTTTTTGACCCCCCTGAGGATGGTTCACGTAAAACCGAAACATATGTAGGGGTTAATTAATGCATATTAAAGTGAAAGTGAAGTGCATTGTGTTGGATTTTTAAACTTTTAATCGTAAAATGTACGGTGAGACTAACACAAAATGTCACAAGTTATTTAGCGATATACATTTTCACTTCTCTCTGTTCTGTTTCTTTTCCTCAACGCTGCGAAGCGCCTATTGAATTCTGCACCCATTGAATAAGAGGCTGGGTGGGTCCCAGAGTCGGTCTGGACCTTTTGAAGACGAAAATATCTTGTCCCTACCGGGATTTTTTTTGTGTCTGCCCGGGGTTTTCCCCCTTTGATCCATTTTTGTACTGTTTAAATCCTTTCGTCCTTCATGTCACTTTACGTCCCATGCTACCGTCCTTACAACAAACACAACACAAACATCCATGCCCCCGGCGGGATTCGAACCCACAACCCCAGTAAGCGAATGGCCGTAGACCCACGCCTTAGACCGCGCGGCCACTGGGATCGACAGGGATTCGAACCCCGGACAGTCGAACCCGTAGCCTAGTCACTGTACCAACTGAGCTGTCCCGGCTCGTCTATTGTGTATGTATGTAAATTTAAATACTTGACTACACTGTTCGTAGCTGTAGTGTCGAACCATCAGATGCCAGTGACGAATTTTAAAGTCTGTGGTCGTGGCATATTTAAGGCGGCATCCTGGCCTGGAAGGAGTGACGCAAAACACCGAGGTCCTCTGTCAGAATATTCAGTGACGCGACCAGAATTCGAAGCGAGCACCTCACGTATATAAGTCAGAAGTACAGGTAGGTCCCGTTTTACGACGGCCCATTTTACGACTTTTCACATTAACGACTGTTTCAAAATATTACCTCAAATATTAGCACATACTTGGAAACATTTTAGGAATTTTGGAACCTATCTCATTCAATTACATTATATTTTGGTCTCGTTTTACGACCTTTCATTTTACGACCCTGTTTTGCTTGAACCTAACCCTGTCGTTAAACGGGTCCCATTTTGGTCTCGTTTTATCAAAAGAGATAAAAATTGTGAAAATGTAAACTGGACTGATCTGGCTCATGATGCGATGTGTCTGATTTCGTATCAAAGTGAAATCTGTTGATAACCTGTGTCTATAATTTGCTGAAGAACGGACTGTGTTTGTGTGTTATTTTGCGTTCGCACGAACAGCAAATAAATGCGTTCACTATTCCGGAGCCGTTCAGGAAATGTTCATCAGAGAGAGAGAGAGAGAGCGAGACGAAATAAGTTCAGTACAAATTTTTTTTTTGTGGTGAGGGGGCCCCGCAGCTGATACTACGGACGCACCGCAGCCTTAAGGCTTATTGTGCAACCCCTGTGATGAAGATGAGCAGTTTTTTACCAAGTTGTACAAGTAATGGAGCACCAGTGGAATGAAATTGACAGGGGAAAACCGACAACTCGGAGAAAAACCTGTCCCAGTGCCACTTTGTCCACCACAAATCTCACATGGACTTGACCTGGGATCGAACCCGGGCCTCCGTGGTGAGAGGCCGGCGACTAACCGCCTGAGCCATGGCACGGCCTTTCAGTACAAATTAATAATTACACTGTTCAATCATTCATTACTTTGGTGATTTCCACTATTAACAATTCTACGTTAAATCTGTCAGATATAATGGCATACCACCTAAATTTTGGGTATCTGTCATGTCCATAATTTCTAACAAACGAAAAGGGTATCAAACAAAAGTTGTAAGCACGTTAACATATCTATACACACACACACACAATTTCACACGCCTAGATGTAAAGATTCGCCAATCATTGCCATCAAACTAAATATTAACAGACAATTCGTAGGCGCCTGCAATTTATTTTACATCCTATAAAGACATGACCTTAATAAAGGTGCATCCACCACAAAGATCTCTTGCCTCTCCAAATTTCAGAACCAGAACCATAAAATACGCAGCGTTACTGTCTCTTCCACCTCAGGAGTTCGCACGGCCGCCAAAGCAGCAAAACTTAATCTTCTTGGACTGCTTGACCCTTGAAGATTGGACCGATACTGACTGACTACCAATCAGCACTGCGTAACATCCCAGGAACGAAGACCTCTAGCATAACTTATGTTAGGAAACTCAAAAATAAAGAAACTTGGTTAATAAAAGACATTACACTCACCACATCGGATGCCGTGGAGAAGTTCGCGTGCACCAGGCTCTCCATGGCGAGCCACTTTACTGGACGATTCTCGTTGTCGCCCAAGCAGTGATAGTCCGCCGGGAACAGGTCACGGGACAGGGCGTTGTCCGCCACCTGCACTTTCAACTGCTGGTCTACCACGCAGTTCCGCGTCGCCAGATCGCGATGCAGCAGTCTCTTCTTGTGCAAGAACTGCATAGCATGCACTACCTGCAGCGCCATCGCCACTACCTCCTGAGTGGTCAGAACGCGCGCCACGCCTTCAGCACTCAACTTGCATGTCTGCAGAAACCTACAGCCACAGTGAGACACTGAATCTTAGCAGCATCACGTGAAACCATGAGGGAAGCATCAGGTGGTACTAACCCTTCTGTCTTCTACGAGTATTATACAGGTGTCCCATAAAAATGTCAAATTGCAGGTGGTTATTCAGTCACCTTATTCTGAACAAAAAAAGTACTATATCAACAAGGCTCATAATCGGAACTGTTAACACACTTCAAGTAGTCAAGTTTCGCGTAAGCTGTAACAAAACGTACGAGTTTATGTGGCCTCGTCTTCGAAATCACCTCCTGTACTCGCTACTCATAAGCGAACTCGTTTTAAAACAGCGCCATGTTGCTTTCCCCCATGCTTTCATGATTATTCCGTACGACAGCAGCACTGTCGATGTCAACTGATACGCCATAACCTTCATATATCACCACACATTTCAATCAAGTTGTGTGAAGTCTGGTGAACGGGGTGGCCAGGCATACGAAACTCCCAAGACCAGTCCAACGATTTCCATGGCACTGATTCAAGTACTCTGATTTCTCGACCGAAATCAGGCGGAGCGCTGTCGCGCTGTTTAATGTGACCTGAATAGGGAATCTTTCGAAAGAAGTGCTAAATGCAGATAGTAGTCTGGTGTTACATGTCCCTCAAGAACAAATGACCCAGGTCGTTGGTCATCGACAAGACTGCACCTCGTGCTCAATGATAAGCGATGTTTGAATTTGGTTGCAATAGAATGGACGGAACTGTTGGGGGGACAAAACGAAATGTATTTCACACACTGACGCTGTTTCAAAGTCCAACGACAAAAATGTACTGCAGCTGCATAATCCTTCGGATGGAGAACTTGCACACGTTAGCAATGGTATACGTACAGACCTTCCTGACGGAAATTTAGCTATACCATGCTTACATTTGACGGGCAATTTGGCTATACCTGCTTACATTTGACGGACAATTTGGCTATACCTGCTTACATTTGACGGGCAATTTGGCTATACCTGCTTACATTTGACGGGCAATTTGGCTACACCTGCTTACATTTGACGGACAATTTGGCTATACCTGCTTACATCTGACGGACAATTTGGCTATACCTGCTTACATTGGACGGACAATTTGGCTATACCTGCTTACATCTGACGGACAATTTGGCGAAAGCCTGCTGTGGGACTGGGCAGGAATCTTTGCAGCATGTCCTCTAGTCACGGGCGCGTTTCCTTACACGATTCTCCCTCTTACCTACTTGTGGCAAATTCTTTCGCGTCTCGCAAACCCTGATGAAGGGTCACGCTACTCTGATTTAGTGAGCTGAGCATGCATTCCCGTTACAGAATCCGTAAACGGAATGAATGCCTGCATACTCTTAGTACTGTATGTGAACTGTTTTTTTTCATCGTCTATCACGACATGAACACTTTGTCTCATGAAAAACCACATGCGGAACTACCCTCTTTTCATGAAGAATGAATGTAAGCTACCTGCCAACTGGCGGATGTCTACATATTGCACGTATAAGTCCACTGTCACAGAACTGGAAGAGAGGTAAAGCTGTCGCTGTGTCCAATTAGGCACCACACCAAAAAGACATACGGGAAAATGGTGGTACAACTCGATCCATTCTTAAACTCGGCACTAAATGCAAATGGATGATCAGATTCATACCCCGGCCACTTTGCCCCCAGGGGAAAACCACGGGTACCTACCGAATATGCAGCTGCGGTAACTAAGTAACAGTTGAAATTCCGACCAACGCTGACAAATATTTTTCCTTCAAAATGAGCCAAAAGTAACATACCCGCAGCTTAGCAGACGTTTCGTGGGATACGAGACAGACGTTTGCCCTCCTTATATAGAGGCCATTCCCTACATCCACACCATTAGGGCACGAAACGGCGTCAAGACGTAATTTTCGGTAGCTCTACAAACAAATATTTCATACAAAATTTCTAGATACTGTTATGCAAATATACATAAGAATTTTTCATGTCTATCCATTGCTGTCTTGTGGAAGATACGTTTCGCGCGGTAGCCATGTTATTTTACACAACACGAGGTGCATTCGGAAACCATTTACACTCCCCTCATTTGCAGCAATTGTGTTATCTTCAGGCTGAACACTAAACAACTGCTAGCTCAACATATCCCCTCCCAGGTTATACATCGCTGCCACCTCCTTGGGAGCTTCCGGATGGCTTCACGAACCATTCTTTAGCGGTGTTGCGATGCCACTCAGGACAGTCGCCTGTGCGCTGTCCTTGCCACCGTTAAAGCTCCGTACAGTTGAACACAGGTGCTTGCTGTCCACAAACTGCAGACAACCGACGATTGCGCTTCGACCACTAGATTTGGTAATGACGCAACGGCTTTTCATAGGCATGCGCGACAAGGGCCATTTGGTGGTGGAATGCTGTACTAAGACTGCACTATCCGATGATAATCCGCGCGATCTAACAGCTTGTTATTTACCGAAACAGCAGTCCGTGTCCGAATCATTTCCGAACGCCCTTCGTACAAAACTTAACGCTACGAACAGTTACGTATTGATGACATCATGACGAAATTTACAAGGCCATAAGCTTAATCATCGCCTCTGATTTGCCAGCTTCAAACATTCCGACAGGCACAGTGTGGATAGTCGTGGTGACAGGGAATCAATAACATTTGAGTCTAGGGTACGACATGAAATCTCTGCGAACTTTCGACTGAACTGAATTTAATTAAAAGTCACCGAAAAAAAATGCCCACACGCTAGCTACGCCCATATTTAACTTACGGAATGAGGTCAAAGAATGGGTTACTATTTTTAGTGACAAGTTTTCCTACAAAGGGCACATTTACCGATTGATCGATCCATTGCTGATAAACACTAAAATAATGACCGACTGACAGCACTAGTAATATGTCTGACCGGAAGTTACGACGTCAACAATGTCAACATAATTTTGTGTGCAAACTTACCTCTTTAAGTTGGTATCTCCCCGATATGGGTAAATAAGGAACGGGGCTGTGTGGTCCTCGATGGACACCCCTAGAACTGACAGGACATTTTTGTGACTCAGGCCGTACATGGTCATCCCTTCCTGGAGCAGTAAAGACACCTGTACTTGACTGGCATGATCTGAAAGCAAACATCACACATACGGCTATTTAGAAATGCGGAGATACCGAAGGTAAATTTACGTGTTTCCTTGTTACAGTTACGATAATTAATAAATGACATGTGAACAAACCTCGCCACAGGCTGGGATCATCTATTAATAATGGAGGTTATGTACAGGGGCCGATTTCAGTGGCCGAACCGTCTAATGCGTGGGTCTAGGGCCGCTCGTTTGCTGATAGCAACATAGAATGTACTTTTTGGAAAACAGGATACGTTGGCATTAGGTCTATGCAGGTGGTCAAAGCTTCAGCTGTACCGGGCTTCTATCAGATCTACACTAACATACGCGGCCCCAGTCTGGTGTTCAACCAGCGCTACAAACTTTCGCACCCTTCAAACAGTACAAAACAAATGTTTACGGGTTATCTCGAACTCTCCTCGTAACACTCCCATCCCCCTCCTCCATAGTACCTTAGGAGTTGACGCTCTTCAAACATGTGTCCATCATCTTGCAGCGAGGTTTTATGCCCACTGCCTGCATCATCCGAATCCATTGATTGGCGACATAGGAAACTACTCTCTCCATGATCTTATAGACATGTATAGGCGTTATAAACACAAACGGACTAAACATATGCTGCTCTAAATAGAGCGAATATGATGGTAGTGTTTCTTTTTGGGTGCTACAACCTACTTTTCACTACAACTACACATCAAGGTATTGTATACATCACAGTCACTTGAGTGTATCATTTTTGAATTTAAAGGAAGTTGGTGTAAGGAACAACTTGATACCTGTAAGAAGAGTCTCGATGTATTAAACCAACAAAGGAAATAAAGCTTAATATTTAAAAAAAATGCAGGTGGTGCTTATTGCTGGTGTCTATACTGTGTATAGATGAACTTGTTTGAAAATGTTCTTGATTGTTTAAAACAAAGTTCATTAAATAAAATATATATTGACATGGAATAGGTAAAATCTCTAATTTTGTAAACAGACTTCTGTATGGAGTTTTTGGTTGTGCACCGACCGTAATGTTTCAGCTAGAGTGAGACATCTGCATGTCACCACTAAAAACTACATTTATATAAATCAGCTCTTAACATTATTACAGTCCTATACGCAGGCCGTCATTACATTCTTTCTGTTAAAACATTTGCCCAATTACTATTTATAAAAAAAATAATCCATTTGCGTAATTCCTGAGTTGCTAAGTGTTTACAAAATGTTTTAAAAACTAGTTATCAAAAATAAAAATAATTACAAAACGTTATATTGCATAATATAGCCTTGCCAGTAAATACAGAGTCAAATTCTTAAGAGTGTTGTTAACCTTGCATAACGAACCTGTCCGAAAGCAGTTTTACATTCTACAAAAACACGACTTCCACAAAAACTACAAAGTCCTCCGAAGAGCTATTACCATACAAGCATTTCAGGATACGACCAACACATTACGCGACGCTAGTATCTCTCCCAGTTCAGAAGTTTGCACGACCGCCATGTTTATATTACTGCGGCACAAATTAAAACGCACAAAGGTGAATAGCCTTAAATATTGGCAAGACATTCACACACAGATTCATAAAAGTTAGCACGCACACACGCACGCACACACACAATGGTTCCATTCACTTACCTGTCACTCACTACATTACAAGAAAAAGGAGGCTTACATTCAAAATGGACGACAAAGCAGTGGCGCGATTGCAAGTAAACAACTTTAAAAAGCGTCGAAATTTAGGTTCCTGGGGTCAGAATTCACAAAAACGCTCACACAAAGAACAGAACACAAATTTTCACACAGGTCATAAACTGTGCGTTCGACAGAGTCGTTTCAACCAACGAATCACGCAATCATGAAATAAAGATGGCTACTTAGGTTACAAAGTTCCCGTGACAAGGAAAATACAGTTCATGCTGCAGAGTAAAAATCCTCTGAAAATGGACATTTATCTAGAAGTACACATAAAACTTAAGTTCGCCTTACCGAGAACACACAAGTAGCGTCCATTATGATAACCTACTGGTATGATGTTTGAACAATCGATACTTATTGTCAGATCGATACCAAACACACACATTCTCGCATATGACGTGTAAAGTGCCAGAACGTCCAAACCGGCTCGAGTCCGCTCAGCCAATTGTTTGATTCGTGTCGCGGAGTCTCTTCTCCGGACACATCTGACTTCATCCCACATACTGACATTAAGAATGTGCGGAGCTTTACCTCCGCTTCCCACACAAATTCTCAAGGCGTGCTGCTAGAGCACAGGAGCATCTGTATATGAAAGGTGGGTCAGGAAGGTATATGAGGAAAAGGCATTCGCCTAAAGCAGTGATCGTCAAACGCTTACTATCAGTAGAATTCTTGTCACTGAACTAGACTTACCGAAGAACCCACGAAAAGTAAAAGAGTACTTTTGGGTGGAAAAGTTAATAAGACTTTTTAAAGCATAAAATTTGATTTAAAAAAATGTCTACTCAAACGTGCGAAAAAAAATAACTCCAGCGCAGACCGTGAACAAAAATGGGGGGGGGGGGGGGAATAAAAAAATGCAATTAAAACTTATCAAATTGTATTTAAGAATTTTATTATAAATCTAGAAGCCGGACTAGCGTAGTCGATATAGAGGTTAGGCTACGGGCTAGACGATCCGGGGTTCGAATCCCGGTAGGGGCAAGAGATTTTTATTTTCTCCAAAACGTCCAGAACAAGCTCTGGGGCCCACCCAGCCTCCTATTCAGTGGCTACCATGATTATTTACCAGGCGTAAAGAGGTCAAAGCTAACCACTCGCCTCCATCTAAAGCCGATGTTAAGAATGGGTGGAGCTGTACCTCCACTCCACCTCTACGCCTTCATGGAGTAGACAGGGAAAACGCCAAACAGTGACTGAGGGCGACCAGTCCACATACAAACAGCAGTTACAGATCCACACCACGAATCACGTTATTGGCAGACGAAGCTTGCACAAAACGGTGTCAAACGTATCGGCATTTTACAAATGCGTTTCACTGCGCCTTTGCAGTCAGGCAACTCGTCCGACTGTGATGTTTGGCGGGTCATTGCAAGCGAACTTCGCAGGCGGTTTGTCACTGATACAGAATGCTCGGACAAACATACGTGTGTATTCCTGCGTTATATCTGACAAGCCCAACTGGTACAATGATATTGGGAGGCACACCTCGTGTGTGAATTGACAGCCCTCTAGCCAGGGGCCAGCCAGCAGAAAGCAGTGACGAGTATACAGGGTGATTCAGGAGGAAATGTCAATATTTGAGAGGCGATAGTAACGGTCATTGTGAAAAAAAAAAAGGTTTGTATGAACATGTGTCTAATTCTGAATGGTTACCGAAATAGAGCTGTTTGAATATTGTATGTAGAATAATATAATGCCAATAATTTTCTTATTGACTACAAGCTATGTAATCATTTTAGCAACATTTTAATCCTGTTATAATAACTTATTTTACAATACTGTAAGAAGTGGACAATAGTAGACCACTCATATTCTACATATACGGATGTAACCACATACGTAATAACTGTAAGGTCTATGCTAAATAATCTCTGCGACCCCCTGAAGATGGTGGTTTAAACCACCGAAATACGTACAGGGGAATTTTAAGAATAAACTATTGTGAATAAATTTCACACTATTACCACCGTGCATTTATTTAATCAAATAATTAAACCAACAAATGCACTGTTTTTTACCACTTGTTACCCCTGATGATGGAACTGTAAGGTTCTGAAACACGTGTACGGTGAGGGGACAAAAGGCCACAATAAAAGTGGTAAAAAACAGTGCATTTGTTGGTTTAATTATTTGATATTGTGAATAAAGTTTATGTGCATTAGTTGGTGTTTAATGAATATATCTTATAGTGTACACAAAATTTACTATACATTTTTTACTTCACATTTTAACTAATGGTTAAGAAGTGACGGAAAGTATAAAGGAATGAGATGACAGAAAAAGAAATAAATTCATATCGCGTGAATTTCCCCAACAGAAATGGAGTATAATATGGTGGGGGGGGGGGGGGGGAATGACCTCCACGCACGGTCTAATGTACCTGCAGTCTGAACGTTATAATGGTAAACAAACACAAAGATCGCCTGCCCACACAGCTTCAAAATCCATTTGCCAGTGGAATATGACACGTTAATTATCACCCAAGGTATACTGCCAGTCCACTAATTGGCACAGAACAGGCCGTGTGGGCAGCAACATACTCCACGCACCTTGTCAGCAGTCAATTAGAGTCAGCACAACTGGCTGTTTGCCTGTCAGAACCCCACAATTGTCTTCGTTTGTTGTCTAAACAGGATTCTGAAGCAGCTAATGCAGTACACTTCATGACGAAACAATTTCAGCACTTCTTCATGCGCGTTAAGCTTTGGCCTTCAGCGTGTGGGAAGGGGGTCCCTTACCTCTAGACCAGTGGTTCCCAAAGTGGGAGGTACCGCCCCCTGGGGGGCGGTGGGATTACAGAGGTGGGGGCTAATAGGTACGAGAGGTGGAAGGGAGCGCTGTTATTATCACAGGGGGGGCGCTAGTAGACAAGTAGTGAATCTATTTTCATAATAAAATTCAAATAAAGTAATTTTTTGTTAAAAATAAAAAATGAATTAAATTTCTTTGTATTTTAATTTATGAATCTTATTCAAGCACATATTATTTTTCTAATAAACTATTGCTAGATGAATTATTGTTAATCATAAAAAATATAAATTCTAATTTATTAATTAACACATAAAACATTACGTTTAACTCTCATAATTTTATTTAAACGATTTTTTAAATATAAAATAAAAGTGGAAACAAAAGCGCATTTATGTTTTTTAAAAAAGGTAAGGGGGCGCTGTGGGTGTGTATATGGAGCCAAGGAGGCGGTGGACCGAAAACGTTTGGGAACCACTGCTCTAGACAAAGCTTGCAGCGAAAACATACAGACTCTGTAAAAAAAACGTTTTATCACATTCCACTGTTTGTATTTTATTAAGTGTTCGGTTTATAAGAAGCCTAGGGTGAATTTGTGCACAGCACTAACCTAACAGAACACGACATAAAATTCTATCTCGCACAACAGAATTAACTCGCCCTCACAAGCCACAACTGCATGTCAGTCCAATGTATTTTTTAACTGAGCTACACAGGTTAATGGGCTGGACGGTCCGGAGATCGAATCCCGGTGAGGGCGAAATTTTCCGCACCCGTCCAGACCGGCCCTGGGGCCCACCCAGCCTCCTATACAATGGGCACCGAGTCTCTTTCCCGGGGGTAAAGCGGCCGGGGCATTGAGTTGACCACCAACCCTCATCTAGTGCCAGGGTTAAAGAAAGAGTAGAGCTATACCTCTACTCCCCCTCTGGGCCTTCATGGCCTGTTATAGGGAAAACTTTGCCTTTATATCACGTATTAGAAACTTCAAACTGATAGCGGATCATGCTATTAGTAATAATATTACCTGAACAGCGCTGAAAGTATTGTGGCTGTGTTGGGCCACATGCGGTATGAAGTAATCGCCAGATAACAAGGCACAAGTAGCACATTAGAGCAAAGCAAGCCTACCTGCACGCAATCACAGAAAATCAATCTGTCGACCATCACCTGAGCTGCAGTTACCACCGCACAACGTGGAACTGGTACAGACTGTTCCACAGAAGGCCAGTGAAGGCACGAGACTTTCGCGTTATAATGCGACACATATAATTTTTCCGCGTCCTGCGCGAAGAGAAATGTAGAGAGAGAGGAAGGGGCGGAGCTAAGTGCAAAGGTAGAGAGCTCTGGCACCATGTTTGCCACATAGTCACTCTCTCTCAATTTTCACAGAGGTAACATCGTTTAAACGTATTACTAACGGAGCATATATTGGGAACAGTTTTATTTCGACTTGGCAATAGCGCACTGTACCCAGACCTGGGCAATCAACGCAACGCTGCCACGTTGTTATAACGTAAAGACAAATACCTCCCAATCCTACACGCTACTAAATAACCTTCTCAGGACGGTGGCTGAAAGGAAAATGACTGCTGTAGCAACAACGGTGATGCTAAAAGGACAGAAAGGGAGTAGTGGGGGCTGACTGATTTCGGTCTCTGCGTCGCGGAAAAGATATTTGAGTTGAGTTCTAACCGACATGCATGAAGAAGACTTCAAAGCGCGCGTCAGTGACTCAACTGCCATGCGCACGTGAGGTGCTCCAGTATCCACAAGCTGTTCACGAAAAATCTCCAGACATCCCAAAAATTTACGTGCGGTACAAACAGACGCAAACTGATATTAACAACTCAGTTTGCATGGCGTAGTAATTACAGACAGCAGAGCGGTAGATTATACCGGCGAAGGTGGGCGTGTCTTGCGAGGTGCGGGAGATGCTGGCTATAGGAGGGGACTGGAGGACTGCTATTGGTGGCAGTGACACAATTCTACTACTGCACTGAACTGAAAACATGAAGCATTTCGAGTAGCGTGTAGCGAGCGAATGCGCTGTGCTAATGCTTTCAGGATGGGTAATAGCAACGTGTCATTCGTCACGAAACCTTGCGCATGCGCATCTATCCTATTCCTAGCAGGGATAATCTCCTTATCGGTGGAATATAAAACGCTCTCGTATAGTCGCGAGCTCTCGATTTATTTGTCGAAAGATCCTTTTGGAAAATGGTGTCACTAAAGCCGAGCGTAGAAGCTTCTTGGGCAAAACGTCTGCAATGAAGTTGAGTTGAATGGGCCAATCCAGTGGCCGCAACGATCTCCTGACTTCCCACGGGTAGATGTCTTCCTCTAAACATACATTAAGAAATGCGCATACCAGACATCTGCATAGGACACCTATATACGTGTATCACAGGCGGTCAGCACTGTCAAATTAACATGATTGACACAGCTAGGTTTTTTGGCGCCCGGGGCGCGTAATCACAACGGCTGCTAACAGAAATCATAAACTTTAAAAAAAAATCACCATGATTTATCAAATTTTTTTTTATTTCGGTCAGTAATTTCAAATTTGTTGAGCGAAGAAAATAATTTTTTTTTTTCATTTAAAATATTAATTTATCGCTCACTTTGCTGCTCCGTCGACTCTGACACCCGGGGAGGCACCACCACTCGCCCCCCCCCCCCCAACCCATAGCTACGCCCCTGCGGGCATATAGGGGAAGAAATTGATGTGCTGCTTGCTTAACTGTGATCTGGTAGCAGGAGAAAAATAATGAGTGAAGACAGTCGATGCCGTCAGAGGTTATAGCAGATATGTACCGACTCCAAAGCCAATTGAAAGCTCTGTTCTTAAAATATTAAATACACAGTATATACTACTGTTAGTCGTCGGCCTCTCACCGCGGAGACCCGGGTTCCATCCCAGGTCAGTCGAAGTGGGATTTATGGTGGACAAAGTGGCACTGGGACAGGTTTTTATCAGCGTACTTCGGGTTCCCCTTGTCAATTTCATTCCACCGGTGCTCCATTAAAGTGGAAAAGCAGAAAAAACCTCATCATCTTCATCACAGGTTTGCACAATAAGCCTTCAAGGCTGCGGTGGGTCCGTAGCATCTGCTGCGGGGACCTTCAATAAAAAAGTGTCTTCGGTGTTTCAAGCTACGACTGAACCGCAAATTGTACGTAAAACGTCACGCCGACAAGTTGAATGTTGGCGATCTTTTTCGGCCTCTGTGAACCCTCCTCTGCCTCCTTCTTCCGTTTTCGGTAGTTTTCTTGCTTTCGTGCGTTAGTTAGTCTCGGCATCGTGAACCTGTAAAAAACAGCGCCGAGGTGACCCACCTATGTGTACCGAAATGTAAGACGTTAGATGGTGAGAGTGTGAAAATCGTAGGTGATTTTGACATGGCCGCATTTTGGCAGATTTCAAGATTTTTTGATGATTCTTTTTTCAGCGTGTAGGCATATTCCTTACCTTTCAAACTATGTATCGTTCACTGCTGTCGTCGAAGTAGGCGCGGAGCACTGTGAAGAAACGTAGGGTAACGGTACGAAAGTACAGAGCCGAGTGACGCGACGCCGAGGTGACCACCTATGTGTACCGAAATGTAAGACGTGTTTTACGTCAAAACAGCGCCGAGGTGACCCACCTATGTGTACCGAAATGTAAGACGTTTTACGTCAAAACAGCGCCGAGGTGACCCACCTATGTGTACCGAAATGTAAGACGTTTTACGTCAAAAAAAAATACACAGTATAGGCTACTGTAAGATTAACTAAGCTGTGACCTACCTGTGACAGTCTTCACCAGAACCTCTTCCTCTACACCATCTTCCTCAGCATACGTGCCACGGTATACACGGCCAAAGGTGCCTTCCAGTACCACGCTGTGTACTCGCACCCTACACCTGCAGTACAAAAAGAACGGGTGTGAGAGGGAACAACAGCATGCATGACATTTTGATTAGGTCTGTCCCTCACCGGCAAAAATAAAAGCAGAACATTTAAAGAGTGAGGGATGACAGTGTAGTGGGTACGCAATTCAGTGGCCCCATGTTTACCAGACTCCACCACAGGAGTTTGTGAAATGTCAAGTATTTCATTACCCATTACCAAATCAAATGGATGCTGGTGGCCGGGTTCAACGCAACTGTAGCACAAATACACCTAAAACGCTGGAGAAAATGTGGAAGGAGCTTGAATTTCCGTGGCATATCTGCCCAAAAACTTCTGGTGCCCGTAACGAAAGTTCGTAGTACGGTCTTATAAGGTAAAGGAAAAGTTAACCGTAGAACAGGCCATGAAGGCCCAGAGGGGGAGTAGGGTATATCTCTACTCTTTCTTTATCCTCGGCGCTAGATGGGGGTGGGTGGTCAACGCCACGCCCCGGCCACTTTACCCCCGGGAAAGTACGGTCTTATACGTCTTTAAATACGTTGGCAGTCTCCAAAATAATGTATACCAGGATCCATTACACAATTTTACCACAAAAAATCCGCCTATATTTCACCTGTATGACTTTTATTTACACCGTTTTACCAAGTGCGTCGCTTGCTAGTTTGGGTTTGTACAGTGTTACTTCGATTTGATCCCCTGATGATAATCCTTTGGGGATCGAAACATGTAGCAATGTTCAACATGATATTGTAGTGTTAAATATATGGGGAAAAATACAGTGCATTTTGTTGGACTGGGTGTTGTGAATTTGTCATGTTTCTCGTTACTTTGGCTTGCTGTGGGTCCTTCAGCTGCCATAAACGCGGAAATTATTTCCTGTGCGCACCATGAAGGCATGTGGCGGAGTGGAGATAAAACCCACTCATTCTTAACAAGGGTGAGAGATGGTGGTGACCGGTCACATTCTCGTCCCGGCCACTTTACTCCCGAAGAAAAAGACTCTGACACCTTCTGAACAGGAGGTCACAGAGCCGGAGAAGAGAAAAATCTCTTTCCGTATCTAGAATCGAACCCGGCACATAGCCTAGTCACTACGCCGACTACGCTGTCTGGGCTCCTATACTTCATAACAACCCTGCATTTACTCTTAGGAGGCGGGTCCAGAAAGTAAGAACTGGTCGCGCACACCGGGCGCGCAGGTGACGTGGACACTTCCTGTGAAAGTCGTCTACTGCAGTTGTATTCAACCTTTTTTGTTCGCGTACCCCCACATATAATTTCTCTTCAACTTTGTACCCCTAAAGTTGTTGGTACATAATTCAAGTTATACACAGTCTATAATCTACATCTAAAATAAGTTAAATAAATTACATCCAAAATAATGTATTAAATAATAATTTTTAAATGAAAAAAAGGAGAGTCAAGCTATTAAATAACAAATATATTATTGCCTAGCATATAAACATTAATAAAGGAACAAAGGTATTTTAGCAAAGCAAAATTACATGCATTATGTGGAATAAAATGAAACTAGCCGCCCAGATAAGAATCACATAAAGGAGAGAGAGAGAGAGAGAGAGAGAGAGAGAGAGAGAGAGAGAGAGAGAGCAAATGGCGCTCCCAAATCGCATGTCCTTACGTCCGGTCTGTTGTGGCTAACCCTAAATCTGGCCCTGATTATTCAGTGTTTATCATGAAATAATATATTAATTTTTTTTTTAATTTTACGTACCCCCTAAGATGTCTTCGCGTACCCCGGGGTACGCGTACCACAGGTTGAATACCACTGGTCTACTATATTGCGTAGTACCGTATCAAAATTTTTCCCCCTATTCGCTGTAGTCGTTAAAAATGAACAGGAAAATCGAAAATCCCGCTACCTGTAAAGTGCGGTCGGTGATACCATTTCGAGCAACCTCCCTACAGTCCCCACCTTACACCAATCATCATCTGTTTCTCCAACTCGAGAAATTTTTACCCGGCCAAAGTCTGAGGAGTGACCAAGAGACAAAAGACGTGCAGGACTGGCTGAAAGGCCAGACGGCCAACGTTTTTCGTCGAAGACATACAAAAGCTGGTGCCACGATATAAGTGCCTTAATTTATATGGCGACTATGTGCAGAAGTAGTGTAATGTAGGAATAAAGATCTTGCAATAAAGACATTTTGTAAAAATTCTTTAAACAATTTTTACACCCTACCGTTTCTTGTTTTCTGGACGCGTTACGTATTATTATTATTATTATTATTATTATTATTATTAAACATTCAAAATCATAATTCGAATTTGGGTACAGTCGGCACATTTTGTACCCCGCAACGAATGCCATTCGCAGTGTATTAATGGTGATAAACATAACCTTTATTTTTTGTTGATGGGTTTTGTCAAAAACGGACATCCATTGCCTGTTAGTTAATTAATATATCAACCAATTTATGCACTCAATAAAATATATTCAAAAGCAATTATAAAACTCCTACATGTTTCGGCACCGGGGTGCCATCATCAGGGAGTTATTCAGAAAAATGGAGTAGCAAGACCAACAGCTAATCTAGGTATTGTCTCCTTTTTTAAAATGATTAAAATATTGAAATTCTAAAATATACAAATTTCACTTTATATTCACCGTGCATCTTTTATAATTGATTTATTTGTACCAACAAATTCACCACACAGACAGGAGGGAAGGAGGTTCTGCCAACAACATAACACACAGATAACTGGAACACACGCTGGAAATAGGACCACGCTGCCACTAATTAATAATTATACTATAGAGGATAGTATAATATACTACTTGATTTTATTGTAAATTTTATAAGTTTTAATAATTTCATAACTTTTAGCAGCTTAACAATACCACAAATTTTACAAAAATTTTATGCGATGTGGTAACAAATACTGACTCACTGTTATGACGTAACCAAAGAATTGGTCTATGTAAAAACTCCTTAAAATACCCCCTGATTATGGTAGAATAACTGCCGAAATGCGTATTGCGGCAACGTAATAATAAAGTAAACAGTGAAAAAACTGTCTTAGTGCATTTGTTGGTACAAATAAATCAACTAAAATATACAAAGTTAATAATCATAAAATTATAATGCTGTAAATTCAAAATGTTTCAAATTTTTAAAGTGAGCCGTTCCAGGTGGAAGTTACCAGTTGTTTACACTCTGTATGGTGCGTGTATACAAACATGTCTCGATCTTATATGATCTGACGAGATCGCGTCCTGACAGAGCGTGTGACGTGTGACGTGTGGCGTGTGTCGTGTCAGGTGGTGTCTGTTAATGTCCTCAGGTTCCGTGATGGTCATGACGTCATTGGCTACTGACCTATCTTATTTCTCTGATACGAATGTCCGTCGGTATCCGCTAACTGCCCGCATCTCACCTCTGTATCGTAAGTTCGGCGATCCGCTCGTGGATGTCTTTTCCCGCCCGGTCGTCCAGGACCGTGTAGCTGGGCAGTCTCTTGAAGCTCGCGTAGCTAGCTCCCGACTTGCAGCTGGACGCCGACGTCCCGGTGAAGTTGTTGGGAAGCGCCGCGTCGGCCGTTAGGAAAGTCGCGTGGCCTTGCGCACTGCTGCTCGAGCCGTTCCGCGATTCTCTGGAAAATAAAGGAAGACGTTCTGAGGAACAAATTGCGAACATTTATAACAGGATTAATTCCATAATCCCCAGCTTCAGGCGCAGGTAACTTTTGCGAGCCTAGGCTTATGTCACGTGTCGGGAGAGTGCGCGAAGTCGTGTGCGCGTAGATCAATGTGTTTCTGCAGTCAGAGCGGTGGAGGTGCCAGTATTGGTCTGCTTACGTAGCAGCTGCAGTCATGTGACTGATGTAGAGGGCCGTAATGTTTGTGAGACTCGCGCTGAGGTTTGTCACGCAAAATGACAGGGACTTTGTGGACGTAATCCTGCTATACAATCATAAGTTACAGCACAGACGAACCGAAGTTGGCACGTGGAGTCATGACACGCAATTACCCTATTCACATGCATGTGCAAAGAAGGAATATGATATTGACAAAGTATCGCTTTACTTACTGTAACATTTCGCCTTGTCTTCTTCCTTTGTTGTTACGAACATAGTAGGCCGTGACCACGATGACGATGACTATTATCAGTGCGCAGGCGCATCCCACGGCAATGTAGAATATACTGGCCGACGTGATCTCAGTTGGCGGTGAATTCACCACCACGACTTGGCTTATCCCGCCATATCCGTTATCTGTGGAATACAGAAAATGTACAGCTATAAAGTTTCATAAGAACTTTACTGGTGATTTTAGTCACCTGAAATTAGGTCACAGGAATTTCAGTACTTCCTCAAATCACCATCTATAATCACGCCATTACGCGTCTTTCAACGAGGCAATAACGTTATTACTAAATAAACAGCAGATGTACTAACAAGTATGTGGGCCGCGATAGCTCAGTCGGTATAGCGACACGTCACGGGATGGACGGTCAGGGGATCGAATCCCGGTGGGGGCGAGATTTTCTACACCCGTCCAGACCCTGGGGTCCATACAGCCTCCTATTAAATGGCCACCGGGTCTCTTTCCCGGGAGTAGGGGACAGGGGCGTGGCGTTGACCACCCACCCCATCTAACGCCGAGGTTAAAGAAAGAGTGGAGCTATACCTTTACTCCCTCTCTAGGCCTTCATGGCTTGTTTTAGGGTGAATTTTACATTTACTTTACTAAAAAATATACAGTAGTATGACGGAAAGGGTGGTCCGGATTAGCCAGAAATTTGGACCACCGAGGGGAAACTCCGTAGTATGGATAGCATAAAAAAATCACCACTGTATGCTAAAGTAAAACTCCTTAACACTGTGCCTAACAGTATATAATATTATTATTATTAATATTAATAATGTGATATAATAACTTCAATGGGAAATACTGGGCTATAGTCAGCCCAAACCCGGGGATCCGGATTATCGGAATCCGGATTATCGGGATCCGGATTATCGGGATCCGGATTATCGGGGTCCGGATTACCTAGGGACCACTGCACTAACAAACCGATAGTTTACACTCTCGAACGTGGACGCATTTTACCTGCGAGACAGAGGGCATTAACCCCATTAAACATTCACAGCCCGACTGAAGGAATTCTCGTCACTAAGATATTATAAACACTACACATGAATGTAATGTTTCCACTGTGCACGGCATACAGGCATATAGGGGGAAGTGGAGGTATAGTTCCACTTATTAACCTCGACACGAGATAGAGGACACTACGTTATACGATTTTTCATTTATTTCTTTCTATGTAGCTGTTCTACGGTTTCCTGTACTGCATCTACCACGTTCACCAAACACGCACCCAATATCCTCCTCTCCAGTTTCCTAATGCATTAGATATTCGAAGAAGATCCCGCAGTGTTGCATCCCCAAAATAAGTGTTTCTTACTTCACTTTTGCAGTAGTCATAGGGCCCATTTTTAACACAGTGGACAGCGCAGAATTCTGCAGTTAGGGGCGACGGTTGGAGTCTCTACAATCGGTAGGACGACGACGTCTCATAGGACACGAAAAGCTACACTACACAGGACTAGACTTTAGCAGCGTAAAGAAGTCACAAGTGACAGATTTTCGTGGAATGGTTACTTATGTGCAACCAAATTTGTCGATTTCGAGGCAATGTACTGGGACATAACGCCCTGTCACTGAGTAAAGGGTTCCCGACGTTTCGAGACAACGTAAATATGGTAGAGCCAGACAGGCCACAGATGACAATATACGGCGCATGCGCTTTGCTTGCTGGATAACTAAGGCTACAGACACACACTCAGAATATGTAATACTTAGCTTTTCCACGGCAACAATGGTTACGCGAACGCGCCTCAATGTTACGTTTATACATACATTGCCTCTTGTTAAATGTTAAACCCGGCGGTAAATAAAATAAGCAATTGGCTTTAAAGGGATACATCTTCAATTGAGAGACAGTCTAGGTAAATGGGAGTCACAAATGAGTAAACCAGAACATATACAGTACAGGGCATACACAAAAGAATGGTGCGGTGTGGTGGTGATTTGTGTGTTAACCGGACCATTCTTTTGTATATGCCCTGTATTTTATACGTATTTTGCAATAGCATTAGTGCGGTACGCTCTCCAATTTCTTGTCAGCGTGCCTCTGTCTTGTATCACAACCGAGAGCTTTCAGTTTTAACAGAATTCTCAAACAAACATTTTGAAAATTACCGTGTACTGCCGATAGCCTGTCTGTACACATAAAACTGCACAGCTTACGTTATAACGATTTTAACGGCATTTTTTTTCATAGATTTAACGAAATATTTGACTAAAAAAAGACTTTTTACGACGCGACTTGCATAAATATTAGCTTCCCAAAGACGTAATTTGCTAAACACTAATAGTAGTGAAACAAAACTTAAAACAAAATTTACAGATAATAACAAAGCACAAAGTTTTTGCTTCTAGGCACTGCTGCGTTGCGCATCTTCATAACCATTTTTTACTGTCTGGATCAAAGTAATTATACGACTTGGTCTGGTTCAATGTAGGGAGCTACACCAGTCGCCGTAGTACACCATAACTTCGCAGCTGACGTTTATCAGTGGCTCTAATTTCGACCCTGACGTGCCCTTTCGTCCCTTAACGTGATGACATTCAGAACTGAACTGTAACTGACGGACTGCAAGTTGTGCGCCTTTGTGCGGTTACAGGTAATTTCCGATCACGATTACAGGAATGTACTGCATGCCATAGAGACCAATTTAGAGGCGTAATTTTTAAGAAGTAAAAAGCGAATAGCCGATCCCAGTGGCCGCGCGGTCAATGGTGTGGGTCTGCGACCGCTCGCTTGCTGGGATTGCGGGTTCGAATCCCGCCAGGGGTATGGATGTCTGTCTCTTGTGAGTGTTGTGTGTTGTCAGGTAGAGGTCTCTGCGTCGGGCTGATCACTCGTCCAGAGGAGTCCTACCGAGTGTGGTGTGTCTGAGTGTGATCGTAAAGCCTCGATGACATAATGAAATATATTAGTAATACGATGACACGTAATAATGAAAAATGGAGGTACGATGACATGACATAATCTCACATCAGACCGATCTATGTCACAGTCTCACATCAGACCGATCTATGTCACAATCTCACATTAGACCGATCTATGTCACAATCTCACATTAGACCGATCTATGTCACAGTCTCACATTAGACCGATCTATGTCACAGTCTCACATCAGACCGATCTATGTCACAATCTCACATCAGACCGATCTATGTCACAATCTCACATCAGACCAATCTATGTCACAATCTCACATCAGACCGATCTATGTCACAGTTTCACATCAGACCGATATATGTCACAGTCTCACATCAGACCAATCTATGTCACAATCTCACATGAGACCAATCTATGTCACAATCTCACATCAGACCGATCTGTGTCACAATCTCACATCAGACCAATCTATGTCACAATCTCACATCAGACCGATCTATGTCACAGTCTCACGTCAGACCGATCTATGTCACAATCTCACATCAGACCGATCTATGTCACAGTCTCACATCAGACCAATCTATGTCACAATCTCACATTAGACCGATCTATGTCACAATCTCACATCAGACCGATCTATGTCACAATCTCACATCAGACCGATCTATGTCACAATCTCACATCAGACCGATCTATGTCACAATCTCACATTAGACCGATCTATGTCACAATCTCACATCAGACCGATCTATGTCACAGTCTCACATCAGACCGATCTATGTCACAGTCTCACATCAGACCAATCTATGTCACAATCTCACATTAGACCAATCTATGTCACAATCTCACATCAGACCGATCTATGTCACAGTCTCACATCAGACCAATCTATGTCACAATCTCACATTAGACCGATCTATGTCACAATCTCACATTAGACCGATCTATGTCACAGTCTCACGTCAGACCGATCTATGTCACAATCTCACATCAGACCGATCTATGTCACAGTCTCACATCAGACCGATCTATGTCACAGTCTCACATCAGACCGATCTATGTCACAGTCTCACATCAGACCGATCTATGTCACAGTCTCACATCAGACCGATCTATGTCACAGTCTCACATCAGACCGATCTATGTCACAGTCTCACATCAGACCGATCTATGTCACAGTCTCACATCAGACCAATTTTAATCCTGACCTCTCATCTACAACAAGGTCTCCAAAGTAAAAATACCTTTCAAGTTCCGTAACTACAATTCTGTAGCAATTTATCCTCTTCACAATGCGTTTAGCATGTCCCATCCTCCTTGATTTGGTTATCCTAACAATATCTAATGAAGAGTACAAATTATGAAGCTCCTTATTATGTACTTTTCGACATTATCTCCTTAATTTGACTCTCTTAGGTCAAATACTCTCGGAACTAGTAACGGTGCTAGTATTATTACGAGATATAATCCTGTGGCATTCTAATTTCTACTTTGCCAGTGGTAAGTACTTCTGGCGCTGTCTCTGTATTTTTATATACGGAAGATAAATACCTGTCTACAACACCGGTTTCTGCAACATGTTCAGCCTTCTCACAAAGCATTCAATATGCAAATCAGCAAATTTACTGACACAAACCTCTAATAAATGTAATCATCCTTAATTTTATATGTTTTCAGCCTATTAAATTACTTACCATGTGCGATGTTTAAATTTCTACAGCATCAAAATAACTTTTTTTAAAGAAAATAAAAAAAGGAATAAAAACGAGACGCTGTTCACTCCACAATGTATAATTAGGCCTACACTGAGTCCAGTAAAGATGCTCAAGTAGACCATGTACCTGTTTCGTTAAAAAAAAAAGTGTTTTAAATTCAACGCTTCTTCTGAAAACCGTACCTCAATTACTGTAACTGTACTGTACTGTGACACTGCAGCATGAGACAAACACGACATAAAACAGCACGACATAATTACTAAATGTTCACCAAGTATACGAAACGAATAACAAAACATCCAGAGGTGTAGAGGTTACACAGTGATCCAAACTGCCGCATTTTACCATTTCGACACGAAATTCGACGAATTTTTAAGGACTTTATACTCTATGTTTTTTTATATATGTTTTAAATTCTGATTTTATAAGTGACTGTAACTTGCATACAAAGATATTGCACAAGTATAATGCCAGAATTAACATTGGATGTTGAATAAACGTAGTTTTGAACCCCCTGAAGATGGTTTTAAATAAAACCGAAACATATGTAGGGGTTGATTAATACATAATAAAAGTGAAAGTGAAGTGCATTTTGTTGGTGTTTAAAACAGTACTGTACAGGTAGGACCCGTTTTACGACAGGGTTAGGTTCCAGCAAAACAGGGTCGTAAAATGGACCGTCGTAAAACGGGACCTACCTGTAACTGTGTTTGACTTTCTGTCGACTGTCGTATTAAAAGATAAAGGTACGTCAAAGACACGGGAGCTGGCTACAGCCTCAAGCATGTCCTTTGATTTAAGCTTCTGTCTCTTGGGATTTATGTATTTGGCACATACAGTGGAACCTCGAACTTCGAACACAATCCTTTCCAGGAGACGGTTCGACTTTCAAGTTGTTCGACTTTCGAGTTAAATTTCCCCATAAGAAATAATGTAAATTGAATTAATCCTTTCCAGACCCCCAAAATTTACCCAATATAAAACATTTTAAGTGCCTATTTCAAAAGATCATAATGATAAAACAAGTATATTTAATTTCAATAATTGAAAATTTTTATTTATAATAGCACATACATAAAAAATATTGTATAATAATCAATTAATAATAATAGTAGGAGGGATATTACTGTTCACTGGAAGGTGAATTACCCTTCTTTCATCTGGACCAAGCAGAAAGAGAAGGCGACCACGTGATTCTTTGTTCGACTTTCGAGTTTTTGTTCGAGTTTCAAAACCGGATTTTCCTCGAATTTTTTGTTCGAGTTTCAAGTTGTTCGAACATCAAACCGTTCGAAGTTCGAGGGTCCACTGTACCTTTACTTTCCAAATACGGTTTTTACCATGAACCGGGATTTCTCTCGCTGTAAAGTGTTTGGTAGACTTTAATTCAGGGGTTCTGCTATCGTCAACAGCAATTTTTATGTGCAAGATTTGAGGATATCGTGGCTTACTTAGATATATACAACACGCCTGTCAGAATAACTGGCAGTTTGACAAAGCCGTGTCTACAAATATAAAACTGTTGCTTAAAAGTTTTTGGGTTGTAGCCCGGCGTCAATTTTTGGTGTATAACCAACGTTTCGGGAACACTTGTTTGTCCCATCTTCAGGGTCTTAGGTAAAAAGGATGCCAGGAGGTAAGGATCCTTTTTAAATCCTTTTTACCTAAGACCCTGAAGATGGGACAAACAAGTGTTCCCGAAACGTTGGTTATACACAAAAAATTGACGCCGGGCTACAACCCAATACCTTTTAAGTAACATTACGACCACGGCGGAAGCCTTCAATTACATAAATATAAAACTAATGTCACAAAAGCAAGAAATCTGTACCTTTCGTTGATGCCTCACTTCTGAAAATGTAACGATTAAAATTTATTGTAAAATAAATACGTAAACTGTGTCTCCTAAACGGAAAGCTATATTGCTACAATTCTAGCACCATTTTAAGGCCCATAAACCATCATTTAACGTCAGATTTCAACATAGGTTTCCACGTTCTGCACAAACTTCTGCAACCTGAAATACACAGCCTCAACACTTTTCTTTAAGACGTAAAGACTTTATGTATTTTTTTTAACTTAACGTTGTATCTACCGTGCATTTTCAAATGAGATGTGTTCAAAAATCACCAAATAATGCACATAAACTTTTTCTCAATAGTTTATTCTTAAAATACCCCTATACGTATTTCGGTGGTTTAAACCACCATCTTCAGGGGGTCGTGGAGATTAATATGCATAGACTTATAGTTATTACATATATGGTTATATTCATATATGTAGAATATGAGTGGGCTAGTATTGCTCACTTCGCACAGTATGTAAAATTATGTAAAATTACTATAAAATGAATTAAACTCTGCAACAGCACAACACCGGCGTCATGCAGCTTACGTAGTACACACAGATGACCACCTTACTACAAGGCCAAACTGCCAATAATTTTCAGAAAAACTACAAACTATGTAATCATTTTAACAGCCTTTAATTCATATTATAGTAATTTATAAGTATATAGTAAAAGTCACGTGCAATAATATCGGGACTTCGCAAAGGCACTTCTGCCGGTCCTCCACGCCCAATCCACCGACCAGTAAAATGGTTGTTAAGCCAGATACAAACATGAAGCGCAAACTGTGGTGCTGCTCCGTCTCACACGAAGTGCAGTTCTTCATAACTGCCTCACTGAGAAAAAATTAACAAGAAAATATAGCGCATATATTTACTTTACAAAAATTCTGTAATATTCCTACGGTAACTAAATTACCCGCACAGTGAAAATGAAAAATAAATGGTTGGTGTAGGGTCTCAGAGGTAGCTGAGGTTGCCAATGCCTTGGCTACAATAAACCTCTGGGAAAACCCCACAGTCTTTTAAAAACGTACCAACAAATCCTACTTCCACTTCCCCGTCGTGACCGCTGGACAATACATGGCGTACAACGGATGTACGTCATGTAGCCAACGGAAGAAGGTGAGAGGCGAGCTTCCAGCGCCTGAAAACTGGAACTAATTGGCTAAGGGATAAAACCCCGACAGAAAAATAAGGCAGGTCGATAAGCCTTAAGATGGCAGCCCAATCACTCGACTTACTCAGCTACAGATTGGTAATCTGTAATAGGGAAACTTAATTACTCATAAAACGTATACGAATCAGCCGGACGGGTCAACACAAAATACAGGGCATACACAAAAGAATGGTTCGGTTTCAAAAGTGAATAAAAAATGTATGTCTTAAATTACACGGGCACAACATACACCGTCAGCGGCGGCAACTGTCCAAGTTTCTCATGCGCTACCAGCAGTTAGCTTCTCATGCTTACTGCGTGGCCGCGGGGCCAGTTTCAAAGATGGCGTTGCAGCAGGAGAAGGCTTTCTGTGTTCTGGGATGAGTTTGATTACCGTGTGGATGTGTGTCGTGTGACCCAGGGTGCACACATTGAAGGATTGTAATTATCAAATGAGAAACTTGGACAGTTGCCGCCGCTGATGGTGTATGTTGTGCCCGTGTAAGGTGAGAAATACATTTTTTATTCACTTTTGATACCGCACCATTCTTTTGTGTATGCCCTGTATATAGGGTGTATATAATTTTAGACGAAAACCTCAACAGAGTAAAACCTCTTACGTGATGAAGCGCTAGATTGGAGGGGAACATTAAAACGAACGAATCCTAAGAACACGCTGAAAGGTGAAGTTCTGATATGAATTCAAGTAACCCAGGATTAGGTCCACTGGCCGTCTTGTAAGAATCGCTTGGTTTGCAGAGTGACCGACAGCCTATATATAACTTGGCTGTCTGATCGCCATCTGTTCTTCAGAGATACAAAGTGAAGGGACTGCTGACTTCAACAGTCAGCAGGTCTGTCCTGTGAACACAAAAACGTGTGTCTGGTTCAACCATTTTTGAGTAATAGAAGGAACATAAATTGTTTTGTATCCGTCGTATAGTACAAAGGAAGTTCGCAAGTCATTTTCCGTAATTTGAACATTAAAGAGCGACCAGGTTCCTCCCCGTTCGGTAGTTTAACACTGCTCTGTCTGTGGAAGTGACGAAATGCGAACTGTACAGCCCGATTCCTTTATTCGTTTTATTCCGTCGTTTCATGAAGTTATATCATCTACAGAGGTTATGTAGCGTTGAATGAGTACAGTGCGCAGTATGCGTATAAATGGTACGCCCGAAGTAAAGGTAAGCAGAGAGTATCGTCCATCACAACAATCTTCATATATTAATTAAGTTGAAATTTATTAAGCTACCTACATGTTTCGGCTCACCCATAAAACAGCCAACATTAGGCATTAAGAAACAAAAAGAAAATTATACATGTGTTACAACAGCTAAACTAGATAAGGTTTAACACAGGTATAATTTTCCATTTGTGTCTTACTGCCTCATAATGGCTCTTTTATAGGTGAGCCGAAACATGTAGCTTAATAAATTTCAACTTAAATAACATACGATGATTGTTATGACGAACAATACTCTCCTTATCTTTATATATTATATCACAATGGGCTGTCATACTTAAAAATATGTCCAAAGTAAGCCTTAACCGCTCTAAAGTAGCCACTGTGAATAGGCCTACTAGCCTGCAGACTAAAGAAAACCCAGTAAATATGGTATTTTATTTCTTATATCGCTGCATATTACTTTATTCAATCACAAATCAAAACCAACAAAATATACTGTTTTTAGGGAGAAACCCATAATTGTCTATAATTATTCTCTTTTATATTTCCGCCCCGTATTTGTCGGTCATCAAAAAGCTTCAAATTACACCATCAGACGTTTTTAGGATTTATGCTGCCTACACCAATAAACCACTTATGGATATACAAATCTAAAATTTACATTCCTACATGCATAAGTAAAATGTACACTTGTATACGCATAACTGGTTTATTGGTGTATGCAGTATTAATCCGTATACACTTCTGATTGCAATACTTAAAGATGGGCCGAAACATGTCGCAGATAAATAAAAGAAAATTAGGGGTTCTCTCTACAAAAAGTGAGTTACGTTGGTTTTGATTTCTGTGAAGGAAATTTATTCATTACGTTTCTCAGAATGAAATGCTCACCTCAGAATTTCGTTCTGATACACCTCCAGTGTGTGTGTGTGTGTGTGTGTGTGTGTGTGTGTGTGTGTGTGTGTGTGTGTGAAATGACGTCATCCAGCAAGTCATAATTTTATATCATCAATCAGATTACACGATGATTCCGTTCTTCTGGGAGGACGCAACTTCATATCCAAGAAAAACGGAATTGGTATAGTTTAAATTCACTTATAACATCATAAAGGTCCAGAAGTGGAGTAGAGGTATAGGGCTACTCTTTCTTTAACCTCCGCTCTAGGTGTGGGTGGATGTGCAACGCCACATCCCGGCCGCTGTACCCCCGGGAAAGAGACCCCGGTACCCATTGTACAGAAGGCTGGGTGGGCCCCACGGCCGGTCTGGACTGGTGCGCAAAAACTCGCCCCCACCGCGATTCGATCCCCGGACCGTGCAGCCCGTAGTCAGGCGCTATACCGACTACGCTATCCCGGCCCATAACCAAGAAAAAAGGGAATCCTGTAAAAAACCGTTTCCGAGTTCTCAGGTTTTCGCAGCGGTGAAGCTGAGGATTTCTCTCCTGGGAAATCACACTGTATCGTATCCCAGAATAACGAAATTCTCAAATACTTCGCTGCGAAAACCTGAAAACCTCCAGATTACGTACGGAAGGGACGACGTCTTCGTTCAAATACGCGTCACACACCATCCTGGCATCTTCCATTGTAGCTCGATTGATGGTCAACCCGTATTTCAGGTGGTCCATATGGTGATGCCGAGGACGATGGCCACCAAAAGAAATTTACAGATTAATGCAAGATCCAAACCCCGGGCCGAAAGAGTGCACGATAATAATCCGACTGGTCTCGAATGCAGTACCTTCCTCACAAGAGGCCACAGCCCTAGTCCGACAGACATCCAGTTCCTATAAACACGTAGCTTTGTTTTAAACGGTATATTTTATTTACATTCAGAACCAGGACTTTCAAAACACAGCAGATGCCATTACCGGAGAAACATAAGGCAATGCTTATTCATACAATTTCTTTACACATAAAGGAAGAAGTGTTATTCCTTTTATCTCTCCCATCCTCTTGTATACGCCCCTTTAATTCTGTTGACTTCAGCTAACTAGCTTCTCCACAGCCATTTATTTCTTAAGTCACTTAAAAAATCTTCCCTCTCCGTCTCCCCCTTCAATATCTCTCCATTTACTTTTATTATTTCCTTTGCCTTATTTTATATCTCCATCTCACTTGTTCACGCTCAGTGCTAACATGCATTCGTCTGTTGGCTCAGTCCATTAACTTCTTGGTTAACACCAGACCACTACCGTCAGTCACTGCGTCAGTTAAAGCAGGGGGGCCGTCGTATGGAAAACAAACCATGGACCGTCTGGGGCGATGCTAGATTTGTGTTCCCGGAACACCTCCTACGTGAGACCAAAATATCGGTTTTTCCGTCTGGTTTTTGTATGCATTTACGCGGAGGATTGTATTGGGAATAAGACACACAAAGCGAGTGCTATAAAAAACTGGGTCTTTCAATACACATCTATTAGCATGTAATTTGTTACAGAGATTAAAACAACAAAAGTGTAAAGGTGCAACATATTTCACGTTATTTATTATTTTGCATTGGCCGCGCCATGTTTCTCGCGCTCGGGCGCCGGCCTCTAAATCCGGAGCCTCCAGTTCAATCCCAGGCTAATATATGTGGGATTTGTGGTGGACAGTGGCAATAAGGCAGGTTTTTTTTCACAGTAATTCGATTTTTATCCTGTTGTTATCATTCCAACAATGCTCCACACTCATGCGGTTAAATCAGTTCCCCGAGCATACGGAAATACGAGATCGCTCAGACAAGGCAAATGTGCAGAAAGTTGCGTCATTTCTCTGCGCTGGAACCTAGGAATCTCGCTCATTTGTGTGTTGTGTCTCATAAGAAAATCAGTAAAAAATGTAAAGCAATCCCATTACAGGCCTGGACAGGCCCTGAGGGTTCCAGGAGGTTGAGGCTCCCAGATTTCAAGACAATCGGCACATGAAGGTGGTAAAGATGTCAACCCCTACACACCGGTCGCCTTTACCCCAGGAAATATTTCTGATACTCATTCCTGTTAGAGGTTGAGTCGACCTTCCGGCTTGTAGCGCAGTGCCTCAACCAACTGCGCCACCGCGTGCCTCGAAGTGGTAAATGCAACGTCTGTATCACGCAATGACTACCCAGTAGTTGGACCTACGCGGAAGGACTCAACACCGGAAGGGACGAAATTACATAAAGACGAGCGTCATGATTTGTACAGCTCGCCAAATATTATTCTGTGCATCAAGTGAAGGAAATTGAGGTTGGCAAGGCTTGTGGCACGCATGGGGGAGGGTTTTGGAGGGGAAATCTGAAGAAAAGAGGTCACTTGCAAGACCTAAGCGTAGATAGAAGGATATTATTACCCTTTGAAGACGAAAATTAACGTTACTTATATTTAAAAATTCAGTCTATTTTCTCCGAGATCCATACACAACACCTAAGTACATTGTGAGGGCAGAATGCAGAATTTCTTACAATTAAACCTGGTGGTAAATAAAGCAAGCCCTCTGCTATAGAAGTTTAATGCGTGTCTTAAAGAAACAGAATGGAAGGGCATTGACTGGATTCATCTGGCTCAGGATAGGGAAAAGTGGTGGACTGTTTTGACAACGGTAATGAACATTCGGCTGATATAAAATATATGTAATTTCTTTACCAGCTGAGGTTCTATTAGGTTTTCAAGAAAGACTAGGCTCCATTGAATTAGTTAGTTAGTTAGTTAGTTAATGTTTGCGTAGTCCTACTTTACCCTAATAGCTAAAGAGAACAAACTCCTGACACGTAATGTATAACAAACATACCTCAGAAAAACAAACACTAACTCCACGGACCAAAGCCCTTCTAGAGAAGCTAACAGTTCCTTACTTAGTCAAGAAACTCTCCACATTTCATGGAACCTGAAGGGCCATTACCGTGTTCACAAGGGCCCACAACCAATCCAGACTACGCCCCCACCATCACATTTCTTAAAGATCCATTTTAATATTACCCTCTTATCTGCCCGGGATAGCTCAGTCGGTATAGCGACTCGCTACGGGCTGGACGGTCCGGGGATCGAATCCCGGTGGGGACGAAATTTTTCGCAGCCGTCCAGACCGGCGCTGAGGCCCACCCAGCCTCCTATACAATGGGTACCGGGTCTCTTTCCTGGGGGTAAAGCGGCCGGGGCATGGAGTTGACCACCCACCTCGATCTAGCTTCGAGGTTAAAGAAAGAGTAGAGCTATACCTCTACTCCCCCTCTGGGCCTTCGTGGCCTGTTCTAGGGAGAACTTTACCTTTAACTTACCTCTTATCTGCGCCCAGCTCTTCCAAGTGGACTCTCCCCCTCGGGTTTCACCACCAAAACACTGTACGCACTTCTGTTCTCCCCCATACTTTCAAAATGCCCCCCCCCAACCTACCTGTCATTAATCTTGATTTTGATCAATCGCATAATATTTGGCAATGACTACTGATCACGAAGCCCCCCAATATACGGTCCCCCTGCTACCCTGTCCGAATATCTTCCTCAGCACCCAATTCTCCAAGACGCTCAGCCTATGTTCCTCCCACAATATTACAGACAATAAACAGAGCCAATATAATATAAACAAGGTTCAACGAAACAAACTGAATCACCCTGTAGATACGTCCCCCTTCCCAGTCAGCACAAAAGACACTATCCAGCATGTCATCGTTCTGACTGTATCGCTTATTTCGTGCTGACGGGTAGCGAGGCGCCATGTTTTGACTGTAATCGTCGCCATTGAAATGGAAAACGTGTTCGGCAGACAGTTAAGTCCCGACTCTCTGTCACAAAGCCTCTCACAGTCGTGACACACTAATATCTGCTTACAAGGCACTTAGCACTGCTGCCTGTACCTGTACGTTCCAAACAATTATACTGCACACAATTTTTAGAAGCTGACATGCGCTAAGCTGGTGAGTATATAGACTACCTTTCATGGAACATGAAGGTTATTTACCGAGTTCAGTCCACACACAGATATTTCTTTACATGTCCACTTTAATATTATCATGCCATAAATCCACAGATGTCTTTCAGATTTTCAGGCGCGTTCGCAAAATTGCGAAAAGCGACTATTAGCTTCGTCACGTCTGTCTGTCCGTCAGCATGGAAGAATTCGGCTCCCAATGGACGAATTTTTAATAAATTTGATATTTCAGGATTTCTCGAAAAATCTGTCGAGAAAATCCAAGTTTCATTAAAATCTAACAAGAAAAACGGGTACTTTACATGAAGACCTATGTACATTTATGATAATACCTCGATTAATTCTTCTTAGAATGAGAAATATTTTAGACAAAATTTGTAAACCCCATTACAGGCCTGGACATGCCCTTAGAATTCCAGGAGGTTGAGGCTCCCAGATGTCTAGAAAATCGGCACATGAAGGTGGTAAGTTGTCAGAACTACACACCGGCCGCCTTTACCCCGAGGAAATATTATTGGTACTCATTTCTGTTAGAGTCTGATTCGACCCCAGTTCCATGGTGCGACCGTAGGATTATGTCCATGAAAAATTCCAATGACACCATCGGGAATTGAACCCGCAACCTTCCGGCTTGTGGGGGTGGGGAACTCTCTATTGAAGGAATGTTCATGATGTCATCCTTCATTGTTTTTCATTTTTTTCGGTCATCTACACTTCGTAAAATTGTACAAGTGCATGTACAAGTTATTGTACAGGCCTCCCTACACAACTTCATATGGATCCACATTACGAGATTGGACGTGAAGACAAGTGGGGGTACAGGGGGGGGGGGGGTCTACAAAAACCAAACGACAATCAGCGACAAAAAATGAAGAGAAATCAGGTCGTCTCAGTTGTTAACTATCGATTTGTTTTCCAATTTGCTGCCAACACTCGATCCACAAATCCACGCCTCCTCATTCCACATTATATGAATTCCTGACTGCTGTAAATAAGTCATATATTTGCTGAGAATAAACAGAACTTTAAATGCATACTTCCGGCAACAAAAGCGTACACTGTTTATATTTCAACAAATTCACATCACTGCAGCTTGATGTGCTGCTCCATATGTTGGCCTCAGCATCTGTTCCTGGGCAACATTAGGGGGACTTTATTTATTTGATGTGCCCTGTCACATATTTTATCGAGAATAAAACGTTACGGCAGCTTGGCATGAGAACATGAATGGGAACGAAAAACAGAATTCCTTTTGCAGTGTTAAGGATAATAACCCCCTGCACATGTTACGCCCAGAATTGAACACAGACAGTCGATGAACGTATATAGTAACATTGAGGCGCGTTCGCGTAACTATTTTTTTTTGCCGTGCAAAAGCAATAGGAATTAAATATACTGAGTGTGTGTCTGTATCGTTGCCTTAGTTATCCGGGATTCAAAGCGCATGCGCCGTATTATATTGTCGTCTGTGTCCTGTCTGGCTGTACCGTATTTTTACACATTATCTCATAAACGGCAGGATTTTAGGGGGGAAAAAAATTTATTGAACATAAAATGTGTGTTTTGATTTTCTCTGCAACTTTTATGTAAAACGTTTCTCATTCTAAGAAGAATTCAGGAAGGTATCATAAATGTAGATAGGTCTTCATGTAAAGTACCCGTTATTCTTGTCAGATTTTAAACAAATTTTAAATTGCTTGACATATTTTCGAAAAATCCTCAAATATCAAATTTTGTAAAAATCTGTCCGGTGGGAACCGAGTTGTTTCGTGCGAACAGACAGACAGACGCATGGACGGAAGGACAGACAAAGCTAATAGTCGCCATTCGGAATTTTGCGAAAGCGCTTAGAAATTAGATAACGTAGATCTAACACGACGCCTAATGCTTTCCATCAAATGCTTTAATACATACTTCAAATTCAGAAAGACTATATATCAAAATCAGTAATTTCATAATTCAGTGACTACTTCTGAGTATAATTGCCTTTAGTACTCAGCCTCCCTATGTTCAATTTATCCCATGAAACTCGGAAGCCTTGCGTCGTCACTGTGTTCACAATTTCTCTGACATACAAGCAATACTGTGAGTCACATAATAGGCGCATTGTTCAAAGGATACATCAAAAGACCAATAGGAATAACAGCTTGTTATAATTCTTAAAAACAAACACTTGATAATAACATATAACGAGACTACCAAATGCAAAATTTGTGATAGCTAGTATAATACATATTTTCCTTGTGCTTTCATGAATAGCTAGTGTACCAAGAACACGAACTGAATGCGGATGTAAGGCTCCAACCTTATTTAATTCACCGCAATATCAGAGGAGTTCCAGAATCCTCTGAGCCTTGGGTGTGTGGTGTTAAATAATTTAGGCATACTTACGTCTAATTTATGTTGGTCCGCAAATTCTACTTGCAAGGTATTCTTTTTCCCAATGGCTCGACAGCCCCTTGGGGGCCTAGGCCGCCTCATTTTTCAAGGCTTCACGATCACACACTTTTTAGACACACCACACTCGGTAGGACTCCTCTGTACAAGTGACCAGCTCGTCGCAGAGACCTCTACCTGACAACACACAACACTCACAAGAGACAGACATCCATGCCCTAGGCGGGATTCGAACCCAGTGGCCGCGCGGTCTAAGGCGTGGGTCTTCGACCGCTCGCTTGCTAGGATCGTGGGTTCGAATCCCACCGGGGGCATGGATGTTTGTCTCTTGTGAGTGTTGTGTGTTGTTATCAGGTAGAGGCTTCTGCGACGAGCCGATCCCTCATCCAGAGGAGTCCTACCGACTGTGGTGTGTCTCTCAGTGTGATCAAAAGGAATTACAACCTCAACAGTGAAACGGGAAACCGGAGTAGGTAAAAGAGGACGACTAAAAAAAATTATATTATATTAATTAATATTGTATTATACAGGCTACATAAGGATATGCCTTTTATATAGAAACGCCGTTTGTTGTTGCCCATTAGAATATAAAGGCCTTGTGTTTTACTAGTATCTGTCAGAAAGTAACTAACCAATAGATACACGTCGGGTTCCGTATTGTCAGTCGTAACAAGAACGTTCAAACTGAACTGTACTGCTATCCCATGGGCTATTCTATTCCCTGTCGATATCAGTCAATGCCCTGTTTTATCAGCCATCGTTTCAGACGGGCGCAACCAGTAGAACTCGACTCAAATATCTTTTCCGCGACGCAGAGACCGAAATCAGTCAGCCCCCACTACTCCCTTTCTGTCCTTTTAGCATCACCGTTGTTGCTACATCAGTCATTTTCCTTACAGCCACCGTCCTGAGAAGGATATTTAGTAGCGTATAGGAGTGGGAGGTATTTGTCTTTACGTTATAACAACGTGGCAGCGTTGCGTTGATTGCCCAGGTCTGGGTACAGTGCACTATTGCCAAGTCGAAATAAACTGTTCCCAATATATATGCTCCGTTAGTAATACGTTTAAACGATGTTACCTCTGTGAAAATTGAGAGAGAGTGACTATGTGGCAAACATGGTGCAAGGAGCCCTCTACCTTTGCACTTAGCTCCGCCCCTTCCTCTCTCTCTACATTTTTCCTCGCGCAGGACGCGGAAAAATTATATGTGTCGCATTATACAAACAAATTTGTGAAAAAAAAAAAAAATTCTTTCAGTAGTTTCATCACTTTAGCATGCCAACTAAACTCGTCTGCAGACCCATCTGTGGCAAACTTGTCAATCGTTGTCTAACAATACCACACATCGCACGCCAATTATTCAAAAACGTAGGCTAACCTACATAAACCTTCCAGCAAAATAGCAGTTTGCAAAACATGAATAAACAGTAAAGTCAGAGACAGTTTCAACCTCATATGTTCCGCAGAATGTCTGCATTTTAGGCTACAGAAACAAACAAGATGTTCTGAGCCCCGGGCGAATCACAAAACCTCTTTCAGTTAGCCCCACACAAACCGCACATTGTTTGTAGCGAAATGCAAGCAGTAAAAGGCGATAAAACAAACAGTCCTGGGTCTCTAATAATAACAGTTGAAACGTGAGTCGAGACTTTGCATGCTCCCTGGCTAATAGCTTGCTGCCATGTCAGGTACTACTAGCGTCTTAAAGTGGTTCTTCTCTCTACACATGGGAAGAGAAAATTAACCTCCTGCGTCAGCTTCGTTTGGAGTATGTATTAAAAAAAAAATTTATGCTCTTGTCTGCTCACTCCAAACAAAAATACAAATCCAAAAACATTTACCACACTGTCGTGTCACGAAATATAATCCCAGTTAAAAAACGGCCTAAACGTGGTCGTGTTTCTGTATCCTTGCCTTACGTTTTCATGGATTTCAACTGTGTGGTCCTGAGTTCTGTTGCTGCAGGTGCGCAGAAGTGTGTTGTAATAACGAATCACAAACTAACGACAGCACAGCGCCACCGTTGTTAATTACTTTGCCGGAAGTTGCCAAATTTGTATCGAACAAAACGACTGACATTTTGAACACTTGTGGTAATGGAGTACTCTTAAATAAATTTCCTTAAACGTGTTCTTTTTGGTTAAACGATTCGAACACCCCTATGTATATATATATATATATATATATATATATATATATATGAATAATTCTTATACTTTTTTGCAAGAAAAACCTTGAATTTAATACAAACACACACAGAAGACCACTTCGGTTGTTCAGTCTGCCCGAAAGATTTGTCTGCGAAACAAATGAAACGGATTTGGACAAAATTTTGAGGTCTACAATGATTTTAGAAATAATTTACGAGTAATTATGGTTCTATTACGAAAATGTTACAAAGTACAGTTGAACCCGGATAAGACGACATAGGTTTATACGACACCTCGTCTATAGCATCAGATATTCTGTTGTACCAATTAATTCCTCACTGTTAACCGTAACATTACACTCCTCGGTTATAACGACACTCGTTTATAACGACACAAAATATTCAGTCCGTTTCATGACGTTATAACCGAGTTCGACTGCATATTTACGTTTAATTTTAAAACAAATTCGGAGTTACGATCATACAACGCGCATGACTTGGCCATATAGCGTTTAATTTACGTACTCCATTACAAAGCACAAGCCAATAAATACGAGTATCACTAGCCAATAAGGAAGCACGGACTGCAGATTACGTTCGTTAGGTTGGCTGGCCAGCCAGACAGGATGCAACTATGGCACTTCAGGCACTTGTGCATGACATTATAATAAATATATGCAAACAGCTTGTAAGATTGATTGTTAAACTGATGGACCATTCTTGGCTTTACAACCCATTGTCTTCGTTTCGCTAGCCTCATCCTACCTTCCCTCTCCCCTGATAATATGCTATTTACATACACTATTTGATGCTTTGTTTTACACGCTCCGAGAGGGCTTCGGTACATCCGCGGACGACAGATTTATGGGCACATTATCACGGTAAACAACAAGACAATCGAAGACTTCATCAGAAGTGGAAAGGCACCATAACGAGGCCTTTGTCTCGGGACTGTGTTTTCAGCCGTCTAAATTAGCCGTGTAGAGCGGGTGGGTCAGAGTTTCAACACGAGTACAGGATTTGATGATTCATCTGAGGATTCCTATTCCCTGAACAGAAAGGTAGCAGGATCCTCTGAAACGTCGGTAAACTTCTCCCACAAGGCCACAATGAATGTAATTAAAGACCTCGTGTGTCCTGGTTATGAAGGCAGCAACATCCTTCGAAACGTCGGTAAACTTCTCCCAGAAGGCCACAATGAATGTACTTAAAGACCTCGTGTGTGTCCTGGTTATGAAGGCAGCAGCATCCTTCGAAACGTCGGCAAACTTCTCTCAGAAGACAACAATGAAGGTACTTAAAGACCTCGTGTGTGTCCTGGTTATGAAGGCAGCAGCATCCTTCGAAACGTCGGAAAACTTCTCTCAGAAGACAACAATGAAGGTACTTAAAGACCTCGTGTGTGTCCTGGTTATGAAGGCAGCAGCATCCTTCGAAACGTCGGTAAACTTCTCCCACAAGGCCACAATGAAAGTACTTAAAGACCTCGTGTGTCCTGGTTATGAAGGCAGCAGCATCCTTCGAAACGTCGGAAAACTTCTCCCAGAAGACAACAATGAAGGTAATTAAAGAAATCGTCTGTCCTGGTGATGAAGGCAGCAGCATCCTTCGAAACGTCGGTAAACTTCTCCCACAAGGCCACAATGAAAGTACTTAAAGACCTCGTGTGTCCTGGTTATGAAGGCAGCAGCATCCTTCGAAACGTCGGAAAACTTCTCCCAGAAGACAACAATGAAGGTAATTAAAGAAATCGTCTGTCCTGGTGATGAAGGGAGCAGCATCCTTCGAAACGTCTGTAAACTTGCACCCAGACTGCACGGCATCACGCCTCAGAAAACAGAAATCTTCAAGGGAATTACGACTGCAACATTTCATTAGTTTCATTAGCCCAGCGCAGTCGGTATAGCGACTCGCTAATGGCTGGACGGTCCGGGGATCGAGTGCCGGTGGGGGCGAGATTTTCCGCACCCGACCAGACCGGCCCTGAGGCCTACCTATAAAATGGATACCGGGTCATTCCCGGTGGGTAAAACGGCCGGGGTGTGGCGTTGACCACCCACCCCATCTACAACCGAGGTTAAAGAAAGAGTAGAACTATACCTCTACCCTCCCTCTGTGCCTTCATGGCAGGTTATAAGGTGAACTTTACCTTTACGTTGAATTAGTATGTTCCTGGTTCTGTTCTGAAGACAAATCCTGCATCCGAGAAAATACCTTCTATATTAACAAAGACTAAAATTAACCTGAATTATACATAAAGATTCCGTGCGTACCGCGCAGTAAACACACTCCGTCTCTGTTATAAAAACTAACCAGTTAATACTGTATGGGGTAAATAATAGTTTTTTTACCCTGAGATCCATACACAACACATAAATACAATCTGTGGGCAGAACGTACAATTTTTTCATGTTAAACCTGGTGGTATAAATAGTAACCAATTCCCTAAAGGTTTAAGTGCGCCCCGTGTCACTTGGCAGGTCGCAATATTCAGGTTACGTTTGGAGAAGACGGACTTCAGATACGAAAGTACATTATTCAGTACTGATGAGTGTTAAATAAGCACTTTCTAGCATCCGTAAGGAATGGGCTGGGTGTGCGGCGGTGGAACAAAGCAATATGTTACGAACCGCTACAAAGACACTCGGAGAAATTCTTTAGCTCGAGGAACACAGCGAAGATGTAGAGAGAAAAATGCTGTATTTAACGATGTATGAGTGTGGAGTAGTGGTGAAATGATTCTGACAGAGGAAAACTGAAGTACTCGGGACAAAAAACCTGTCTAAGTGTCACTCTGTCCACCATAAATCTCACATAGGCTGGCCTGGGATCGAACCCGGGCCTGGCCAGAGGCCCAGCACTAACAATCTGAGTCATTGCATGGCTTCAGGTAAAGCTATC
The DNA here is from genome assembly GCA_021186555.1 of Reticulitermes speratus. Lineage (NCBI taxonomy): Eukaryota > Metazoa > Arthropoda > Insecta > Blattodea > Rhinotermitidae > Reticulitermes > Reticulitermes speratus. Next base: position 8,616,846 of record JAJKFL010000010.1, on the reverse strand, counting down.
CCATTACAGGCCTGGACAGGTCCTTAGAGCTCCAGAAGGTTGAGGCTCTCAGAATTTCTAGAAAATCGGCGCAAGAATGTGGTAAAGTTGCCAGCCCACGTACTGGCCGCCTTTACCCCCAGGAGATAACCCTGGTACTCTTTTCTATTAGAGGCTGAGTCGATTCCATGTGGTTTGATGTAGGAAATGCAACTTCGTACACAATTATGTCGCAGGATCTTCGTCAGACGTGAGCCAACAGACGGTTGGATGTTGTGATGGCCGCGTCCAGACTTGAGCGATCTGTCGCAACGTAACAGCGCGGGGTTCTGCTCGATCCGAGGTGTAGGTTCGGACAATACGGCGCGCATTCCGGCGAACGGGCTGCGCGCTGTGATCCACCGGTTGTTCGCTGCTCCTGGTGGCAAGATGCCTGTGTAATTTATTATAATATTTGTGACGGTTCGGATCCCACAGAACAGACATTTTTTCGTATAACTCAGTAAAGACCAAAGTATTTTCTCGCGTCCACTCCATTGCAGCTCCGTACACTGACTGTGAAACAGAACAGTGTACAAGTGCCATTGTAGCTCCGCACACTGACTGTGAAACAGAACAGTGTACAAGTGCCATTGTAGCTCCGCACACTGACTGTGAAACAGAACAGTGTACAAGTGCCATTGTAGCTGCCACACTGACTGTCAAACAGAACAGTGTACAAGTGCCATTGTAGCTGCCACACTGACTGTCAAACAGAACAGTGTACAAGTGCCATTGTAGCTGCCACACTGACTGTCAAACAGAACAGTGTACAAGTGCCATTGTAGCTCCGCACACTGACTGTGAAACAGAACAGTGTACAAGTGCCATTGTAGCTCCGCACACTGACTGTCAAACAGAACAGTGTACAAGTGCCATTGTAGCTGCCACACTGACTGTCAAACAGAACAGTGTACAAGTGCCAGTATCAGCTCGACGCGAAGATCGCAGCGAGCACAGACACACGTCCGAACTTGCTGTAGCGGCGTAACGTGACATACTTTGATGCGCGCTGGAAAACCGACAGCAGGGTGGATCAGCCCGCGCAGCGAACCGAACAGCGCGAGAGTTACAGCAACACCGTCCGGACCTGCGAATTGCTATTACATTATGCTGTTATGTTGCGGCAGAATGCTCAAGTCTGGACGCGACCCCAAACGTACAGAACACTACAATTTGTTGTCGGTTCTTTCGCACTGGAGTCCATTATTCTGACAGAAAGCAGTATTTTGGATCTCTGTTATGGCGTCTGGGAGTAACTTCGCTAATAACTAGAAGGTGCCCCAGATTATCGAATGGCAGGCGGAACCCCCCACCGGTTTTCTAGGCCACTGAGCACAATAATAAATTGCATTTATGATGTATGCAGTATTCAATTCCAGTAGCCGCGCGGTCTAAGGCGTGGGTCTGCGACCGCTCGCTTGCTGCGATCGTGGGTTCGAATCCTACCAGTGGCATGGATGTCTGTCTCTTGTGAGTGTTGTGTGTTGTCAGGTAGAGGTCTCTGCGTCGGGATGATCACTCGTCCAGGGGAGTCCTACCGAGTGTGGTGTGTCTGAGTGTGTGATCGTGAAGCGTCGATAATGAGGAGGCCCTGGCCCACTAGGGGCTTTTGCGCCATGGAATAGATTATTCAATAAATTTTATGTAACTGAAATGTACTGCTTGTTTCAGGATGTAACAAGAAATGGCTGGCGCGCAAAACATTCGGAGGAAACCCATAAAACATTAGCCAAATTCCTAGAAGCAGAGCAGCATGTTGACTTTAAAAGGCTATCGTGTGGAGAGCAGAGGTCGACAACTTTTTTCAAAAATCTAGAAACCACCTCAAAATTCTGGGCGACAGCAGTGTGCCATGAAGCAATCTCCACACTAAGGACCACAAAACATTAGGCGACACAGTACAGAATTTAGTCGCCCGGGATTTGGGCACTCCTTATGAAAAGCTATATCTGCTACTAACCTTTGAGGCAGATTTTGCGACGCTTGAAGACAAGCGCCGTGACGTTGTTCGACGCGCGGTGAAGCGTGATGTTGATGCTGAGCGTCACGTTCACTTCGGCGTCCTTCACTCCACTGCACGGCAACGCCACCCGAAACGTCTGCGGCGTGGTCGGAACGTTGCCTTCTGTGGATACGTTCAGGCGAGGGGTGTCCAAAGCCTCCTTGTTGGACACGTCCACACCGATTGCATACGGCAACTGCGAAACCAAACACAAGCACGGACTGCACTGAAACTGCACAACGTACAGTCGCCGAATATCATTATGATTATGAAATGAAGGAAAAAGTGATGGACATGGGAGACATAAGAAATCATTACGGAATTTCAATCGGAGAGCGTGAAACACACTCCGCTTTGTGGATGGATCTACTTGTAATTCGGAACAAATTAAAAGAAGATCTTAAAAGAATGAGGTATGATAGTGTGAAAAGGCAAAATTCAACCAACAAAATGCAAAATATGTTCCTTCTTCTTCCAAGGCGTTACAGCCCGAGGTGGGCCAAAGCCTCCTTCTTTTGGGATTTCATCCCGAAGGTTTTCCTAGTCGGTAAGTGTGCATTCTGTAGTGAGTGACCGGCTCCTGACTGCCAGAGCCATCTGGCAGGCAGTCAGGAGACTTGGGTGAGAAATGGCCGCTTTGAATTTTGCTTACGGACATTACGGACTGCCGTAAATCTACGACATTGGACCGACGGCTTTTTAGACAATACGGATTTTTATCACCCTTAAAAATCCATCGCCCTCGGTCGGGATCGAACCCGCGAACCTTGGGTCCAGTGGCGAGCACGCTAACCACTAGTCCACCGAGGGAGACTATATTGTTCCTTAGATATTTATATAATATCACACTGAATATTTCTACATGTTTCGATCCACAAGGGATCATCATCAGGGAACCAAACCAAAGCAATACTGCGTAAAATCAAATTAGCCACTTTCGTACACAGTTGACATTGTGTAAACGAGTGAGATAGTTAAAATGTGGACAATTCTCTGTAGAATAGTTATGTAAGTGTAATGGATCTTAGTATGCTGGAAATTAATGTTAAAACAATAAAATAATTAACATATAAACGTAAATAGGTATTTAAAATATATACACGTACATAATATACATAAGGACTATAGTTGCGATAAGCAATACAGCACGTACCAGTATGTATACTGGCACGTACTGTATGTATGTAAATGGGTGGTTTTTATAACAGATGGCGGTGTTTACTGCGCGGTACGAACTGCGTACTTAAATAAAACAGATTACATTTCGTCCTTAAAGGATTAATTAATCGCATAAGCACTTCTGGATTTTTAAGCGTTTCGCAAAATTGCGAAAAGCGACTATTAACTTCTTCATGTCTCTCTGCCATCCGTCTGTCTATCCGCATGGAACAACTCTGCTCCCATTGAACGATTTTCATGAAATTTGATATTTGAGTATTCTTCGAAAATCTGTCGAGAAACTTCAAGTTTCTGACATGAGGGACGTATGTACATTTATGATATCTCGCTCAATTCTTCTTAGAATGAGAAATGTTTCAGACAAAAGTTGTAGAGAAAATCAAAACACACGTTTTAATTTCAGTAACTTTTTTTTCTAAAATTATGCCGTTTATGAGATAATGTGGAAAAATACGGTACATCCAGACAGGCCACAGATGGCAATATAATACGGCGCATGCGCTTTGCATGCTGGAAAACTAAGGCTGCAGACATACATTCATAACATTTAACACTTACTGCTTTTCCACGGCAACAATAGTTACGCGAACGCGCCCCAAGGTTACGTTGTCTATATGTACATTGCCTCTTTTGTTGGAGATAAAACATGCGAAAGGATGACTAAATATAACATCACGTTTATGCGTTCATTTCACTCGTTCCATACAAAATGCAAAGCAGAACAGAAGGAAAAGAGTTCCTACGTTCGCAGTTTCATTACTCTCTCAAGAAAGCCATTTCTATAAGCAAAGAAACCTAAGCATTGCAGCAGTCTATGTTCTGTGTCCAGGACATACGTACCTAGCCAGAACAGATGCTATGTCCAGGACATATGTACCTAGCCAGAACAGATGCTATGCCCAGGACATATGTACCTAGCCAGAACAGATGCTATGCCCAGGACATATGTACCTAGCCAGAACAGATGCTATGCCCAGGACATACGTACCTAGCCAGAACAGATGCTATGCCCAGGACATATGTACCTAGCCAGAACAGATGCTATGCCCAGGACATACGTACCTAGCCAGAACAGATGCTATGCCCAGGACATATGTACCTAGCCAGAACAGATGCTATGTCCAGGACATACGTACCTAGCCAGAACAGATGCTATGCCCAGGACATATGTACCTAGCCAGAACAGATGCTATGTCCAGGACATACGTACCTAGCCAGAACAGATGCTATGCCCAGGACATATGTACCTAGCCAGAACAGATGCTATGCCCAGGACATACGTACCTAGCCAGAACAGATGCTATGCCCAGGACATATGTACCTAGCCAGAACAGATGCTATGTCCAGGACATACGTACCTAGCCAGAACAGATGCTATGCCCAGGACATATGTACCTAGCCAGAACAGATGCTATGTCCAGGACATACGTACCTAGCCAGAACAGATGCTATGTCCAGGACATACGTACCTAGCCAGAACAGATGCTATGCCCAGGACATATGTACCTAGCCAGAACAGATGCTATGCCCAGGACATATGTACCTAGCCAGAACAGATGCTATGCCCAGGACATACGTACCTAGCCAGAACAGATGCTATGCCCAGGACATACGTACCTAGCCAGAACAGATGCTATGCCCAGGACATATGTACCTAGCCAGAACAGATGCTATGCCCAGGACATATGTACCTAGCCAGAACAGATGCTATGCCCAGGACATACGTACCTAGCCAGAACAGATGCTATGCCCAGGACATATGTACCTAGCCAGAACAGATGCTATGCCCAGGACATATGTACCTAGCTATTCAAAACGCTATGCCCAGGACATATGTACCTAGCTATTCAAAACGCTCTGTCCAGGACATATATACCTAGCCCAACAAGACGCCCTATCCAGGACATATGTACCTAGCCAGTACAGATGCTATGCCCAGGACATATGTACCTAGCTAGTCAAAACGCTCTGTCCAAGACATATATACCTAGCCCAACAAGACGCCCTATCCAGGACATATGTACCTAGCCAGTACAGATGCTATGCCCAGGACATATGTACCTAGCCAGAACAGATGCTATGCCCAGGACATATGTACCTAGCTATTCAAAACGCTCTGTCCAGGACATATATACCTAGCCCAACAAGACGCCCTATCCAGGACATATGTACCTAGCCAGTACAGATGCTATGCCCAGGACATATGTACCTAGCTATTCAAAACGCTCTGTCCAAGACATATATACCTAGCCCAACAAGACGCCCTATCCAGGACATATGTACCTAGCCAGCACAGACGCTATGGCCAGGACATATGTACCTAGTCAGTGCCGTATGGTAACCGTACGACAACAAAACCTGTCAATAGTCTTTTGTATAAATGTTTTCGGATTTGGCAGTACAACAGCATGCTGTGTTACGTTGGCAGTAGAACAGCATGCTGTGTTACGTTGGCAGTAGAACAGCATGCTGTGTTACGTTGGCAGTACAACAGCATGCTGTATTATACGTTGGCAGTACAGCATGCTGTGTTACGTTGGCAGTACAGCATGCTGTGTTACGTTTGCAGTAGAACAGCATGCTGTGTTACGTTGGCAGTACAACAACATGCTGTGTTACGTTGGCAGTACAACAGCATGCTGTGTTACGTTGGCAGTACAACAGCATGCTGTGTTACGTTGGCAGTACAACAGCATGCTGTGTTACGTTGGCAGTACAACAGTATGCTGTGTTACGTTGGCAGTACAACAGCATGCTGTGTTACGTTGGCAGTACAACAGCATGCTGTGTTACGTTGGCAGTACAACAGTATGCTGTGTTACGTTGGCAGTACAACAGCATGCTGTGTTACGTTGGCAGTACAACAGCATGCTGTGTTACGTTGGCAGTACAACAGCGTGCTGTGTTACGTTGGCAGTACAACAGCGTGCTGTGTTACGTTGGCAGTACAACAGCATGCTGTGTTACGTTGGCAGTACAACAGCATGCTGTGTTACGTTGGCAGTACAACAGCATGCTGTGTTACGTTGGCAGTACAACAGCATGCTGTGTTACGTTGGCAGTACAACAGCATGCTGTGTTACGTTGGCAGTACAACAGCGTGCTGTGTTACGTTGGCAGTACAACAGCATGCTGTGTTACGTTGGCAGTACAACAGCATGCTGTGTTACGTTGGCAGTACAACAGCGTGCTGTGTTACGTTGGCAGTACAACAGCATGCTGTGTTACGTTGGCAGTACAACAGCATGCTGTGTTACGTTGGCAGTACAACAGCATGCTGTGTTACGTTGGCAGTACAACAGCATGCTGTGTTACGTTGGCAGTACAACAGCGTGCTGTGTTACGTTGGCAGTACAACAGCATGCTGTGTTACGTTGGCAGTACAACAGCATGCTGTGTTACGTTGGCAGTACAACAGCGTGCTGTGTTACGCTGGTCGCAACAGCTTCACGTCTCTTCTGCCTCGGCGGAAATTTGTTTGAGTGCTTCCATTACCGTTATTTGCCCACTTTAGGATCTGCTGATATAAACACATCTAAGGGATTAATGAAAATCCTGTTATATCTCTGTAGCTAATGGTGTGGGTATAATATTTATGGACTTCAGTAAATAGCAGGATCAGAACTGTGTCCCCAGACCAGCGGTTATCAGCCTGTGCACCGTAAGCTCTTGCTATGCGTAACACGAAGACTTAGCATGATTATATAAAATTAATACAAAGTTTAGGAATCACTGCATTTACTTAAGCCTGTTTAATTTTATGTTTCTACACAATAGATGACATTATTTAAAACAGGTGTATTCTTTACTGTAAATTTTATTAAAAATAGGCGTAAGAAAGTAAGGTAATGTTCGCCCTGTAACAGGCCATGAGCAGGGGGAGCAGAAGTATAGCTCTACTCTTTCTTTAACATCGGCGCTAGAGCTGGGTGGGCGGTTAACGTCTCTCCCCGGCCTCTTTACCCCCGAGGAAGAGATCCGTTACCCCGTACAGGAGGCTAAGTGGGCCCACAGCCGGTCTGGACGCCTGCTAAAAATCTCGCCCCCACCGAGATTCGATCCCCGGACCATCCAGCCCGTAGCGAGTCGCTATACCTACTGAGCTATTCCGGCCGCCTAACAATAGGTTTGTTGTTATGAATTTTAGTTCTTTGTTCCAATTTGAGAGCACCGTGACAAGAAAACACGTACATCCGAAATAAGCCAGGAACACTAAAAGGGGGGAGAATACTGCGCTAGACTGTGGTAACGGCGTCGAAGTCCACGGACATGTAGCGGTAGAGGTTTGGACATCGCGGAATGCCGCAAGATCGACAGCGCCGTCACAGATCGGCCATAACAGAACTTTCCCAAGACCTTTTTAATGAACAGCCTGTTAAATATTTATACAGGTAAACACAAAACACTCAACCAACAAATACACCCTTATTATTATTATTATTATTATTATTTAGATATTATACATTACAATCCCTGCAAACCAGTCCAACATGTTTCGATCCCTTCCTGTGATCATCATCAGGGACACTTGTGACAGTTTAAATTACATAAACTAAAACCAACAATATAAGTACATGTTAAGACTATAACATGTACAGAAGATGGTTAAAATTGTAGGCGATTACTTCGGGGTGGATCCCTGGTCTACTGCCTACAATTTTAACCATCTTCTGTACATGTTATAGTCTTAACATATACTTATATTGTTGGTTTTAGTTTGTGTAATTTATACTGTCACAAGTGTCCCTGATGATGATCACAGGAAGGGATCGAAACATATTGGACTGGTTTGCAGGGACTGTAATGTATAATATCTAAATAATAATAATAATAATTCAATTCAATTCAATTCTAGTTTATTATTATTATTATTATTAATAATAATAATAATAATAATAAGAGCGTATTTGTTGGTTGAGTGTTTTGTGTTTGATTGATGACAATGCACGGTATGAATAACACATATTTTATACACATACTTACATCTACCGACTGGATAAAGTGCTTCAGAAACTCATTTCATAGCCAGCATGAAACAAGGCTTCTTGTATAGTGTACCTGTGTTGTTATATCGGCTTTTCTGTCTGCTTTTTTCTAATTTCGCCCCCTTTTTTCCCACGTCATATATCTCATAAAATCATAATTTTACAAAAGACTATCAACTGACGCGAAGTTTTCACTGGAAACCGATTGAGGTGGTGTGGAACTTGCGCCTATTTCCGCGTCGTGGCGCTCAGAGCGCGGAACTTTATTACTTGCAGAAGTTCTCAAAAGTCGTAGCAATCTGTTTGTTCTGTCACGAAGGCAGAAAGCACGGACTTTCCAGGTTAAACCCCCCCCCCCCCCCCTGATATCGGACGAGAGAATGTAAGTGAAAAATCAAGTTCCAAAATCTAATCACAAATGTGTCTCTTTTACATTATTCACGCCGTGCATCTTCTTACAATCACCACATCAACCAACTCAAGCACTGAATAAAATACATTCGTAGCTACTATAAAAAAAACCTTACATGTTTCAACACCGGGGGGTCGTCATCAGGGGGACCGTTCAATACAAAAGAATGATGTAGATCCAGCACACCACTCTACTTATTATGTCGCCTCTACAAAAGTGATTAAAATATCAAACGTTAAATTAAAATTGTAAAATACACAAAATTAATAACCACAAGTTTACAATATTGTAATATTAATAATATTAAAAGCAAGCATTTCCGGGTGATGCAGTTCTTTGCAACTGTATGGACCATGCATACAAACATCTGTGTTGATCGTATATAGAGATCTCGCCCTGATGGAACGTCTGCAATGTATCGTGTCGAGTGGTGAGGCGTACTGACGTACACCGAGGTCAGTGCATGTGAGATGTCTGGTAGACAAAGTGGCACTAAGGCAGTTTTTTCTCCAATTTTTCGGTTTTCCCCTGTCAATATCATACATCGATGATCCATACAAGTCTTCATCTACATGTTGTTCTTGCCAGGACAAAGGGTCGAAGCCTGGGAACCTTCCAAAAAGCTATGGAATTTCGGAACTCTGGGAGTTAGTTAGTTCCTCGTGATGCTCCTTGGGGAGCACAGGGCCTCCTTTCAGAGGTTTCTTGGTCTGGAAGTGTGCATTCTGTAGTGAGTGACCAGTCCATTGATTGCACAAGTTCTACTCATCCTGATATGACTGCCAGAGCCATCTAGCAACCAATCAGGAGACTTGGGTGAGAAATGGCCGCTGAATTTTGCTTGCGAAACATCTCTATTCATGCCGTAAATCTACGACATGGGACCGCCGAAGGAAGTTGTGCTACGGATTTTTATCACCCTTAAAAATCCATCGACCTCGGTCGGGATTGAACCCGCGAACCTGGGTCCAGTGGCGAGCACGCTAACCACTAGTCCACCGAGGACGACGAACTCTGGCAGTAAGTATTATAAAGGCACTTTCACTTTTTTTTTCGCCTTTAAAGGCCTAATAATACACAATCGCGCTACTTCCGATAAATGCCAAGAAGAAACGAGAAACCGTCCTGTAGGCTGTAAGTGGAAGATCACTTGACACGTGTCCTTCACTTGTTGGTCACGTGGTACTTCGCAAAATAAAATAAACTGCTTCTATTTACGGTGGCATTCGGCATAATTTCGGCCGTGATTCGAGTTCTAAAGCCGTCATTGTAACTGGAATGGAAATGGGCATACATTCCTTTTGTTTTTCCGGCGTTCATAAAAACCCGCTGTTGTTTGAGCCAGTGACCCATTTAACTTGTCAGCTGCTGTTCTACTAGCCAACAAGTTAATTGAAACAGTTAATGATTCCAGTCCCCTTTAAATGTTTCCTCGCTGCACAAAAACCAACCAAACGTAACGTTAAGTCTACAGACTACACACAGCTATCTTCATAAAACACCTATTAAATAAGATCTCACTTCTTAACAGCTGTCACCTACAAAGTTTATGGCTAACGTCTTCACTATGTTTGTAATTTGAAACAAAAAATTGCTGACATTCTTACAATCTCGTAGTTCTCCAAATGTCATGGATTCCCCCCCCCCCCCCAATGGCTCGACAGCCCCTTGGGGGCCTAGGCCGCCTCATTTTTCGAGACTTCACGATCACACACTTTTTAGACACACCACAGTCGGTAGGACTCCTCTGGACGAGGGACCAGCCCGTCGCAGAGACCTCTACCTGACAACACACAACACTCACAACAGACAGATATCCATGCTCCCGGTGGGATTCGAACCCACGATCCCAGTAAGCGAGCGGCCGCAGACCCACGCCTTAGACCGCGCGGCCACTGGGATCGGCTGATACTTCACAGTCACTTAATCACCACACTTCTCTCTCTTTCTCTCTCCATGACTCTTGCAAAACTGCATGCTATGAAACACACACACACACACAGACAACCGCGCGCGCACGCACACGACAGGCGCCAACTATAAAGTACCTGGCACGCACATTTGATTAAGTACTCTCCTCTCCCCTCCCCTCTCCAATATTTATTTGCTGTTACCATCTCTCCCCTCCTCGTAAACTGATTTTACGCTAATGGACTACCCATCAGCACATATGTGCACACCCTCTTTCAAACAGTTTTCCAAAATAAACAGAGCTGCTTCAGCACTAGACAGGTCATTCCCACGTGACGTCACTCTCAAGGCCTGGGCCTTCTTCCCAACTGCTTGTACTGGACTCAGAAACGGAATCCCACAAACCGTAGACAACTGACCCCGTCACGAGATCATGAACTCACATCAGTGACACTTTACAGAAGGAATAATCAGTTCCATGACTTCACTTTCCTTTAGACGTGCAATCTAAACAGTACGGCTAACGGAAGTCACATACACCAGTGGCTCCCAACTTCCGGTGCTCGCGGCACACTTGGTATTCCTTCTTTTTCATCGCAAAGTAGTATAAGGGTACACCTAGGACCGTGCCATGGCTCAGGCGGTTAGTCGCCGGACTCTAACCGCGGAGGCCCGGGTTCCATCCCGGGTCAGTCCATGTGGGATTTATGGTGGACAAAGTGGCACTGGGACAGGTTTTTTCGCTGAGTACTTCGGTTTTCCCCTGTCAATTTCATTCCACCGGTGCTACATTACACGGAAAAACGAAAAAAAAAATTAATGATCTTCATCACAGGGTTGCACAATAAGCCTCAAGGCTGCGGTGCGTCCGTAGCATCTGCTGCGGGGCTCTTCACACACTGTTAGGCCGGGATGACATAGTCGGTATTGCTACTGGCTACGGGCTGGACGGTCCGGGGTTTAACCCCCGGTGGGGACAAGTCTTTTTCTCTTCTCCATAACCGTCCACACCGGCTGTGGGACCCAGCCAGCTTCAGCCACGACAATGTGCAAATCTCACTTATGTCCACAGCCACGACAATGTGCAGATCTCAATCATGTCCACAGCCACGACAATGTGCAAATCTCACTTACGTCTACAGCCACGACAATGTGCAAATCTCAATTATGTCCACAGCCACGACAATGTGCAAATCTCACTTATGTCTACAGCCACGACGAAGTGCAATTCTCAATTATGTCCACAGCCACGACAATGTGCAAATCTCACTTATGTCTACAGCCACGACGAAGTGCAATTCTCAATTATGTCCACAGCCACGACAATGTGCAAATCTCACTTATGTCTACAGCCACGACGAAGTGCAATTCTCAATTATGTCCACAGCCACGACAATGTGCAAATCTCACTTATGTCTACAGCCACGACAAAGTGCAATTCTCAATTATGTCCACAGCCACGACAATGTGCAAATCTCACTTATGTCTACAGCCACGACAATGTGCAAATCTCACTTATGTCCACAGCCACGACAATGTGCAAATCTCACTTATGTCTACAGCCACGACGAAGTGCAATTCTCAATTATGTCCACAGCCACGACAATGTGCAAATCTCACTTATGTCTACAGCCACGACGAAGTGCAATTCTCAATTATGTCCACAGCCACGACAAAGTGCAGATCTCAATCATGTCCACAGCCACGACAATGTGCAAATCTCACTCATGTCCACAGCCACGACAATGTGCAAATCTCACTCATGTCCACAGCCACGACAATGTGCAAATCTCACTTATGTCCACAGCCACGACGAAGTGCAATTCTCAATTATGTCCACAGCCACGACGAAGTGCAATTCTCAATTATGTCCACAGCCACGACAATGTGCAGTTCTCATTAATGTCCATAACTCCCATTTGAAACATTTAGCTACAGGTTAGAACACAATGACGAGCCTGACACGTCGCTGGCATCGGGGAGACAAGAAATGCACACATAAATCTGGGAGGAACTCTTGGGGGAAAAAATGTAATTGGAAGACTGAGAAATATATGAGGGAAAAAAAAAAAAAAATTATTTTCGACAGAAATAATGCGAAGATATTCAGAGTAAACAAATGTTTTAGAAAATGTAGTGATGCAAAAAATAAACCCTGACTAGGCAGTGTAGTTTATGTAGTCACAAAAGTGTAGTGTGATCTACCCAGTGGCAGTACACTTGTATCAGTAATAAATGCATATCAAGGCCAACGAGGCATTCAACACCGTTCCGAACCTGTTTCAAAAAACACCAGCACAGAGTGTTTTGCACACTGGTGCTGGTGGACAGGCCGGTCAGTCGACCAGAAAGCAATTCGGTTGCATCCAGTTTATTTGTTTGCAGCCAGGACGTGATCCAGACCGAAGTCAATTTCACACCACTTAAGAAGGACTGCTACGTGATACCATTCCATTGTTTTTATCTCTCTCAAATAACATGGTGCTAAGACTAAGAGAAGGTACAAAGACCACGTTGTCACATAGACATGTAAGTATAGCTCACACCCAACACAAATAAACCAAGTGAACTGCAAAACCTGAGAAACACAGACCACGACCGCACATAAATTTCAGTACACTTCGTACGAGATGGGAGCAAAGCCAATGGCCTTCCAGGATGCAAGTTTATATCGGAATGTGCCAGTGAAGTCGATGGACACGGAGCAGTGGAGAAAACTGCAGAACGAACAGCTTCATAGTTCGTGCTCCAACTAACTGACTAACTAACCAACCAAACAACCAACCAACCAAACAACGAACCAACCAACTACCCAACCAACCAACCAAGCATCCACCACCCAACCAACCAACCAACCAAACCAACCAAACAAACGAACCAACAACCAACAACAACCAACCAACCACCCAACCAACCAACCAACCAACCAACAACCAACCAACCAACCAACCAAACCAACCAACCAACACCAACCAACCAAACCACCCAACCAACCAACCAACAACGAACAAACCACCCAACCAACCAACCAGACAACCGACCAACCAACCAACTACCCACCTAACCAACCAAACAACCAACCAACCAAGCACCCATCCCAACCAACCAACCATCTAATCAACCAACTGAATAACTAAATAACTAACCAACTGCGTAAATAACTGACCAACTAACTGAATAAGCAAATAACCAACCAACTAACTAACCAACTCCATGCAGCACAGTCCTTCTTGAGAAGCTAACAGGTCCACACATAGTCAAGAAATTCCCCGCATTTTATAGAACACGAATGTTCATTACCGCATTCACAACAACCCGCCACCTGTCCCTATCCTGAACCAGATCAATCCAGTCCGTGCCCCATCCCACTTCTTGAAGATCCATTTTAGTATTATCCTCCCATCTACGTCTAGGTCTTCCAAGTCATATGCTTCCCTCAGATTTCCCCACCAAACCCCTGTACGCACCGCTCCTTTCCACAATACGTGCCTCACGTTCCGCCCATCTCACTCTTCTTATCAGTAACATGAAACCTGCAATAAACGGAACGTCTCTGATTTGCACATGTAGTGTCTTCATAAACATAACTAAGTCCATGGAGCAGAGTTCTTCTTACAAGCTAAGAGTTGCCCAGCTAGTCAATAAATTCGCAGCATTTAACGGCACATTTGTCTGACTCTCAGGTATACACAGATTACTTCCATCAAGTCTCTGTCATTTTGCGTTACAATCTTCAGTGCCAGAGTCACTTGATCTTATGGTCCTCCTGCTTACCACATGATTACAAAGAAGCAGCATCCTCTGCTGCCACTCCTCTGTGAGTGCAGGACACTGATCTACGCGCACAAGACTTCACGACTCTCGTAATGGAAACCGAGGCTCGCTGAGCAAACGCTAGAGACTTTATAAAAATAATTGTACTATACTTACAGGGCGACCAGCGAGGCTCTGCCATGTGAAGTGAAGGTCGTTGATGTGCGCCGGAACCGGAACCACGAAGTTAAGCGCGTACTCGTTGATCACCCCCTCCCTGACGTAGAAGAGCTCCGCCTGCAAACCTGCAACACGTTGAACACACAGGTAATCAGTGTGGTAAAAGGCAAAGTTAAAGTTCTCCCTAGAACAGGCCATGAAGGCCCAGAAGGGGAATAGAGGTATAGCTCTACTCTTTCTTTAACCTCGGCGCTAGATGGGGGTGGGTTTTCAACTTCACGCCCCGGCCGCTTTACCCCCGGGAAAGAGACCCGGTACCCATTGTAGAGGAGGCTGGGTGGACCCCAGGGCCGGTCTGAACGGGTGGGGAAAATCTCGCCCCCACCGGGATTCGATCCCCGAACCGTCCAGCCCGTAGCGAGTCGCTATACCGACTACGCTATCCCGGCCATAAGAAAACATTGGGAACCCCAAGTCAGGAACACAACCAGGTTTAATTACGCTGTAAATCTAAGTTCAGAATAAAAATTGGATTAAGCGAAAAATGTTCAGGGATTGGGCGCTGTTTTTCTGGGCTGGTATTTCCCAAAGTTTCGAAGAATCTTACTGTATTCATCTTCAGGGTCAGCACTTCAAGAAGATGAAGGAATTAAAATCTTTCTAAACGTCGGTGCCTAGTCGCCAAACGACAGGGTGTCACATCCCAGAAGACTTGAATTTTCAGCAACAGCGCTGTGACATACTCAGACTTCGGGGGAAAAAATAGCCGTTCATCTGAAACTTTCCCTGAATCGGAGAATATAGTAATATGAAAAATAGAGTATGGTTTCTCAATATCGCACAGAAACTGTTCAGTGCGGTAATGGTCTTATCGAATATTTATTTCTTCTGCTCTTCTGAGTATGCCTATTCTCAGCACTGTTCTTCCAATCTGCCTAATCTCAGTATTGTTCTTTCTCGAAATCATCCGAGAAGAATGCCTCTGACAAATCAGTAATCAGCAAGCTCCACGGTCCACAGAATACATACGTCACAGTTTATTGACGTACTGTATCTGGGATAGCGTAGTCGGTATAGAGACTACGCTATATCGTGGAAGGTCAGGGGTTATATTCCTTGCAGAGTCCAGAGGGGTTCTGGGGATCACCCAGCTCCTTTCCCCGATGGTAACGCCCCCGGTCGTGAAACTGACCACTCCCCTCCATCTAGTGCCAAGGTTAAGAATGAATGGATCCATACCTCTACTCCCTACTTTCCGGGCGCGGACAGGAACAAGTTTTAACTTTACCCGTTAAATTATATTGAAAAATTCACTGAAGAAAGTGAGGAAACTTAAAATTCAGTCAGCCTGAAGGCTTGTATCTCTAATTACTGACCTGGATAACAAAGGATTAAGACGTACAGACCTATGGTATTAGTATGTACTGTGGAAATAAACTGTAATCTAGAAGCTGGTAGGCCTACTTTTGTTAAACGGAAACCTGCATAGGAAAAAAAAAATGGGGCCCCTAGGCTCGATCAGACATACGATTTGCTGTAAATCATGGATGCACAAATTTTCCAAAACTCTAGGAGAAACCTCACAATTCTAGGGGCCAAAAGTGACATGAAGCAATTTCCATACTGAGAACCCACAAGTATTAGGGGCCACCGTACAAAATTCAGTCGCCCGGGCGACCTGGTGCCCGGAATTTGTGCACCCCTGCTGTAAATATGTGCCTATTATCCATAAAGGTTAATTTAAGCATGCGTCTCTTTTTTTTTTACTCGTGCCCTTGTGGATAGCACTATGAAGAGTGGATGTACCACGAAGTACATTAGTTAAGTAAATATTTGGCAGAGAAGTGAAAACATTTTACTTCATTAGAATACAATTTATAATTTTCCTTTCACTATAACAAGGACACGTGTCATGTAGGATTCATTTAAACAAGAGGCAAGGTATAAGACGGAAAATCTTTCTTAACCCTTTGTTTTCCAAATTATCATTTTGAATTCCAACACTCTGGTCCAAATTAATTTTACAGAAAATCTCCCATCTTCGAAGTTCATACATAACCAGGCGCTAGTTAAAACAAGCTTAGAAAGAACCAAAATAACTCCTAACTAACTAACTAACTAACTAACTCCATGGAGTAGAGTCCATCTTGAGAAGCTAACAGGTCCTCCCTCAGCTGGTCAAGAAATTCCCCGCGTTTTATGATGTCGGTCCCTGTCACCACGATAAGTCGGTCCCTGTCACCACGATAAGTCGGTCACTGTCACCACGATAAGTCGGTCACTGTCACCACGATAAGTCGGTCCCTGTCACCACGATAAGTCGGTCCCTGTCACCACGCTAAGTCGGTCACTGTCACCACGATAAGTCGGTCCCTGTCACCACGATAAGTCGGTCCCTGTCACCACGATAAGTCGGTCCCTGTCACCACGATAAGTCGGTCCCTGTCACCACGATAAGTCGGTCCCTGTCACCACGATAAGTCGGTCCCTGTCACCACGATAAGTCGGTCACTGTCACCACGCTAAGTCGGTCCCTGTCACCACGATAAGTCGGTCCCTGTCACCACGATAAGTCGGTCCCTGTCACCACGATAAGTCGGTCCCTGTCACCACGATAAGTCGGTCCCTGTCACCACGATAAGTCGGTCACTGTCACCACGCTAAGTCGGTCCCTGTCACCACGATAAGTCGGTCCCTGTCACCACGCTAAGTCGGTCACTGTCACCACGATAAGTCGGTCCCTGTCACCACGATAAGTCGGTCCCTGTCACCACGCTAAGTCGGTCACTGTCACCACGCTAAGTCGGTCCCTGTCACCACGATAAGTCGGTCCCTGTCACCACGATAAGTCGGTCCCTGTCACCACGCTAAGTCGGTCACTGTCACCACGATAAGTCGGTCCCTGTCACCACGATAAGTCGGTCCCTGTCACCACGATAAGTCGGTCCCTGTCACCACGGCATGGTGCGTCCTCGGGTTGCGGATGGAGGAACGGCCTCCGAATATGGAGGGTAGCTGCGAATACATTGAATAAGCAGTCGCGGACAGCCGACAAGGGGTGGCCCTCCGTAAAAAATTACCATGTTACGAAACACTATACAAAGAACCAAAATAAAACACTGTAAAATAAGTTGTCGAGTTGAGCTCGACATTAGACCTGGTACGGCACAAACGGCTGTTAAATTTCGACACTGGGCCGATATGGGTACAAATTCGTCTCGTTACTGTCTTTCGATGATCTTATCTTAAAAGTTCAAACGCAGGCGTTAGATAATTGGAGCTTAGGGAGCATCAACATAAAACACTGTAGAATAATTTGTCGATTTGAACTAAACATTAGACCTGGCGCAGCGGAAACGGCTGTCGAATTTCGACACTGGACCGATAAAGTCACAAATTCGTCTAGCTACCGTATTTTGATGGCAAGCAGTAAACCCGTGCGGCCTCGTCATTCACAGCCACTGCAGCAGAAGGGTTGCTCGGCAAGGCAACATCCCCCGCTATCAACAAAACGGAATACCAGCATGCCTGGCTTTATTTCCAGATTCCTCTGTTTAGAACGCATGCTGAAATTACTATTTCCCCTTACTTCGTTAAAGGGGCTACGATACGATGTCACGTGACACAGGATGTCAAATTGGCTGCCACAGCCCACGTTCTTACACAGGATTAAGGGCTTTATCACACATTCCTACTTAATAATAAAGCCTCTTATTAAACCATTGCGGCATTGTCTAAGCGTAAAGACAAATAAAACACCGCGAGCAAGCACTACTGTACTTTACACAAACAAAGCGTGTAAAAGCAGGACTTAGGTAAGTCTCCATTCTTTAAATTATTAAGTACAGACTGCTCATAAATCCTTTGAAAGGGTGGAACACTTAAAATATTTGGGAACAATCGTGACAAATCAAAATTCCATTCAGGAAGAAGTAAAGAGCACATTGAACTCAGAGAATGCTTCCTATCATTCGGTGCAAAAACTTTAGTCTTTCAGTTTGCTATGCAAAAATATAAAGATTAAGATGTAGAGAACTATAATTTTGCCTGTTGTTTTGTATGGGTGTGGAACTTGGTCTCTCACACTGAGGGAGGAACATAGGCTGAGGGTGTTCGAGAGTAGGGTGCTGAGGGGGATATTTGGGCCTAAGAGGGACGAGGTAACAGGGGAGTGGAGAAGACTACATAACGAGGAACTTAATGATCTGTACTCATCACCAAATATTATTCGGGTGATCAAATCAGGAAGAATGAGTTGGGCGGGGCATGTAGCGCGTATGGAGGAGAGAAAAGGTGCATATAGGGTTTTGGTGGCGCCACACGACGGAACGAGACCACTTGGAATACGTACGCATAAATGAGAAGATAATATTAAAATGGGTATTCAAGAAATGGAATGGGGGGCATGGATTGAAATTATCTGCTTGTGCGTAGGGCTGGCAACCTTACCACCTTCATGTGCCGCTTGTATTGAAGTCTGGGAGCCTCAAACTCCTCGAACCCTCAGGGCCTGTCGAGGCCTGTAATGGGACAGATTTACATTTACTTATAAGAATAGGAGAGCACTGGAAGCCGCTACGGGCCTGGCAGCGCCATATCTTGCAAGACCGGAATCCTGGATTACATCGCCGTGGAAACCTCAGCACTCGTACAGAAGGATCGTATGCTAGGTGGGAGTCGCACCAGACACCATCTAAGCCAAGTCAGTCAGTATCAAATCGTTGCCTTCGAGATCGGCTGAACTAAACATTTCATAAAACCGCAGGCGACAAACCGGGTCTGTCGCAACTAACGGTCCATAGGTCAGACGAAGAGCATGAGCTCTGATACAGAACACAAAGAAATTTAATTTTTTTTAAGGTTTCCACAGCTGTGTAGCTGAGGATTGCTTTCTTCTGGGATATGTCGCTGCGGATCTGAACATAGCCTTATCGACCTGGAATGATGAGGATCCTCTCGAAAGTCAAACGATCTGGTTACCCATTGACTCAGTGTCACTTCACAGACGAATACAATCGCCGGAATAAAATGTCATTATAACTGCAGCGTTCATTCTTCTGTCGCCCTCTCTGGACTAGTGGTTAGCGTGCTCGCCACTGGGCCCAAGGTTCGCGGGCGATGGATTTTTAAGGGTGATAAAAATCCGTAGTACCACTTCCATGTCGTAGATTTACGGCATGTAAACGAACCAGAATAGAACTAGTAATGCCCGTCGGCAAAAGTCAGCGGCAATTTCTCACCCAAGTCTCCTGACTGCCTGCCAGTCACATCAGGATTGAGTAGAACTTGTGCGGTCAGTGGGCTGGTCACTCTCTACATCAACGCACATGACCATAGAAACCTCCGAAAGGAGGCCCCCTATGCTCCGCGATTGGAGCGACAAGGGGACTAACTAACTAACTAACTAATTCTTCTGGAGGTGCCGTCTCCTTCCAGATGATGTCAAGAGGATATGAATACACCCTCTTGAAGTTTAAAATCGATTCGGCCTCTTCTTTCGGAGCAGCTTTGATTTATGCGGAATATAATCTTCGGTTTTATCATCTTTTCCCTTCTTTTGCCCACCCCATAAAACTCTTATTAATTTCTTGCATCACCAGACACACAAAAGACAGCCAGCCATCCCCACCCGATGCCGTCGATCTGTTAATACGATCTGATCCTACATCAGAACACATTCAAATTGATGCCAACATAACAGAACTGTACTCAAACATACTTCTAGGACGACTAAAAGCATAAATGGATGTCCATTTGCTACAGACAGCCTGCACATCTATTGTTTTATGAATGAAAAGACTGAACTTCAAGCAGCATTAAGAAGGTACTTAATAAACACCCATTTTATTCTGTTGATTTTCTAATGTTTAACAAAACAGGCAATGTAAGTATAGCGTAACATTGAAGGACCTTCGCGTAGCCATTGTTGCTGTGGAAAAACAATAAGTATTACATATTCTGAGTGTGTGTCTGTAGCCTTAGTTATCCAGCATGCAAAGCGCATGCGCCGTATTATATTGTCATCTATGACCATTCTGGCTGTACCATATTTTTTCACATTATCTCATAAAGGCACGATTTTCGTTAAACAAGTTATTGAACATAAAATGTGTGTTTTGATTTTTGTACAATTTTTGCCTGAAGAATTTCTCATTCTAAGAAGAATTCGGCGAGTATTATCATAAATATACAATGCCAAGTACCCGTTATTCTTGTCATATTTTAAGCAAACTTGTATTTTCTCAACAGAATTTCGAAAAATCCTCAAATACCGAATTTCATAAAAGTCCGTCCAGTGGGAGCCGAGTTGTTCCAAGCCAGCAACAGACACGACGAAGCTAACAGTCGCTTTTCGCACTTCTGCGAACGCAGCTAAACACTGACAGACACGTATGAAAATATATTCAATTTGGACAGGACGTATATTCGACGGGTACAGACTGAAATTATATTAGACTGACTACTTCTGCTAACTTATAGGCCCCCAAACACTAAATTTAATATAAATCCACCAGTATTTTCCTATACCAAAAATGACACAAAATCCCCCCTCCCCCCAATTAAAAGTTAATATGTTTTGATACGTTTTGCAAATGATTGACAGAAAATATACTGTGCGTGAGGGTAGCAGGTTGAGTGCGTGCGTAGCACGATTTTGGTGGGGAGACATGAGGGAAGGAGACTACTTGGAAGACCCAGGCGTAGATGGGAGGATACTATTAAAACGGATCTTCAAGAAGTGGAATGGGATGGCGTGGCCTGGATTGATGTGGCTCAGGATAGGGACAGGTGGCGGGCTGTTGTGAATGCGGTAATGAACCTTCGGGTTCCATAAAACGCGGGAAATTTCTCGACTAGCTGATGACCTGTTAGCTTCTCAAGAAGGAATCTGCTCCATGGAGTTAGTTAGTTAGTTAATATAAATTAGTTGTGTCTGAATGTATTTAAATCCTTCCTTACATCTCGATTGCCCAGCCCATAGCCTAGTCACTCTACTGTCTGAACTACCGGGGCTTTTCAAAACAAATTGTTCATGCTCCACAAATTACATCCCGGTGACACCCCTGAACAATTTGAACTCCAATTTCTTGTGAGTGAAGTGACGGCCTGGCGTGGGGTGGGTGATGTCCTTTGTACATTCACAGCAAGTGCTAAGCCAGCTTTCTTCTCTGCTGTCACACACAAAGTGAAAATGCCAACAATGGCGACGCGATGCACGTTTCTTCAGGTCATTTCAAAGATGGGAGCTGTCTGTCTGTCTCTCTCTCTCTCTTTCAATCCCCTTCGTTACTGATTATTCGAGTTCCTTTCCAGGAGCGGCCATTGTTGCACGGAACAGCTGCACAGCACAAGCACAAACACAAACACCTTCAGCTGTCCAAATCCACGGAATAAAGCTCTATTGAGCAGCACTCTGTGTTCCACAACCTACTTCACACGTCTTCAATTGTAAAAATAATTTGACGCTAGTGTCACGGTGTGCAGCTGTGAAGGCATAATCAACAGGACATTATCTGGCCATGCGATCTGTAACGGCCCGTCAGTTAAAATAAAGCACATTATAACGACCGGCGTCTAACATATCGCTACATAAAGCCGACAATTTTCAAACGATTTGCCAGTTTACAGAATAGTCACATGAACAAATCGCCCCGCTTCGACGTAAATACATTTTCACATTCGCCGCTGGCGTTGAACTAACTTCTATTCACTTCATCTGCTAATCTGTGTTGTATATTTGACCGATATGTAGGCCTACGTAAGTGATCGTGTTCCTTGCTGAAACTCAGTCCGCTCAATACTTATTCATTAATAAGATATTTATTATTCAGCTACAGTTGGTTACTCAGGAGTATGAGTTTGACCTTGGTAGTACCGTTAAATACTTACGAACAGTAAACAACGTATTCCACTTAAAAATACACTGGGCTCAAGGGCAGTCGTGTGTTGTGAGGGCGAGTTAATTCCTTTATGCGAGACACAATTTTTTGTGTTGTATCTAGTTTGTGAATGACTCGTAACATGGTCAGTTTTTACGATGAGAAACGAAGAAGACTGCATGAAGCGGAGATTTATGATCTGAGTTCACGAAATGTTATTTGGGTGATCAAAGAAAAAAATGAGATGGTCGGGGCATGTAGCACGTATGGGGAAAAGGTGCATACAGGTGGGGAGACCTGAGGGAAGGAGACCACTTGGAAGACCCAGGCGTAGATGGGAGGATAATATTAAAATGGATCTTCAAGAAGTGAGATGGGGTGTGGACTGGATTGATCTGGCTCAGGATAAGGACAGGTGGCAGGCTAGTCACTAACTGCAACACCATTAACGAACAGTTTATAAATTAAATTTACGACATTATCAGTATCAGATTACATAGCGATGAACGGTTGGATGCTGGCAAAGGTCGGAAAATAAGCAGTGGTGGCCCAATTGAGTGAGGCATTTGCCTGGTGATACTGAGAAAAACAACGAATCACTTCATTCAGGACAGTCCATGTCCCCACCTATATTCGAACTACACACCATACGAACGCAATACAATACAAATTCACCAATGATCCACACTTAAATTTCACTCATTTCCCGCCGACGCTAAAATCTTGGTAACTGACATCGTCATTAAACAAAACACTTCTCTTCCTCTCTCTCACGAGCGCACTATTGCGCAGCTCCATTTATTCACAATTATCACACTCAATTTCCCAGTAATCTGTTCTACTGTTATTTTACCTACTTTCACATTCTACAAAATCTGTTCACACTCGATTTATGTAATGACACGGTTTAAGTTGTCGGTGCCATGTAGCGTCAAGTGAGTTGCGAAGGTGATAAAGCTGAACGTCGGAGTGCTGTGGCTGTTTCCATAGGCCTACTGATAAGGTTCAGGGTTTGACTCTCGACCCAGACGACAGCCGTCCTAACGCCTTTCTTCCTGTCGTTATTTGCGTTGGGAAAATGCACTGATGTAAACTATATAAATATAGGCACAAACAGTAAAAGATAAACACATTGTGTGCTTACATAAAAATAAATACAATTAAATGAAACACAATACAGCATGGACCATGACAGCCGACGGACCCTGCCACTTCACCGCCTGTGCTGCCACTTCACCTCTTGTGCTACCACTTCACCGCCTGTGCTGCCACTTCACCTCTTGTGCTGCCACTTCACCGCTTGTGCTACCACTTCACCTCCTGTGCTGCCACTTCACCTCTTGTGCTACCACTTCACCGCCTGTGCTGCCACTTCACCTCCTGTGCTGCCACTTCACCTCCTGTGCTACCACTGCACCGCCTGTGCAACCACTTCACCGCCTGTGCTACCACTTCACCTCTTGTGCTACCACTTCACCTCTTGTGCTACCACTTCACCGCCTGTGCTACCACTTCACCTCCTATGCTACCACTGCACCGCCTGTGCTACCACTTCACCTCCTGTGCTACCACTGCACCGCCTGTGCTGCCACTTCACCTCTTGTGTTACCACTTCACCGCCTGTGCTACCACTTCACCGCCTGTCCTGCCACTTCACCTCCTGTGCTACCACTTCACCGCCTGTGCTGCCACTTCACCGCCTGTGCTGCCACTTCACCTCCTGTGCTACCACTGCACCGCCTGTGCTACCACTTCACCGCCTGTGCTGCCACTTCACCTCTTGTGCTACCACTTCACCGCCTGTGCTACCACTTCACCGCCTGTGCTGCCACTTCACCTCCTGTGCTACCACTGCACCGTCTGTGCTACCACTTCACCTCCTGTGCTACCACTTCACCGCCTGTTCTGTCATTTCACCTCCTGTGCTACCACTTCACCGCTTCAACAGATCTTCAAAAGAAAGAAAGTCTCATGAAGGCAGATTTTATGGAAATGAGAAATAACATGACGCTGCATGACTTACTTGGATGGAGGGAAATGAAAACTGCCCCCTTAAATTTGCAGTCGGCCATGTTACAAGTACATCTGCCACAAGCACAACTAACTCCATAAAGCCGAGTTTTTCTTGAGAAATTAATAGGTATTCGCCTAATCA
Organism: Reticulitermes speratus; assembly: GCA_021186555.1. Taxonomy (NCBI): domain Eukaryota; kingdom Metazoa; phylum Arthropoda; class Insecta; order Blattodea; family Rhinotermitidae; genus Reticulitermes; species Reticulitermes speratus. Next base: position 8,592,368 of record JAJKFL010000010.1, on the reverse strand, counting down.
ATAAATTCCATTCATTTTATGGAACCGAAAGTTCATTACCGTGTTCACAACAGCTAGCAACTTGTCTGTATCCTGGCCAGATCAATCCAGTCCACACCCTCCCATCCTCTTTAGAATTTAAGATCCTTTTCAATAGATTCTCCTATCTACACTTAGGTCTTCCAAGTGAACTCTTTAGCTCAAGCTTCCCCACCAAAACACTATATGCAACTGTCCTGTCCCCCATAGGCGTCTCATGCCCCCCCCCCTCCCTCCCCATCTCATTCCTTTTTAATTTATCACCAGTATTGGTGAGAAGTACATAACATGAAGTTCCCCATTATGCCCTTCCCTCAAGTCCCCTGTTACCTTCTCCATCTTAGGTCCAAATATCTTCCTCAGACACCCTCAACGTACGTTCTCCTTTAAATGTCAGAGACAAATTTTCACACCAATACAAAACAACAGGCAAAATTATAGTTCTGTATATTTTAATACAGTCGAACCTCGAACTTCGAACACTATCCTTTCCAGGAGACGGTTCGACTTTCAAGTTGTTCGACTTTCGAGTTAAATTTCCCCATAAGAAATAATGTAAATTGAATTAATCCGTTCCAGACCCCCAAAATTTACCCAATATAAAACATTTTAAGTGCCTATTTCAAAAGATCATATTGGTAAAACAAGTATATTTAATTTCAATAATTCAAAGCTTTTATTTATAATAGTACATACATACAAAATATTGTATAATAATCAATCAATAATAATAGTAGGAGGGATATTACTGTTCACTGGAAGGTGAATTACCCTTCTTTCATCTGGACCAAGCAGAGAGAGAAGGCGACCACGTGATTCTTTGTTCGACTTTCGAGTTTTTGTTCGAGTTTCAAAACCGGATTTTCCTCGAATTTTTTGTTCGAGTTTCAAGTTGTTCGAACATCAAACCGTTCGAAGTTCGAGGGTCCACTGTATTTGTATTTTTGAATAGCAAACTGGAAGACAAAAAGTTTTGAACCGAATGGTAACAGCCATTACCTCATTTCTTGTAGTGTTAATTTCTGTCCCCTTCGAGCAGGCATATAGAGTAGAACTACGGTACAGCTCCACTCATTCTTAACCTCGGCACTACATGGTGAGTGGTCAACTTCACTTTACGTTCGTTTTACCTCCGGGGGAAAAGAGCTATCGCAATCCACAGAATTGGAAGCTGGCTGGGCCCTTGGGCCAGTCAGGACGTTTAGGAGATGAGAGAAGTCTCTTGCCCATGCAGGGACTCGAACCCCGGATTGGCCAGCCCGTAACCTACTCAGTATACTGACTGTGCCATCCCAGGTCAAATAACAACAATATAGAGAATGTAACGTCATATAAATTTCTCTGTATGTGAAATTTCTCGCCATACTTACAACTGATGACTTCTAAATAACGTCACACATGCACACAGTCTGCACGCTAAATTTCATATTCCTGTCGCCAATGATTCTTTAGTTTCACTGTCAAACAGCGCTAAATGATAATTTTTCCATGGCCAACATGTCATATACAGGGCATACACAAAAGAATGGTGCGGTTTCAAAAGTGAATAAAAAATTTATGTCTCATATTACACGGGCACAACATACACAGTCAGCGGCGGCAACTGTCCAAGTTTCTCATGCGCTACCAGCAGTTCGCTTCTCATGCTTACTGCGTGGCCGCGGGGCCAGTTTAGGGGAAATGCGCTGGATCGGACGTGCTGCTGCAAATGGAGACAAGAACCTTCTCCCTTGGCCACCCCGTTCGCCAGATCTTACACCGTGCGATTTCTTTCTTTGGGGGTTCGTTAAAGACAGCGTTTATGTACCACCATTGCCCACGTCCATCCATGAAATTCGTGATCGGATAACGCATGCACTGCAGGCCATTACAGCGGACATGCTACACCGGGTCTGGGATGAGTTTGATTACCGTGTGGATGTGTGTCGTGTGACCCAGGGTGCAAACATTGAAGGGTTGTAATTACCAAATGAGAAACTTGGACAGTTGCCGCCGCTGACGGTGTATGTTGTGCCCGTGTAAGGTGAGAAATACATTTTTTATTCACTTTTGATACCGCACCATTCTTTTGTGTATGCCCTGTATTCTACAACAAAAATCGAACTTTATAGTATATATATATACAGTGCATATCAGTAATTAATTGATTATTTCATTCCAACAAAATGCATTTATTGGAATTAAATAATCAATTAATCAGTCAATCGGTTCGAAATTCGAAAAGGGAGAGAGAGAAGACCCGATTTCTTTCGTTAACCAAGAAAAGTGGGTAATAATGAAACACTCTTAGACAAGGGTGTGACATATGTTGATGATAACTAAATGGATGACATTAACAGTTCCATGAAATTAACCCAAAAGCCCAGTGGTTACTATATGTACCACCTGGTTTCACGTTCAAAAATCCTACATTATGCCCACACAACGTATTTGTGTGTTTTGAATTAACTGAGAGGTTTATAAAATACAGGTCGACCTCGGTGGACTAGTGGTTAGCGTGCTCGCCACTGGACCCAAGGTTCGCGGGTTCGATCCCGACCGAGGTCGATGGATTTTTAAGGATGATAAAAATCCGGAGCACCACTTCCTTCGGAGGGGAAGTAAAGCCGTCGGTCCCATGTCGTAGATTTACGGCATGTAAAAGAACCTTACGGGCATGAATAAAAATGTTGCGTAAGCCAAATTTCCTCCATTTCTCATCCAAGTCTCCTGACTGCCTGCCAGATGGCAGATCGATAGAACACTAAGCGCGGCTAGCTGGCCGGTCACCAGCTGCCATGAATGCGCATGACTTACAGGCCCATACAGGGCTGTTGAGCCAAGAATTATTATTATTATTATTATTATTATAAAATACAGATGCAGTGTTTACTGCGCGGTACGAACTGAATATTTATATGCACTTCAGGTTACATTCCGTCTTCAACAGGTTAAGTAAGGTAGGTCTTGCTTCATCCAAAATCGTCAGTTCGATTAATGCAAAGTAGTTAAGTAATTGGTTAAAATGGATAATAGTAAATGCATAATGTAAGTCTGGTTTTAGGGCCGTGCCATGGCTCAGGATGTTAGTCGCCGGCCTCTCACCGCGGACGTGCAGGTTCGATCCCAGGTCAGTCTATGTGGGATTTGTGGTGGAAAAAGTGGCACTGGGACAGGTTTATCACCGAGTACTTCAGTTTCCCCTGTCAATTTCATTCCACCGGTGCTCCATTACACGGAAAAACGAAAAGAGAAAACCATCTTCATCACACAATAAGCATCGAGGCTGCGGTGCGTCCGTAGCATCTGCTGCGGGGCCCTTCACTATAAAAAAAGTCTGGTTTTAGAGCCCAAGTGCACAACGTATTACCCGACTTGCAGCACAAGATTTCGTCGCCATCTTTATGAACTCCAGATAATGGGAAAAGTGAAAACTTTGTCGAGAAAGCAGACTCACATTGCCTGACAAAACACTTCATCGCGCACATGAGAAGGAAATTGTTGAGCAGGCTATAGCTGAACCAGTGGAAGAAAGAAGGAAAAACATGATTTGAAAGCATTAGAACCAAGGGGGACTAACTGGCCGTGATTTCACGCCTACTATAAGCGAATCCAAAGACATATTCTACAGTCGTTAAGGCAACAAATATGTAGTGACTTCAAACGCGCTACGCTTCGTAAATACTTTTGAAGCCCTCGTGCGACTTAAGACAAAACTGACAGGCACTAACAAAATTGTTGAAGGGTCAAGTCTTCTGTGATGTTACGCCGTGTCGACTGGTAACAGTTACCGACGTTTCGGAAGATTGTAGTGTCTCCATCTTGAGGATCAATGAGTCCACTAACTAACTAACTCCACTGAGCAGAGTCCTTCTTGAGAAGGTAGCAGGTTGTCAGCTAGTCAAGAAATTCCCCAAAATTTTACGGAACCCGAAGGTTCATTACCGCATTCACAACAGCCCGCCACCTGTCCCTATCCTGAGCCAGATCAACCCAGTCCATGCCCCATCCCACTTCTTAAAGATCCATTTTAATATTATTTTCCCATCTACAACCACGTCTTCCAAGTGGTCTCTTTCCCTCATCTTTCCCCACCAAAATCCTGTATGCACCTCTCCTCTACACGTACGTGCTACATGTCCCGCATATCTCATTCTTCTTGATTTGATCACCCGAATAATATTTGGTGATGAGTAGAGATCATTAAGTTCCTCGTTATGTAGTCTTCTCCATTCCCCTGTTACCCCGTCCTCTTAGGCCCAAATATCCTCCTCAGCACCATATTCTCGAACACCCTCAGCCTATATTCGTCCCTTACTGTGAGAGACCAAGTTTCACACCCATACAAAACCACAGGCAAAATTATAGTTCTGTATATCTTAATCTTTGTATTTTTGGATAGCAAACTGGAAGACAGAAGATCCTGCATCGAATGATAACAAGCACTCCCTGACTTCACTCTGCTCTATCGACTTAAAACTGTCACCGTAATTAAACGCAAAACATGACAGTGTCGGGCTGTCATTTCGGTATTTAGAACGTCAATTCCTTTTAACCCCAATCACAGAAGCAGAAGAAAAAGCCATTTTTATAACACTCGTGTCCCTGCGCATGCGCACAACAGGCGGGTAGACAGCAACATAGTGACAGCGTTCTGGAACAGAAACAGCGATCTTTCACGCGTCTTATTCAAAAAGACAGGCAATGTACGTAAAACGCAAAATTGTGCCGCGTTCACGTAACCACTGTTGCCATACAAACACAACAATGCGTTCCCTGTGTACTGTTGAACTACAAAATACTTTGTGCTTTTGTCAACAATATAGACATACTTAGATTTTCACGTAAAGTGCCCGATATTGTTGTCCGATTTTAACCAAACGTGGATTTTCCCGGCAGATTTAAATAAACGTCTCCATTATCAAATTTCACAAAAATCCGTGCCTTGGGATCCGAGCTGCTACATGCGGACAGACGGACAGAGACAGACAGACATGACGATTCTTTTCGTGACTTACGCGAACGCGCCTAAAAAAAAAAGCAAAGTCGTTCCTCAGATGCTCCATTTCATCAGTTAGTCGAGTAACTTCACGCCTTTTACGGAATCCGAAAATTCAACACAGTGCTCACAAAAGCCCGCCTCTGGTCCATATATTCAGCCAGATTAATCCAACCCACACCCTCACTCTCTGCTTCCTTAAGGTCCCCTTTGAATATTATCTCCCCATCTATGCAGAGGTCTTCCAAGTTAGCCAAGGACCTCCAGATGTACAAAGGAACAATTTTGTATGCTTTTGTGTCCGACAAATGTACACATTTATTCACTATTAATTTGTGTAACACAGTGCTACATGTTTCGAACCTTATCCTGGTTCATCTTCAGGGACCTCAGTATTTTAAATTACACTGAGTTTTTACGTCCTGAAGATGAACCAGGATAAGGTTCGAAACATGTAGGGCTGTGTTTCACAAATTAATAGTGAATTAAAGTGTACATTCGTCGGACACAAAAAATCATACAAAGAAAATGAACGGAATGAACAATTTTGTATGCATTTCTCATATCTAAAATCCGTACTACATGCTTCTCCCATCTCATCCTCCTTTACCTGGTCGCCCTAACAACATTTAAATAGTACAAACTATTTAGCTCCTCATTACGCTTATGCCTTTTCCGCATCCGTATGTTCTTCTTACAATAGGTCAAAATATTCTCAACAGCACCTTGTTCTAATGAACACCCTTCAATGTGAGTGACCAAGTTTCACACCCATACAAAACAACAGGCAAAATTTTAATTGAGAATAATTTTCCTCTCTATACAGGATACGAGAAGACGAACTACTCTGAGTAGTAGCAATTAGTATCCAAATTATTAATCGAAGAGCAAAAACGAAAAAAAAAAACCGAAGAGAAATTGGTTGAGGTCAATAGTGCAAACTACAAATTAGCCTATATCTGCTATCAAATGTAAAGTTCTTCCGGTCCACGCCATGAAGGCATATGGGGGCTGGAGTTATAGCTCCACTTATTCTTAAACTCAGTAGTCAGGTTCACATACAGACCACTTTACCCTAGATACCCGTGAGCCCTAGAGCCGGTCTGGACAGTTTCGTGAAGAGAAAATTCTGCCGGGAATTAAGCACGTCAGGCCGTCAACCATATCGACTGGACGACACTGAAGTTTAGTCTATTTAATAAATTACAGATTTTGCCTGCTCCATGCCAACATATATTTTCATTAATGAACTTAATTGTAAATAATGACGAAAATTTTCAAACAAATTCATCTGTAAACAGTATTAATAAAAGCGCCATCATTACATACCAAATACCAATCTTCCATTTACTCATAAAAGTACATTCTATGCTGGCATCAGAATTTTCAACAGTTTACGATTTGCTGTCACAAGTCTTAAGAATGAAAAGGCAAAACTTCAGTTAACATTAAGAAGGTACCTAAATACACGCTCCTTTTACTCTGTAGATGAATTCTTTCTGTGTAAAGACGACCCATAATACTGATACAAAATGTGCACAGTGTTCTGCACTGCAATAATTCTGTATACTTCACAAACTTTGTACTCATATCTTTTAAGTGTTTATGATTTCTTCCACATCCTGCTGTCATTTGACAAACTTATGGGCCCACGGAATGAATGAATGAAAGTATGTATGTATGTAAGTGAGCCCAAAACAATAGATCTTGCTTTTACTTTCGGCCTGCGACCGGGGACGAATCCTGTCCCAGGCCACAGTGTTTTCATTCTTGTCTGAAACACTGAAAGGAAAACAAAGGTCAAGATTGAGTATGACCATACGTGATGCACCATCGTCAGAACCGCATAGGAGTCTATTACATTCCCTAGTCACTTAACATACACAATCATTTACAGTTGCACAGTTTGTTTCATGTAACTGTCTTTACAGCACATCCCAAATGTACCAATTACATTCTAAATATGTTTTCTGTATTGTTTTAATATCAACCAACAACATGCACTCAAACTGTCACAGATTCAAAACAATATATTCAAAAAACACACTACACTCCTACATGTTTCGGCCCTCGTTGGTCCATCATCAGGGAGTACATCAGTCGTTGCATAAAAAAATTACTTGATAATGTTTGGTCTAATTATATATGTAGAAAAACTGATGGTAATTTTCCATGTAGTGAACAGTTACACAGTAGATTGGAGCGGCGTGTGGATGATTCAGGGGTGTTCGCAGTACCAATGATGTCCGAAACTTGTAAGTTCACCCCACAACAGGCCATGAAGGCCCAGAAGGGGAGTAGAGGTATAGCTCTACTCTTTCTTTAACCCTGGCACTAGATGGGGTGGGTGGCCGGCCACTTTACCCCCGGGAAAGACCCGATACCCATTGTATCGGAGGCTGGGTGGGCCCCGTGGCCGGTCTGGACGCGTGCGGAAAATCTCTCCCCCACCGGAATTCGATCCCCGGACTGTCCAGCCCGTAGCCAGTCGCCATACCGACTGAGCTATCCCGGCCCACAAATGTTTTCTGTACTTAACAAATAATCAAATACATTGTTTGTTCCATTTACACCAAGTTACTATATTGCAGTTGCGTTGCAACGAGTGGGGGAAGCACTTTGGGGAATATCGGTTGCAGTGGACAGGCTCTCTTCGTCAGTGTGAACCTCTTCTTTACGCACTGCACGGCATTACAAGTACGACGTCTGAGAACTGATTCATGGTTGGTAAAAAAGAAATTATCTAGCGACGTCAATAGAAGGTTTGTTCTCTCAGAACCTGCAGGTCTAAGATCACGGCCGCGGGGAACAAACACAGAGTGTGTTACTGTCACACTGAAGCAACTATACCTTGCTACCGGTGACAGATTATCACTGCCCTGTGTGTCACGCTCGGGCTCCAATGACAGGGGCGCTTTGTGCCCTATCAGCATTCGATCCACAACTCTGTGTTTGCGTAGCGGCAAGTTCACTTAATGCAAATAATACAAAAGGTAATCCATTTTCTCAACAGCCTCTCACGTTACTGTCTACCGTCAGATACTGTTCGGACCGCAGCTGGGAGAAATGAGGTCTTTGGAGTAAAGCTCCATGTATACTTCCGACTGTACGTCGCAGATGATTGCTTAACACTCCTGCATCGTATTGGGGAAGTCCCTGTTCGAACACCAGCCATAAAGTCGCCAGTCTTGACGGAGACTTTAAATGGCTTTCCTCAGACCATCCAAGCCAGTGCTACAATACCCCACTTAACAGCCACTCCCCACTTTACCCTACAGTGGGTGACGACTGCCACCGTCTCTGGTTCGCTTGTTATGTTCGCAATGCTCCCAAGTTGGAAGTGGGTATCCAAGCAGTCAGTTTTATAGCCACCACAAGAATAACATCATATCAAACAACACACAAATTTAATAAACAGTAAAAACTCTAACAACAAACAAATAACAAAAATTTAGCAAGTTGTCATTCCAAAAGAACAGTAATAAATCACAAAAAATAGTTACAGCCAATTTCTCCCTCTTAATGAAATAAAACAGGCACCCAGTTGCCTACCCGCCGGGGCTTGCCTACCCGCCGGGGCAAAGACCCTGAACAACAATTTAGAAATACAAAGCTCGAAACAGAAATTTGGACGTTACCTTCTTTCCCCGGCTGGCTCGCCACAATACGTTAAAAGTGGCCACAAATGTACCTTCCACATCCTTCCAAATAATCATTAATAATTACTGCCCTACTCGAAGCCATGCACACGACAAATTCAGTTAAAATGTGCCATGAAATAAAACAATGAACAATATCAACATTTTCTTCGCATGGACATTACATGGCGATCAGTGGCCAGCATCAGGTTCCGTATGACTTTATTCTGGTGGAAAGTCTCCCCACCACAATTTGTAAAAAAACAATGGAAGGGACCAAGAGCCGTTCCGAAAATCGTGGTCATGACAAACAACGCACAAACGTAACACTGAGGCGCGTTCGCGAAACAATTGTTGCCGTGGAAAAGCAATAAGTATTACATATTCTGAGTGTGTGTCTGTAGCCTTAGTTATCCAGCAGGCAAAGCGCATGCGCCGTGTTATATTGTCATCTGTGGCCTGTCTGGCTGTACCATATTTTTCCACATTATCTCATAAACGGCACGATTTTCGGGAAAAAGGTGTTGAGTATAAAATATGTGTTTTGATTTTCAGTACAACATTTTTCCAATACATTTCTCAACTGAGTGAGATATAAATGTACATAGGCCTTCATGTAAAGTACCCGTTATTCACGTCAGATTTTAATAAAAACTTGAAGTTTCTTGAGAGATTTTCAAAAAAATACTCAAATATCAAATTTCATGAAAATCCGTCCAGTGGGAGCCGAGTTGTTCCATGCGGACTGACGGACAGACATATATATACATTAAGAAGCTAACAGTCGCTTTTCGCAATTATGCGAACGCACCTGAAAACTCAAAACGCCCCACTGGGTTTCGAACCTCAGTTTATTGGGTTACAATGTTTCATCGAAAAAATGGCTCGCAAGGAAATGCAGAAAGGAGATATATCAAAGTGTTTTCACATTGTGTAAGAACACAGAAAAAAAAACCGTCTGTTAACCGTGGATATCCTGGATTTGAATTCCGAAATAGAGATGGAATTGAATCAGAAGCTCCAAACATTATTTGCCTCGACCAAACGGTAGTAAATCTGCTTCACGTTCCGACCGCTGACTAGGAACGAACCCTGATACCCACTAAACAGGTGGCAGGGTGGCTCAAACACAGTCTCGACGACCGACGCCCGCAGACAGACGACGTCTGAAACGCGCTGCCATCTACACAGCTTTCTTTTTTTGTCTTACACTTCAGTCCACAGAGATAGATGGCAAGTTAATTATGGCAGGTAGAATAGATGACAGGCCGATCATCCCAGTGGCCGCGTTGTCTAAGGCGTGGGTCTGCGGCTGCTCGCTTGCTGGGATTGTGGGTTCGAATCCCGCCAGGGGCATGGATGTCTGTCTTTTGTGTTATGTGTGGATTGTGGGTTCGAATCTGTCTCGTGTGAATGTTGTGTGTTGCCAGGAAGAGGTCTCTGCGTCAGGCTAATCACTCACCCACAGGAGTCCTACCGAGTGTGGTGTGTCTGAGTATGATCGTGAAGCCTCGATAATGAGGACGCCCTGAGGGGCTGTTGCGCCATGAAAATAATAAAAAAAAAAAAGAATGGCTGAGAGGACAAGATGTACAGTTACGGGCTGTAGAACCGAGGAATCGGGGGTTTGATTTCCGGTAATATTCAGATCGAAACTGGGGCCCACCCAGCCTCGGGTACCGGGGGGGGGGGGCTCTTGACACCGGGAGAAAAGGAGCCGGGACCTAGACCTGACCACTCTCCTCAATCCGCCTTCATGGCAGGCACGGGGACAAATTTCCATCTATTTTACCTTATGTAATAGTACGGGGTTTGGAGCGGTGGGGTTCCCGTCCCCTACCCAAAAAAATGAGGATTGAGCTGCAGCCTCCTTCCCAGGTTCAGTCGTATAACCGCACTCAGGCTGTTACACGCTATGAAGACGCAATACACAAAAGTGCAGTGTCCAAACAGTCAGGCTCCCCTCGCACGATTAATGACGCAGTTTCAGAAGACTCTGTGTTGTTGTCCTTACAGCAACCTACTGCTGCAGATAATGACAACGATAGCTTAAGATTGATGATCACCGACTCCAAGTAGTCTCCTGTCCCCCTCCCCTACATATTGAAGCTCTTCAGTAGAGATACACACCAGCCGAGCACACAAAGTCAACACTCGTTTACTTTCAGCTGTCTGTTCTGAATACACAGCATTTATATGTCAAACTGTTTCAATATCCAAAGTATATTTCGTGCTTTTGAAAGGACAATATGCCGTGAAATGCACAGATGTAAGCATTTACTGTACAAAAGAAAACTCCGTTGTGCGGGACACTCCCTCAGAATGACTGTCCTCTGGAATGCCACGCCGTGTAGTGTGGCAGGGCAGGTACCATAAGGCAGCAGTCTGGAAGGCCTATACCACATCATGATATCTGCCACAGTACACGGCGTCACATCGCAGAAAGTAGCAATCCTCATAGTCACTGCCGTAAGAACATCAAATGTCACTTCCTTGAAAAGTTTATACTTAAATATTTTCTGTTGTAGCTAAGAGTTAAATGTTGTGTGATGTAGCTAACAGTTAAATGTTGTGTGATGTAGCTAACAGTTAAATATGTTCTTTGCTGTAGCTAACAGTTAAATGTTGTGTGATGTAGCTAACAGTTAAATATGTTCTTTGCTGTAGCTAACAGTTAAATGTTGTGTGAGGCAGCGAACAGTTAAAATGTTCTTTGCTGTAGCTAACAGTTAAATGTTGTCTGTTGTAGCTAACAATTAAATGTTGTGTGATGTAGCTAACAGTTAAAATGTTCTTTGCTGTAGCTAACAGTTAAATGTTGTGTGATGCAGCGAACAGTTAAAAATGTTCTTTGCTGTAGCTAACAGTTAAATGTTGTCTGTTGTAGCTAACAGTTAAATGTTGTGTGAGGCAGCTAACAGTTAAAAATGTTATTTGCTGTAGCTAACAGTTAAATGTTTTTTCTGTAGCCAACACTTAAATGTTGTCTGATTTAGCTAACAGTTAAATGTTGTCTGCTGTAGCTAACAGTTAAATGTTGTCTGCTGTAGCTAACAGTTAGTAACTAACAGCTAAATGTTGTCTCTTCTGGCTAACAGTTCAATGTTGCCTGTTGTAGCTAAGAGTTAAATGTTTTTGCTGTAGCTAACACTTAAATATTTTATATTGTAGATAACAGTTAAATGTTTCTGTTGTAGCTAACAAACAAATGCTGTTTGCTGTAGCTAGTAATTAAAGCTTGCCTGTTGTCGCAAGTAGTCAAATGCAGTTCTGTAGTCAAATGCTGCCCGTTGTAGCCAGAACTCGCAGTATGTACAGCAGCAGCCTCCACTTCTCTGAGGTATAAGAAACATCTCCATTTAGGCAGCAGGTCTACCTGACTTCTGACAGAAGAAATATTGTCAAGCGAAGTCTTTTACAACGTCAGATCAACGACAAAGGCGATGGACAACAGAGGTACTGTACGTACTTCAGGGATCAAGAACTCCTTATGGAATTCGAAGGTCCAACATCCGTGTCGCAAAAGCCCACATCTGGACCCTACCCTCAGACAATAGTTCTAAGACCACGCCTTCATCCCTTATTTCTATAGCGCCCATTTTCAAATCATTCTTCCACCTAAGAGTAGGTTTAGCGAATAATAAATTATCTTAAGGGTCTTCTGACAAAAATTTTGGATGCATTTCTAATTTCCTGTCAGTGCTACAGATCTCAACGGTCTCACAATCTTGCGGATACACAAATGACCGAGAAGGAGCTGGTGAACAGAATGAGGAAGAACGTCCGGTGAAACAGATTGTAGTGCTGCGAACTGCATTTAAATGGCTTAGAATCGTCCTGAACACCGGGAGCTGCTAATAGAAATGTCAAACAAAGGATTACAATAATAGAGAGTTAATTTTGAAAGACAGGAAGTATTAATAGACACATTTATAGGCCTGTTTCCTTCCCCTTCCAGGATTATGCATGCTATCTTTGTGTGTGTGTATGTGTGTTATTTGGTTAAGACAAAACAGGCAATGTACGTGTAACGCATCATCCAGACACGTTCGCGTAACCACTGTTGCCGTGGAAAAGCTATTACATACTCTGAGTGTCTTTTTTTTTTTGCGTGGTGAGGGGGCCCCGCAGCAGATGCTATGGACGCACCACAGCCTTAAGGCTTTTTGTGTAACCCTGTTATGAGGATGAGCAGTTTTTTACAAAGTTTTACAATTAATGGAGCACCAGTGGAATGAAGTTGACAGGGGAAAACCGACAACTCGGAGAAAATCCTGTCCCAGTGCCACTTTGCCCACCACAAATCTCACATGGACTTGACCTGGAATCGAACCCGGGCCTCCGTGGTGAGAGGCCGGCGACTAAACGCCTGAGCCATGGCACGGCCTTACTCTGAGTGTCTGTAGCCTTAGTTATCCAGCATGCAAAGCGCATGTGCCGTAATATATTGCCATCTGTGGCCTGTCTGGCTGTACCATATTTGTCCACATTATCCCATAAATTGCAAGATTATCGGAAAAAAAAATTTGAGCTTAAGATGTATGTTTTGATTTTCTCTACAACTTTGTCTGAAATATTTCTCATTCTAAGAAAAATTCAGAGAGCTATTATCATAAATGTACATAGAGGTCTTCATGTAAAGTACCCGTTATTGTTTCTTTTTTTCAGATTTTAATCACGCCTGAATTTTCTCGACAGAGTTTCGAAAAATCATCAAATATCAAATTTCACTAACATCAGTCCAGTGGGAGCCGAGTAGTTCCATGCGGACAGACAGACATGACAGTTGCGAAAGCACCTAAAACGCATTCTGAATATAAACGTGTGACAGGTTGAGATGTCACACTTCATTTTGTACGTTATGCACACTGCATATTGAAATCTTTATCTGTTTGTGCAGCCTGACGATGGCTTGTAAATGCCGAAACACGTAGCTGCGGTTAAATGTAAGTTGTGTTCGACTGACAATTTATTGGCTTATGTTTCAAAAAGTACTCTTAAAGATACGAAAGGAAATATTGTTCCACATCATGAACTTTGGGCAAGATACAGGTTTTTAATATATTTTAAGTGTGTCCCATAACCGCCCCCCCCCCCCCCAAAATCAAATCCTACACTTAATTACGCACAATTATAAGGGATACGTCCCTAGCCTGGAAAATCCACCGGAAAGTTCATTCTTGTCCTATCTTTCTATTCAGTAGCTACGGGGGTTCTTTCCACGTGGGTAAAGCGACGGGGGGCGTGAAGCTAACCACTCACCTGCCTCTAGTGCCGAAGTTAAGAATCAGTGGAGCTATAACTGTACTCCTCTCTACACCTTCATGGCGTGTACACGGACAGCTTTGCTTGTACAGTGAAAACGGAACCCGTTTCTAACCGAAACCTGTATTTAGTGGAAAACGTTTACAGTCCCGAGGATCCTAATTTAAAGTATCTCTATGAAAAAATACCTACCCACGACACAAAAAAAAATCTGTCCTTTGCGGTTCCTCTATAGTCAGGTTTCACTGTATTTTATTTTACTCGGTCTTGTTTGGGAGTGAATTTCGGCCCTACTTTCAAAAAATAAGTAACTCCTGAGTTTTTTTAACTAAATATTTTCCTTGCGCATGCGAAGTGAATATAACTTCAGCACGATTAATGAGCACACTGACGTGTCAGCAAGTGATATACGATCTGCAGTTGAGGTTAGGTACACGTGAGCGCGCCCAGTGTTATCAGATGTCACCCATCTTCACTGCGTACCTCGCAACTACATACATTCGTTTAAGCAGCCATAATTTCACTCGTGGACGTATAACCAGCAGTTTATTCAAGCAAGCTTGTTAATTAGAGTTGAAATATACACAGAGTTAAGGCCCCCACAAAGGAATAACAAGCTCGCTTGTACTAATATATGCACGAGTAATGCCAAGTGGAAGTGACTGCAGACAACGCGATGGGAATTAACACACACCTGCATTAAGGCTGCCTCCACACAGGGCTGAGGTATTCGTATGTTACTTAGGTGGGGATTACACGGGGCTACTTTACACGCTACTCGCCAGCGAGTGAATTCACTGGCGAGTTAGCAAGCAGCGAGTAGACTAGCCACGCCTATCACACGTAGGAATGAAAACGCTGGGCAGTTCGACATCTCAGAGGTGAAGTGAAGAATTTTAACGTTTTATCACAAGTTGCTTACTAGCCGTATCGATTACAATGTGCGAGTTTACGAGCGGTACAGCAGACTAGCCAGCGAGAAGTGAGTACAGTTGAACAGACTTCAACTTCACTCGCTCGTATTTACTAGACAGCGAGTTTACTCGCTTTTATAACCAGACAAGTCGAGTTTAAAAGCTGCTAGTGAACTCGCTGGCGAGTAGTGTGCAAAGTAGCCACGTGTAATCCACGACTTAGCTTCGACGGTTGGAAGAAACGTAACTGGCGGATTGAAAACGCAGATGGGGATATACTGCAGAGTGTCGATATGTCATATATCAGGACCGAACAGAACTGTCACGAACATCGGAATTCATTGTCAGTGGAAAGCAGTTATTTGATTCAAAGTACTTATGAAATACCACTAACAAGAATATGAACTAACCTCAAACAATACCAAAAGAGTGAAAGTATATTTTAGTAGATCACGTACGCTTTTTGGAAGCATAAACTACAGTAAATGACTGAACGCGAATTAATTTCCTAACGCCCGAGAGCAAGCAAGTCAATGAAAGAGACAGCCTTACCGAGCTCAGTGACTTGCGTAAGAGAGGAGCAGGGGAAGACGACTCGCCAGCCACGTGGTCTCATCCCCGATTCGCAGGAAGCGGCCAATAAATTTCAAAATCCCGAACATAAGGGTTCACGAACTTCAAGACTCTAGTTCATAACTTGAACGTGTCATCTAGGCTACTCTTACGATAAACAAACCAGAAACGGTTTTTAGGCTCATACCACGCATGCGAAAACCAAGAAATGCATATAAAATTTTGTTTGGAAGACCGACAACTTGAAAGACCGTAGGTTATCAGTGATAGTAATATTACTAATATATCCTGAAGCGTGAGTCAGGAAAGAACAGTCGCTATAAACATCAGGTTACGGGCTGGACCACCACGACCACCACCATCACCACCACCACGACCACCACCATCACCACCACCACGACTACCACCACGACACACCATCACCACACCACGACTACCACCACGACCACCACCACCACCACCACCACCACTAACAACAACAACAAGCGGCAGTCAAAGAAGAACGTCTTGGACAGCGTAAACCTGAAGAAGTACGCAATACGCTCTTCCGAAACGTTTGGTAACAGTTTACCAGTCGAGACGGCGTAACGTCCCAAAATATTCAAATTTGCAAACAGTTCTGTAACACTGACTCTAAGTGCTGCTTACTTCGTGTGGAATGTGTACGTCAGTATAGACTGTAGCTTACAGCTACTTTTGCTTGTCTAAATCTGTATAAGGAGACAATGACAGAAACACAGAGATATACAACAAAAGGAAGAAGAAATGACAACAAAGGGACGTGAATTGCTCAGCGAGAGCGTAATTTAAGCTTGCGTATCTACGTTCTATGACGACATAAACACAGAAATACACGGATTATGTTGTACTCGTATTTTGTTCAAAATCTGTTTAACTACCCGTCTGTCTTAAACCTAAAATTGAAGGCGTGAAAAATATGCAGGTCCCTTTGTATTTTGTTCTCAGTAGTGTCTGATGTAGCAGATCCCAGTGGCCGCGCGGTCTAAGGCGTGGGACTGCGGCCGTTCGCTTACTGGGATTGTGGGTTCGAATCCCACCGGGGGCATGGATGTCTGTGTCTTGTGAGTGTTGTGTGTTGTCAGGTAGAGGTCTCTGCGACGGGCTGGTCCCTCGTCCAGAGGAGTCCTACCGAGTGTGGTGTGTCTAAAAAGTGTGTGATCGTGAAGCCTTGTAAAATGAGGCGGCCTAGGCCCCCAAGGGGCTGTCGAGCCATTGAAAGAAGAAGTAGTGTCTATTGTACATTACACATAAATCATCTGAGAATTCTATCACAGCCTCGGTGCGACTGAATACCTTATGCGACTTGGTCATGAGGTCGCACGTCGCAGAGGGATTTCGATCCTGCGCAGGAAAAGATTACGCTAAAACTTCATAGAATGGTGGGTTTCTGCTGAAGAAACGCGATAAGGCATCAGAAGGTCAGTCAGGGGAGAAAACGAAAAATTGATTTAGGCAAGTACGAATAGGGCCTACTGTGTATTATAACAGGAATGAATAAAACTTTCACAGGAGTTTATAGAAAAAAAAAAAGTTTTGTAAAAGTTACATAGCAACCCCTGCCCAGCACGGTTTTTACTCTACACGGTTCAAAATAATTAAATGTAAGGGGAAAACAATTTTCCGAGCGCCAATAAATTTCAATACACGAGGATTAACGCGGGCGGTTACTCACTCAACCACCGCGAAAATGGCAGCCTCAGCTTACCCAATCACCGTGTAAATGTTTAATGTACAAAAACGTATGTATTTTAAGCGTCCGCGTTCACGTAACCTTATTTCTCCGACAAGAAATTTGGGCAACGCGGTTTTGCCCAATACGATGTGATCACTGCCCCTAAACCGGCACTATACGAGGGATCAATGTACGTAACTATAACTTTATCGTGACGAATTTGTGCTTCAATTTCTCTCTCCATCACAGACCCTACATCATATTCACACAGCCAGTCTGCTACCGTGTAAACTACAGTCTAAACCGGTTATAACGACATCGGTTTAAGCGATACCTCGTATATAACGTCACATGTTCTGTAGTACCAATTAATTTCTCACAGTGAACCATAACGAGGTGACAGGGGAGTAGAGAAGAATACATAATGAGAAACTTAATACTCTGTACTTATCACCAACTATTATTCGGGCGATCAAATCAAGAAGAATGAGGTGGGCGGGGCATGTAGCACGTATGGGGGAGGAGAGAGAGAGGTGCATACAACATTTTGGTGGGGAGACCTGAGGGAAGGAGACCACTTGGAAGACCCAGGCGTAGATGGGAGGATAATATTAAAATGGATCTTCAAGAAGTAGGATGGGGTGGGGCATGGACTGGATTGATATGGCTCAGGATAGGGACAGGTGGCGGGCTGTTGTGAATGCGGTAATGAACCTTCGGGTTCCATAAAACGCGGGGAATTTCTTGACTAGCTGACGACCTGTTAGCTTCTAAAGAAGGACTGTGCTCCATGGAGTTAGTTAGTTAGTTAGTTAGTTAGTTAGTTAGAACCATAACATTAACTCCTCGGTTAGAACACTCGCTTATAACGACACAAATATTCAGTCCCTTTCACGACGTTATAACCGCGTTCGACTGTATTTACTGCATTTCACCGTCTGTCTTCCAGGAAAATGAACAACGGTTGAGATATCTGTTGTCTATTTATCCAGCTATTTAAATACGTACAGACACAGGTGGCTACCTGCAGTGCACTGCAGTACTATACCTTCCAAACGAGTTATTTACTATTTAAACAACTAACTGGCCTGAATGTTCAGTTATTCAAACGTCACTCTGCAAGTAACAAAGCAAATCACACCTCTAGAGAGAGAAACTTTCTCTCTTTATTTTTCTGACCTCTCCTACCTACTCACTGTGGGTGTAGAAGGTTATTGTTGCACCTGATCACACTCAATGACACACACACCACACACTCGGTAGGACTCCTCTGGACGAGGGATCGGCCCGTCGCAGAGACATCTACCTGACAACACACAACACTCACAAAAGACAGACATCCGTGCCCCGGCAGGATTCGAACCTGCAATCCCAGCAGGCGAGGGGCCGCAGAGTGACCCCTTAGACCGCGCGGCCATCGGAATCGGCCAGACAGAAACTGCGTTACGTAATTTTCGTTCAATAAACGCCACATCGAAAATAAGCGACACGTCAGTTAGCCGTTTCAGATAAACATCAATATTTAGTACATATGAAGTATATACTCAGTCAATACGGACAAAAATTATAATTGGACCGAAAAATTTCAGTGCAAACACCCGATACTTTCAGTGCAAACACCCGATATTTTCAGTGCAAACACCCGATATTCATACAAGGTTTAATTGAAATTCGTCCAGTACTTCCGAGTCGAAACATGCAGACGAAAAGAGAAACATATGTGTTTACTTAACACACTGCGTGCAAAAAAATGCACAGAATTTGGGACAGCAGTGAGAAAATTAAGACTGTTTAATTGTATAAGGTAGGCAGCACCGCTCTACAGAACTATAATTCTGCGTGTTATATATGGGTGTGAAACTTGGTCTCTCACATTGAGGGAGGAACATAGACTGAGTGTGTTCGAAAACAGGGTGCTGAGGATATTTGGGCCTAAGAGGGAGCCGGTAACAGGGGAATGGAGAAGACTACATAATGACGAGCTTCATGATCGGTACTCACTAAATATTATTCCAGTGATAAAATCGGGAATAATGAGATGGGCGGGGCATGTGGCACGTGTTGGGAGAGAACAAGTGTATAGAGAGTTTTGGTGAAAAAACCCGGAGGAAACAGACCACTTGGAAGACCTAGGCGTAGATGAGAGAATAATAATAAAATGGATCTTCAAGACGTAGGATGGGGGACATGGACTGGATTGACCTGGCTCAAGACTGGGACAGACGGCAGGCTCTTGTGAATGCGGTAATGAACCTTAGGATTCCCATAAAATGCACGAAAATTCTTGACTAGCTGAGGACCTGTTAGCTTCTCAAGAAGGACTCTGCATCATGGAGTTAGTTAGTTTAGTTAGTTGGTCTGCATCGCAATCTTCGTACTGAATATCCGTCATATTCAAACGGACAGCAGGAACAAAGAGACGCATCCCTAGGGTTCTGTCTAACAAGTGTCCCTGAGTACGAGTGATAGACATCACGGTCAGGGCGTTATCGACTAACAACACGCCACGTAGATGTCACCTGTAAGAATTCTTGAGGTTCCAGCAGGAATGACTGAGTGAGACACGAAAGAGCTGTCAAAGTTGTCGTTTGTAAGGCACAGTGACAGGTAGCAACCATTGGCCATTTCGCCCCCCCCCCCCCCTCCGCTACAGGTGAATGCCTGATGCTTGTTTAAGAGTGACAGGCCGGGTGAAGCACCGAAAAGAGCCAACATATGCGTGCCTACCAAAAGGGAACAAGTTGTTCTCCAAAGGTAAAATTGTTAAGTAGGAGGTAAAGTTGTTCCTGTCCATGCCATGAAGTCATACAGGTGAGTAGAGGTGTAGCTCCACTCATTCTGAACCTCCGCGCTAGGTGGAAACCGTTTTAACCCCGGGAAAGAACCCCGGTACCCAATGCAGGATAGGTTGGTGCCAGAGCCGGTCTAGACGATGAGCAGAACAGAAAAATATTTTGCCCCTGTCGGTATTCGAACACCGGGTCTTCCAGCCAGAAAATTGTAAAGTACATCAGTTAACTCATCTCATGCTATAAACGTATAATCACACATTGATCATCTGCTCTGAATATGAATATATTTCGTGTTCAATGATATTGCTGATACAATACAGTATGTTTGTGCTCAAAATACAGTCGAACTCGGTTATAACGTCATGAAAGGGACTGAAGATGTGTCGTTATAAACGAGTGTTGTTATGACCGTGTAGTATAATGTTATGGTTAACAGCGAGAAATTAATTGGTACCGCAGAATATCTGACGTTATAGACGAGGTGTCGCATTAACCGATGTCGTTATAAGCGGGTTGTACTGTATTTATATATTTGAGCTACTTTAAACGTTACTAGCGACGGACCGAGCCGATCCCAGTGGCCGTGCGGTCTAAGGCGTGGGTCTGCGGCCTCTCGCTTACTAGGATCGTGGGTTCGAATCTCACCGGGGGCATGGATGTCTGTCTGTTGTGAGTGTTGTGTGTTGTCAGGTAAAGGTCTCTGCGACGAGCTGATCACTTGTACAGAGGAGTCCTACCAAGAGTTGTGTGTCTGAGTGTGAAAGTGAAGAGTCGAAAAATGAGGAGGCCTTGGCACCCGAAAAGGGGCTGTTGAGCCATAGGAGAAAAAAATAGCGACGGACCGAACAACCGGTGTTCGACACCCAGCAGGAACAGATTAATTGTTCTTATTACAGCGTCCGACCCGGTTATGGGACTGGCGCAGTCTCCAATGGGTAAAGCTGCAACACACGAGACAGACAGATCGTTCCCCTCCGCCTTCAGGCCTCTTGCTTAAGACTGGGACAACTTCACAGTCTCGACACTGCATATTCAATTAAGGCAAATTTCCACCTCTGTCTCAGCTTGTGTTGAGGGCCATGCAGGTCTAAAGCAGAGATAATAACAGTACGGACCAGATAGTGTTTAACGCAGATGAGCACTGAAAGCTCAATCAGGGGCTCAATAACCGTGCTTCGATTCCTGGCTTGTATTACAATTTCGTCTTCGCTAACAGGCTCAGATCAGCCCTAGAGCCCAGTTTCCTACAGACTGAGTTAGAGAAGCTTATTTAGTGGGTTACATCTACCAGAACATAAAGTTCGCCATATATAATATAGCGTCGAGCTTCAGAATGAGTGGGCCTTTACCATCATTCCCACCATCCTCGTGGCTTGGCGTTGAAGAGCAGAGACAATTGCAAGTCATCTTCTATGCGCTCAAAACCAAGTTCCACGAAAACACTGGCAGTAAATTTAAGTTAAACCAACTAATGCACAAGAATTATTAACAAAGTATATTTGTAACCCCTACATGTGTTTCGGCAATCAAGTTGCCATCCTCAGGGGGCGCATCAAATAATCACAAGTATCTACGGCATCCAGATACACATACATTTGGCATTACAATGGAAGTACACATGCCGCTCACAGTATTAAAATTAATGGATGCCTATAGTCATAAAACTTTAACGTTAAGAGTAAATAATACAATGATGTAAGCTGATACTTCGTATAACAGTAAAAATTATTATATACAAATATTGTTACATGTTTCGACTTAGACGTTTAAAACATATAAAAGTTTTTTAAAAAAGTTTTACTAGCTGTTGGCCATGTATACAGTCATATAGTTGATCTACGTCGATCTTGTACTGTGGCTTGGGATGTTCTGTGTCCGGTGAAGTGTCGTGTACTGTGGCTTGGGATGTTGTGTGTCCGGTGAAGTGTCGTGTACTGTGGCTTGGGATGTTCTGTGTCCGGTGAAGTGTCGTGTACTGTGGCTTGGGATGTTGTGTGTCCGGTGAAGTGTCGTGTACTGTGGCTTGGGATGTTGTGTGTCCGGTGAAGTGTCGTGTACTGTGGCTTGGGATGTTGTGTGTCCGGTGAAGTGTCGTGTACTGTGGCTTGGGATGTTGTGTGTCCGGTGAAGTGTCGTGTACTGTGGCTGGGATGTTGTGTGTCCTGTGAAGTGTCGTGTACTGTGGCTTGGGATGTTGTGTGTCCGGTGAAGTGTCGTGTACTGTGGCTTGGGATGTTGTGTGTCCGGTGAAGTGTCGTGTACTGTGGCTTGGGATGTTGTGTGTCCGGTGAAGTGTCGTGTGCTGTGGCTTGGGATGTTGTGTGTCCGGTGAAGTGTCGTGTACTGTGGCTTGGGATGTTGTGTGTCCGGTGAAGTGTCGTGTACTGTGGCTTGGGATGTTGTGTGTCCTGTGAAGTGTCGTGTACTGTGGCTGGGGATGTTGTGTGTCCAGTGAAGTGTCGTGTACTGTGGCTGGGGATGTTGTGTGTCCGGTGAAGTGTCGTGTACTGTGGCTTGGGATGTTGTGTGTCCGGTGAAGTGTCGTGCACTGTGGCTTGGGATGTTGTTGTGTCCGGTGAAGTGTCGTGTGCTGTGGCTTAGGATGTTGTGTGTCCGGTGAAGTGTCGTGTGCTGTGGCTTGGGATGTTGTGTGTCCGGTGAAGTGTCGTGTGTTGTGGCTTGGGATGTTGTGTGTCCGGTGAAGTGTCGTGTATTCCCTGTGTGTATTCTTGTGCATTAGTTGGTTTAACTTAAACTTATGACAAAATGCACGGTACATATAATATAAAAAACACTTGCAGTAGTTTTGTAGATGAAGCATTCTGACGGACATCTCCCCACTTTGCTCGTCTCTTTAAAATAACGCATAGGAGCAACTCACAACACTCAGTCCAACAAAATACACTGTATTGTTTCCAGATATTTTACATTACAATATCTTGTTGAACACTGCTACACGTTTCGATCCAGGAGTGTTCAACGTGATATTGTAATGTAAAATATCTGGAAACAATACAGTGCATTTTGTTGGACTGAGTGTTGTGATTTGATTATCGACAATGCACGGTATGAACAATACAAAAAAGATGCATAGAAGCATCTGCCCCTTAAGCCACTCTCAGTTTGAGGCACCAGGGGTTACATAGGGCGAGGCAAGAAGCCCCGAAAACAGAGACTGTAGCTCCATGGAAAGTCAGGTCTGGTTAAGAGTTTCTCCTCCCTTTGTTGTTTTGTTTACTTGCACGACCACTACGATGATAATCATCACGACGTCTTCAGCGCAGGCGCAAAAGACGAAGAACAAAAAATTGAAAGTCACTTAGATAAATTGAAGCCCTGCCTTTTTTTCGTTGTCCGCCCTGTCGTTCGTCTTGGGATAAACGAGGGTTAAGAGGCAAGCAGAAGGCGAGATAAGGTTCACTTTCAGAAGCTGAAGACCTCAATAGGAAGGCAGAAGGGGCTTCTTTAAAACATGCTGTATGTAAAACGCACATTAATCCGGCCTTCGGAAATGTACCACACGTTCTCTGTGGAGATTCTTACTCCGGTCCTGAAACATATTGAAAGGAAAGCGCCTCAACATTCCCTTCCAACCGCTTCATCGCAGTCCAGGGTCAATTAACGTCGACACCGGACGACTGGGAAAGGAGGTAACTCAGCCTAACCAACCGCCATATAATTACCAGCTTATATACGTGTCTATAGTAAATACATAAATAAACAAACATAATCCCTTGAAGGCAACAGCCTGCTGGTGGAACCAGAAGAGCTCGAGTGTTTTATCACTAGGTGAGCTATAACACAGAGATGTCACATTCACACTTGGAACATGTCATACTCATTGATATAATCCTTCCAGTCGCACTATGGCCCTGGGGTCGACTCAGCCTCTAACAGAAATAAGTACCAGGAATATTTCCTGGGGGGTAAAGGCAGCCGATGCGTAGGGCTGACAACCTTACCACCTTCATGTTCCGATTGTCTAGAAAGCTGAGCGCCTCAACCTCCTGGAACCCTCAGGGCCTGTCCAGGGCTGTAATGGAATTGCTGACGTGTAATACAATTTCAGTTCGGTCAATTTCAGACGGGCAAAATTTCATATACGCCTTTACGTGAAATATGATTTTCAATGCACGGATCTGCATGCTACTCGAACTGCCCACAGGCACTGCACGTACATTTTCAATGCCTAAATTCACCTAACTCAGTAAAGAAATGCGGAAACTATAGGTAGAAATCCATTTGCGCCCTTTAAGTATCGCGGTCATTGGATCGATTTCCACGAAACTCGTAATTACCCACACGTATTAAGGGGAGATTTGTTATACATAATTTGATCAAAATCGATCTACAAATATGGAAATTACGGGTAGAAATTCATTTACGCCACGGGGTCAAATATGGATTTCACTGCTTCATGTTCATAAAACTCATAATTTCACAATGGAACTAAGTGTAAATCATTCATACCACATTTCATCAAAATCTTTCACATCCTAGAAAACCATAGTTACCACTGCGGAAACCCCAAATATTGCAAGAAATGCAATCTTGACTTTCAAAACTACGAATTTGATTTTTATGAAGATAGACACTGTTAAACCAGGCTGAAACACTCAAGACTATTTTATTTTGGTCCATATACGCGTAGGCGGTCGTGTCATGGCTCAGGAGGTTAGTCGCTGGCCTCTCACTGCGGAGGCCCGGGTTCGATCCCGGGTCAGTCCATGTGGGGTTTGTGGTGGACAAAGTGACACTGGGACAGGTTTTTTTTCCGAATTGTCGGTTTTCCCCTGTCAATTTCATTCCACTGGTGCTCCATTACTTGTAAAACTTGGTAAAAAAAAACTGCTCATTTTCATCATAGGGTTGCACAAAAAGCCTTAAAGCTGTGGTGCGTCCGTAGCATCTGCTGCGGGGCCCTTCACCATGTAAAAACACACACACACACTATATATATATATATATATATAATATACGCGTAGGCCATCTGATACGTTCGTTCATTCATTCATTCTGCAGTCTGTCTTACGACAGATCCGTAGCCTCTTCCAAAGCGAGTTCTCCACAGGGTGCGATATAGTGCTTCCTCTTTCAATTCCCAGTATCTTCTCTTTTCCTTAAGGTCATCCAGTAGCTGCTTGCGTCTTCTCCCTCCTCTTCCCGTCCTTTCTACTAACGTTCCTTCAATCACGTGTTTCAGAAGGCAGTTCCTACGCAAGATGTGACCAATCCAGTTCGCCTTTCTTCTTTTTATTGTATGTACGATATTCCTCTCCTCCTTGACTCTGTGTAATACTTCTTCATTTCTCACACGATCGGTCCAACTGATCTTCTCCATTCTTCTCCAGCACCACATTTCAAAACTTTCCAGATACTTCTGATCTATTTTCCGAAGTGTCCACGTTTCAGCACCACACAAAGCTATGCTCCAAATGTAGCACTTCTGATACGTATGAAGCCCAAATCTAAGTTTATATTTCTCAAAAAGTTACGTATTGCAATATACAGATCACTTTAAGGCGTAGGTCCGCAAATTTGTAAATTCCATCAAATCTATGCCGCTGATAGGGGGGGGGGGGCGTACTTTGTATCCGGGTCAGATCCGTTCCCTCTATAAGTCTCGCAGGCGTGGTGCTTCAAGTACAGCGCCACCTAAAAGAATTCTTGACAGGAGATAGAACCAGATGCTGTCAAGGGCTCCCTCTTGAGAAGAGTTTAGGGTTACACATCCCACTGACAGAATTCTGTATGAAGAAATGCTCTTCTAACCCGCCATGCATAATGCATATATATATTCTAAGAAACTAAGGCTGGATTTTCTTCAGTCTGTGCCTTTGTTCGTGTTGATGTCGTTGGAAGAAATAAAACCGTCTATGCTAACACAAAGTTCCGGAAATAATTTACATGCCCAATGTCCAATTTCTTTCAAATGCTAATCCATACGGTCAGGCTAGCAAACACTAAAAATTAGTACCTCTAAAATGTAATAATTCATTTCTGAGTACGATTATCATTTAAATACCAGTAAAAATTCCGAGAATCGTAAATTTCTTACACAGGCTCATTTGCAAAGTTCTGCGCTGCCGCTTCGTTTGTAATTTTTAAGGTACACAACTGCAGTGTTTATGATTTACCCGGATAGGGTATTTCGCATGCAAAGTTGTTCAGACCGTGAGGGTATAATAGGGAAAGCAGTTACAGTGAAAAAGGTAAAGCTTTCCCTATGTCTCAGGAGGTTAGTCGCCGGCCTCTCACCACGGAGGCCCGGGTTCGATCCCGGGTCAGTCCATGTAGGATTTGTGGTGGACAAAGTGGCACTGGGACAAGTTTCTCCCTGAGTACTTCGGTTTTCCCCTTTCAGTTTAAATCCACCGGTGCTCCATTACACGGAAAAACGAAAAAAACTAATCATCTTCATCACAGGGATCCACAATAAGCCTTAAGGCTGCGGTGCGTCCGTAACATCTGCTGCGGGGCCCTTCATCACAAAAAAAAATTTCCCTGCCCACGCCATGAATACATACAGGGGGAGAAGACATATAGCTCCGCCCATTATTAATCTCGGCACTAAATGGAAGTGAGTGGTTTAACTTCACGCCCCGGCTGCATTACCCCCGAGAAAGAACCCCGGTACCCATTGAATAGGAGGCTGAGTGAGCTTATGGTCTGGACGTGCTGGAGGAAAGAAAAATATCTTGCCCCTACCGGGATTCGAACCTCAGACCGTCCAGCACGTAGCCTATCCGCTATACCAACTACACTACTACAGTAAATCCTGTCTTAAACGGAACCTGGATAAAACGAAATCCTGTCTTTAGCGGAAAACTTTCACACACGAGGATCTGCAATTTAACTTCATGTAAATTTGGTATCATCATCCCGCTGTGCACATAATCGATTGTTCTGATTGTCAAAACAAACAAAACACTTAAACGCATGCACTTTATTTTCCTCTACGACAAGTTTCGGCCGCGTGTACTGGCCACAATCAGGTAGGAATTACAATACCATAAAATGAAAAGTGTACTTGGGTGGAGGCCTCCCTTTCACAGTTAAAACGTTAAATTATGTAAACCGTCTATAATTCCCTATAAGGAATAATATCAAGACGCATACACATCAGTAGTTAAAATTAGTTGAAATATAATTATTAAATTATTGGAATGGAAGAGATTTCTATTAGTCGTAGAAATGTGTAGTGGCCAAGGTGCGCGTAACCAGCGGTGTCGACGCAATCTTATGCATCTCAGTACTATTCCTTACAGGGAAAAATAGATAGTTTACAACTTGTAACGTTTTAACTGTGAAGGAGCTACCCTAGTACATTTATTTAGTAACATACTTGAGTTTTACTGTGAAGGGGAGGCCTACACCCAAGTACACTTTTCATTTTATGGTAACATACTTGTGACGTTTTAACTGTGAAGGGGGGCTACACCCAAGACACTTTTCATTATGTACATATTTGGACGTTTTAACTGTGAAGGGAGCCTACACCAAGTACACTTTTCATTTTATGGTAACATACTTGTGACGTTTTAACTGTGAAGGGAGCCTACACCTAAGTACACTTTTCATTTTATGGTATTACAATTCCTACCTGATGATGGCCGGTACACACGGCCGAAACATGTTGTAGAGGATAGTAAAGTGCATGTGTTCAAGTGTTGTGTTTGTTCTGACAATGAAAACAGTCGATTAACTTCAAGCACCTGTACAGGTAAGGTAAATAAATCCCTGTACAAGTCTGAGGGTTCAAGGAGGTTGAGGCTCCCAGATTTCGAGAAAATCGGCACACGAAGGTGGTAAGGTCGTCAGCCCTATGCACCGGCCGCCTTTAACCCCAGTAAATATTTCCGTTAGAGCCTGAGTCGACCATAGTGCGGCCGGAATGATGCCAATAAAAATTCCAATGGGAATCAAACCTGCGACCTTCCGGTTTGTAGCGCAGTGCCTCAACTAACTGCGCCACTGCGTGCACCCTTAATGATTTCGAAATGGTTCCAGTTGCCCCTATTATTACTGGTACCACTTGTTTTTACAGTCCACATGCACTGTATTTATATTGCAAGGTCTTCACATTTTGAGATCATCTCAGCTTCTTTTTTGATCACATTCGTCTCCTTTTATTATTATTATTATTATTATATTATAAACTAGAATTGAATTGAATTATTATCATTATTATGCCGTGCCATGTCATCTAATGTTTGTTCGTTTCATGATTCTGACAGAAGGGTGTGCAACACCGTGACTGTCTACTCCTGATATATTAGAGGTGTCCCCCCATCCACCAACCCCCCTCGACGGTGTGTACACAATATTCGAGGCGTCTCGCAGGAATCCTTTAGTGTTTGCGCTTCCTCCTTTACCCACGTCGTGTCTTCAAACATGGCAGCAGGCACCTCCACAGGGTACTGCTCAAACAAACACAAAATATTCTCTCACTGCTTCACAAACCGGAGTAACACTCGACCGGTCGGCGTACATAAAATATTTAAATTAACGGGGCATTTATTTTGGATTATTTTACACGACTGGTAGGCCTTAATCCATAGGTATATACCATTAAATATCAAGAAATGCCCCCCTGTAACGGGGTTGGGTCAGCAAGTCCTATCTCTCACCTCCAAGTGGTGGCCCTGGTAATACGCTCTGAGGTGAGCTCAGAGTGTAGCTGAGAGAGAAGGACGAAAGGCGAGTTTCCCGCGCCTTAAAACGGGAGCATTGGGCTAAGGGAAGGAAAACCCTGACAGAAAATCAAGGGGGAGGGGGGGGGGCCTCTGTAGGTGGGTAAAACCAGCCTCCCTAGGGGAAGGAACCCTGATTACAAACCCGGTCCTCCAGGGTGGGGGTTGAGCATAAGGCCAACAACACTATCTCGGAAAAAACATGTTATGAAACGTCATGATGAAACGAGGAAGCTAAGGCCCACCGCGGGCTGTGATGCTAAGGAAGAAGAAGAAGGTAGGCCTAAATGTTAACTGCAGTGTGTTAACATGACTTATCCCACCGAGCTATTTACATTACAAGATAGGCAACGTACGTGTAACGTAATTTGTGGTGCATTCGTGTAACCAGTTTTGCCACGGTAAGGCAACAATGCGTTCCCTTTATCGTTGACGTATACCTCGCCGTCAACAATAAAGTTTTCCCTAGAACAGGACATGAAGGCCCAGAGGGGGAGTAGAGGTATAGCTCTACTCTTTCTTTAACCTCGGCGCTAGTTGGGGGTGGGTGGTCAGCACCACGCCCCGGCCGCGTTACCCCCGGGAGTGACCCGGTACCCGTTGTATAGGAGGCTGGGTCGACCCCAGGGCCGGTCTGGACGGATGCGAAAAATCTCGCCCCCACCGGGATTCGATCCCCGACCGTCCATCCCGTAGCGAGTCGCTATACCGACTGAGCTATCCCGGCCCCGCCGTCAACAATACAGATCCTAATAAATACTGAAATCCTTACGACGAAAAGCAACAATGCATTCTGGTAGTTGCACCACGTATGTCGCTGCCAACAACATGAAACACACTTGGGTCTTTATGTGAAAGTATCCGAAATTTTTGTCCGATTTTAAACAAATTTGGACTATCTCGAAAGACTTTCATGAAATCCCCCAAAACCAAGTTTCACGGAAACCCCATACAATGGGAGCCCACGCTGATACATGCGGACAGACGGACGGACATAATGAAGCAAACAGAAGCTTTTCGCGACTATGCAAACGCGCCTAAAAACCAGTAAGTATCCTTCCAACACAACACATGTTTGCTGACGTATCCTGACGTATCCTCTAACGTCAGGTAAAGGCACAAAGGTGTAGTTTTCCCTGTCCATGCCATATAGAAGAAAGAAAAGGTATAGTTGAACTCATTCTCACCGCTAGATGGAGATCAATGAATCAACATCATGCTCCGGCCGCTTTACCACCGAGAAAGAACCCCGGTAGCCACTGAATATGAGACCGTGTGGGTCCCAGGGCCGGTCCGAATGTATTTGAGAAGAGAAAAATCTCTTCCCCCCTACCAGGATTCAAACACCGGACCATCCAGCCCGTAGCCTGGTGTGTATACAGACTACACTAACCTGGTGGCGGAAATAACTTTCTGTATTTTTTTTAATGGCTCGAAAGCCTTTTGGGGGCCAAGGTCGCCTCTTTTTAGTTTTCGACGCTTCACGATTACACTTTTAGACACACCACAGTCGGAGGACTCCTCTGGACGAGGGATCAGTCCATCGCAGAGACCTCTACCTGACAACAAACAACACTCACAAGAGACAGACATCCATGCCCCCGGCGGGATTTGAACCCGAAATCCCAGTAAGCGAACGGCCGCAGACCCACGCCTTAGACCGCGCGGCCACTGAGATCGGCAGCTTTCTGTATTATACAGTATGTTTTCTACTATAAACCACTGACAAAGGAAGTTAGAAAAAGAACATGCAGGAATATGCAACTTAATACAATACACTACTTTACAGTCTGAGTCCCAGTAGCAGTCTGCGGACCACCGTTTGGGAAACATTTCACTGCAGTCCTGTACTTATACCTTACAATGTGCCCTTCAGGAAGAAGACGCATAAGCTCGTTTGGACGGAGAAGGCATGTTGGGACCCATAATTCACTCCAACTGTGAAGCAAACACTGCCTCAGTCTGTAGGATGACTGGTCAATTCCACAAGAAATAAACCTCCCAAGTAGCTGTTTCCGGCCCTTCCATCAACATTACCCAGCTGAAAACACCTCAAACCACGTGATCCACTTGGTTCTGCCTCCACATCTGTGCGATTTCAGGCACGTTTCTTGTAAAACCTTGGGCCTTTGGATACGTCTATCACGAGATCTCAACAGCCTCGTCATGGCACTGACACGAACAGTGTCTCACGTGATCACTCACTCTACAACAAACTCCATGACCTAGACCCTTGACAAGCTGATATTCGCTCAGATGTCCAAGAGCTTCTCCATGCCTATGACATCTTACAGTCTGTGATCTGTCTCTGCACTTTGCCTTTTGCGACAACGTACCAGAGTTTCTCATCTCCTACCACGCGTGCTACATGACTCGCCCATCTCATCCTCGATTTAAATTCCTTAAAGGTGTCTGTATTTGACATGAAAAATCCAATAAGCCTCGTATCAAATTAAAACATTTGGAGCACTTGGGACACCATGTGCTCTCTTGTAACAAAATAAACAATAATTAATTGTTTGACAGCAACAAACAGCCGTTTACTGGCAAACAATTACAGCAAAAAATAAATGATTTTAATTAATACGAAAAATAAAATACATAATAATAAAAATTATATATATACGGTAAAGGTAAAGGTAAAGCAATCCCATTACAGGCCTGGACAGGCCCTGAGGGTTCCAGGAGGTTGAGGCTCCCAGATTTATAGACAATCGGCACATGAAGGTGGTAAGGTTGTCAGCCTTACGCACCGGCCGCCTTTACCGCCCAGGAAATATTCCTGGTTCTCATTTCTGTTAGAGGCTGAGTCGATCCCAGGGCCATAGTGCGACCGGAAGGATTATGTCAATGACAAATTCCAATGACACCATCGGGAATCGAACCCGCGACCTTCCGGCTTGTAGCGCAGTGCCTCAACCAACTGCGCCACCGCGTGCCCCATTATATATATAAAAATAGAGATTTTAAGAAAATTTTCAAGTATTAGTCAATTTAATTATGTCTATCAATTGATTAAATTGGTGATAAAATATAGGAATTTGTTGGCGAAGTCTGACGTAAAGAGACCGCTTGTAAGACCTAGGCGTATATGGGGATATTAAAACAGATCTTCAAGAAATAGGATCGGAAGGCACGGATTGGATTCATCTAGCTCGAGATAGGAACATGTGTCGGGATTTTGTGAACAAGGTTATGAACCTGTGTGTTCCATTAAAAGCGGGAAATTTCTTTACTACGCGACGAACTATTGCCTTCTCAAGAAGGACTCTGCTCCACGCAGTTAGATACACGAACAAGACGACATGATCAAGTTCGTATCGTTGCGTTTGTCCATCTTACTAAAATGAGTGGAAATGACGACGATGATACATTAGTAGGCTACTTCATATAACAGAAACACATCATCAGAATCTACAAGTAATGAACGATTTTCGATATGCTGCGTATTTCACGGATTGTTACACAATTCTTGACTTAAAGAGTGACAGCATTTTTTTATTGTTTATTGAAGGGCCCCGCAGCAGATGCTACGGACGCACCGCAGCCTTTAGGCTTATTGTGCAACCCTGTGATGAAGATGAGGTTTTTTCTGCTTTTCCATTTTAATGGAGCACCGGAGGAATGAAATTAACAGGGGAACCCGAAGTACTCTGAGAAAAACCTGTCCCAGTGCTTTGTCCACCATAAATCCCACATGGAACGACTCGGGATTTTTTTTTTTTTTACTAATTCCTGGGTTTTCCCCTTTGATCAATTTTTTGTTCTGTATTAATCCTTATTCGTCCTTTCATGTCACTTACGGTCCACAACCGTCTTTTTTACAACACAACAGACAGACATCCATGCCCCCGGTGGGATTCGAACCCACGATCCTAGTAAGCGAGCGGCCGTAGACCCACGCCTTAGACCGCACGGCCACTGGGATCGGCTATCGAACCCGGGCCTCCGCAGTGAGAGACCGGCGACTAACCGCCTGAGCCACGGCACGGCCAAGAGTGACAGCTGCTGTCCAATCAGTTTTGTAGTACTATATCTGTATCAACAGTAAATGAACATAAAATTTCAATGAGGAATGCAGAACACCAAACAAAAATGTAAAGTTTTCCCCTGTCCAAGCCGTGAAGACATAAAAGAGGAACCGAGGTGTAGTTCCACTCATTCTTAACCTCGGCACCAGACGGAGGTAAGTGGTTAACTTCACGTCCCAACCGCTTTATCCCCCGGAGAACGAACCCCAGTACCCATCGCTAGGAGGCTTGGTGTGCCCTCAGAACCGGTCTCGACGTTTTGGAGAAAAATAAAAATCCCTTACTCCTACCGGGACTCAAACCCCGGACCGTAGAGCCTGTAGTCTAGTCGCCACACCGACTGAACTACTTCGGCTCCCAAACAGGAAATAATTCTTCTGTGAAGTAACAAGTCTGTCGGCATACACTTCTCCAATCTTGCAGTTCATACAGCCCGAGCGTGAACTGTTTGCATGTTCGATTTACAAACAAAGCATTTTGTAAGTGCGCGGCAGCTTTACCTGTCTCAGTGGCTTAGGTTATATTAACAACTGCGAGGAAGTTCAAGAGGATCCATCCCTTAGATAAGACCGTAGGGTATCTGGATGTCAGTCCCAAGATTACGCGAATTTACGGCGTGATAAAAGAACAAGGCCGCGCCGCTACAATTCACGTGAAAACAAGCAACGCGTTCAAAACGAGCGATCTTAAACAAGTATTTGCATGTAACGTGAAGAAACGTCATAAAATGTAATGATAAGTCATTACAACGTTAAATGTAGCTCGTTTATTCCGCTGAAGTATCACTATTTGTTGACATAATCCCCGAGCACATTGATGTATTGCCGAATCTCGGTGCTGTCCAAAATAATGAGGAAGTGGAAATTGCTATTCGTGAATAGCTGCGAATAGAAGAGCCCCGATTGTTACGGCGACGGGATTTTTTTAAACTCGTGCCAAGATGGGGGGAAAAAACACATAAATGTGCTCCGGGGATTTACTTCGAAAAATAATGATACTTCAGTGGAATGAATGAAATGCACCGAGCGTTATGACTTTTCATGTAATTTGTAAGATCGAGGAAATGTTATTTATTGAACAAATTTCGTATTTTCCTAAATTCCCGGAAGTAATGAAAGAACAACCGAGCACCCCTGTCGACCAACGATTGAAATATTCGTACCGCAGAAGGTCTGCTGTCGGCCGTGCCATGGCTCAGGCGGTTAGTCGCCGGCCTCTCACCGCGGAGGCACGAGTTCAATTTCGGGTCAGTCCATGTGGGATTTGTGGTGGACAGGTTTTCCCCCCCCCCCCCCCCCGAGTACTTCGGTTTTCCCCTGTCAATTTCATTCCACCGGTGCTCCATTACCCGGAAAAACAAAAAGAAACTAATCATCTTCATCACAGGGTTGCACAATAAGCCTCAAGGCTTCGGGGCGTCCGTAGCATCTGCTGCGGGGCCCTTCACCACAAAAAAAAAGTGTTCCTGTTTCGTGCATAATTAAAACAACACTTTCAACCACAAATCCAAGGGGTATGAGACAGAACATACTTTGCTGTGATTGTAGTGACAAATGATGCCTGTACATCAAATGCTGAACTGACGTCAGAGACAGGCGACCAAGTGAGCTGTCAAATGACTTCGTTGGCATCCAACAGAACTCTGCCTTGTCAAACAAAGGGATGTGGACAAGGGCAGAGTTTCTGAACAGCGCTACATAGAAAAGTCTTCAAAAAAGCTCAGCAGGGACGATTCTACCCTTCAGGCTGGACAACTGGAACGAAAACCTTTAACCGTATAAGTGGAACAAGAATGCCCTCTGCCTTATTCAACACACTAGGCAAAACTTCGATTGTCACGTGTTTTTAAAGAATACTTCCCTTCTTCTTTCACTTCATATTTGTCTTTATTACCATCTCTTACTACGTTATCTTTATCTTCATCTTACTCTTCCCCATATGGCTCAGGATAGGGACAGGTGGTGGTGGGCTCTTGTGAGTGCGGTAATAAACCTTCGGGTTCCATAAAACGCGGGGAATTTCTTGACTAGCTGACGACCTATTAGGACTCTGTTCAATGGAGTTAGTTAGTTACTCTTCCCCACCATTGCTACTACCATTATTAAAATCATCACCACCTCCTTCCCTCTTCCTCACATGTAATTCCAAAAGCATGTTGCAGACCCTCATGAACCATCTGTCTATATTCACGATCCCTCAGATTTGTTCTACCAGAAAGCCATAACTTGGGGTTACGATGTGGTCAGTGAAACAAGAAAACGCTTAAAGTATGTTTCTGCTCTGTGTCCATCCACATTCAAAGCCGAAAACTGACAAAGAGATTTCGACTCTTTCTCAGGGTCAGAACAGAGTAAAATGAAATAAAGGACACGACGAAGATACATTTCAGCAAATATTAAGGTAAAAAGTTCACCCTAAATCAGGCCATAAAGCCGAGGGGGGGCGTAGAGGTATAGGAAGCTGGGTGGGCCCCAGGGCCCGTCTGGACGGGTGAGGAAAATCTCGCCGCCATCGGAATTCGATCCCCGGACCGTCCAGCCCGTAACGAATCGCGATACCGAACA
Organism: Reticulitermes speratus; assembly: GCA_021186555.1. Lineage (NCBI taxonomy): Eukaryota > Metazoa > Arthropoda > Insecta > Blattodea > Rhinotermitidae > Reticulitermes > Reticulitermes speratus. The sequence continues at coordinate 8,557,209 of JAJKFL010000010.1, read as the reverse complement.
AACATTATCAGGAACAAAAATACAGAAACCGTATTCACAAGAGCCTACTTGTACAGTACAAGCCAGTCCTATTTCTTTTGTATACTCATTACTCCCCATCTACGCCTGCGCAGAAACTGCCTTCTGAAACACGTGATTGAAGGAAAGATAGAAGGAAGGATATAAATGACGGAAAGACGACGGAGAAGACGTAAGCAGCTACTGGATGACCTTAAGGAAAAGAGAAGATACTGGGAATTTAAAGAGGAAGGACTAGATCGCACACAATGGAGAACTCGCTTTGGAAGAGGCTATGGACCTGTCGTAAGACAGACTGCAGAAATGAATGAAACTACGCCTGTCTTCAAAATGTAAGATCCTGGAAACCCGAAGAACTGCGCAGGTCACTACCATCTTCGTTGGCCCACGAAGTAACCATACGCCATTCTTCCTCCAGAGGCCGCGTTAAATCGACAGAATGTAGGATAACCCTGCGTCATGCTGCGAAGTCAGAACCATACAGGAAGGTCAGCGGGAAGTGTCCGGACAATAAGCCAAATTCTTAAAAAAGAAAGAAGGAAAGAAAGAAATGCATGCTGGGAGAGAGCAGGGAATTCTATTTGTATTGCATCTGTTTTTATGTGGGTGTGAGTTTTACGAGGACTCCACTATAAGAATAGAGTCGTAAACGTCTTGCATGCAAAGTCGAAGTGACGTATTATATATATGTAAGGCAGGATTTATGGATTTACTGCAGGTCTGTTGAGAAGAGGAGACATTTTTTTGGAGAAAAGTAACAATTGTCTTTTGAGCACCGAGGCCTCCTTTTGTGAGTAAGACCCTACTGTTCCTATTGGCACGAAGTCTTTCTGCTTTCAGTCCGTTAAGGTGTCACTGGACAGTAAACATGATAAATTTGAATTACAATTTTAATTAATTTTCCAATTTACTTTCTTCAATGAGTGACTCCACAACATGGCCACTAACTGAAAGGCTGAATTCAGATTTCTTTTTTTATTTTCATTTGCTGCACCCCACTGAGACAGATTGACTTAATATAAGAAAAAGAATAACTATAAAATAGTGAGCTTTCATATTTTCATTGCGGGTCTTGTTCAGACGATAGTCTTTTGTGTTCTTACACCGTGTAGGACGGGGGGTCCACAAATGTCCCGAAAATATAAAGGGGTCACTTCAAAATACTACATTCCAGAAGGGTAACATAAGGCAAATTCCACACTGCGCGCCGGGATTTGTGTATCCATGGTGTAGGATAATCTTTTAACCAGCAAATTGGACTTAAATTTAAGGAAGAAACTAGTGAAATGTTACATTTGGAGCATAGCTTTGTGTGGTGCTGAAACGTGGAAACTTTGGAAATTAGATCAGAAATACCTGGAAAGTTTTGAAATGTGGTGTTGGAGAAGAATGGAGAAGATCAGCTGGACGGATCGTGTGAGAAATGAAGAAGTATTACACAGAGTTAAGGAGGAGAGGAATATCGTATATACAATAAAAAGAAGAAAGGCTAATTGGATTGGTCACATCTTGCGTAGAAACTGCCTTCTGAAACACGTGATTGAAGAAAAATTAGTAGGAAGGATAGAAATGACGGGAAGAGGAGGAAGAAGACGTAAGCAGCTACTGGACGACCTTAAGGGAAAGAGAAGATACTGGAAATTGAAAGAGGAAGCACTAGATCACACCATATGAAGAACTCGCTTTGGAAGAGACTATGAACCTGTCGTAATGCAGACTACAAATGAATGAATGGTGTAGGATGTTTGTTCCGATGAATCGGAGAAATTTGCTGGCTCTGTCTTCAGGGTAACTGAAATTGGTCCCAGTGAATAAACCAGAAACTCGAAACAAACTTATCAACATGGTGCAGAAACACAGAATACCAACACACGAACAGCAACAGATCTCAGGGACAGCCGGGGTAACTATTTTGGTGCAGAGACCTGGCTACAGGCTGGACCTCCGACGGATTGTGGTTCGATTGCCGGTAGGAGCAAGAGATGTTCTCTTCTGCAAATCGCTACCATCGGTTCTGCAGCCCACGGGGGGCTCTTTCCTTGGAGGTTAAGGGGTCGGGGCATGAATCTACCGCTCTATATCAACCAGTGCCAAGATTAAGAACGCGCGGAGCTGTACCTCCACCCCCATATGCATTTATGATGTCTACAGGGACAACTTTACGTGTTTGAGCTTCCGCCGTGGTGTAAATGAATTTTTCGCTCTTCTGGGATGTTACCGAGTGCTGATTGAAAGTTACCGACTTTAGGGACAGCCAATCGGTTATCATTCTTCTTAGAACTGCTTGACCCTTGAAGACGGGACCGATAAGCTGTCCCGAAACGTCGGTAACTACCAATCAACACTGCGCAACATCCCAGAAGAACGAAAACCTCAACTTCATACGATTTGTCAAAGGGCGCAATGTTAGCCGGATGTACAAGGCGCTACGCTCGGGTTTGTGACACAGACTAGTGAAGAACCTTGGAGATGTGACTGTTATTGCCTCTACGTACATTGTGGTGACATAGTCATTTCGACTTCAGCCTCTGGCCTCAGAAGATGATTATCGGCAGAGAGTTAGGTTTCCTCTTTCCGCTACGTAACAACACTGTAATCTGACACTAACAATGGTCAGTTGCCCATACAGACAGCAGCAGAGGCTGTGGAAATGTCGCCCCTAATGCACTGCTTCTCCACGTCACATATATAAACCTTCACAGAGCACTAACAGGCACAGGAATAGGACCTAGATTTTACCTTAGAACTAAATACAATTTTCAAGGACATCCAGTGAGTAGTCAGGGGCTCACCCAAGGGAAGGAGAGGGGGGGGGGGCTGCCGGGTTGCAGCCCCCCCTCAAATCTGAATTTAAAAAAAAATATTTTTTAGGCACAATGATATTAAACGTTTCGCGTGGCTTACCCTTCGGCTGATAAATACATTCGAATTTTGAAAAATAAAATAACTTAGGATGTCTTGGAGTTACAAAATAGGAAGATTAGACAGTGTGACTGAAATAAGATGAGTGAGTCATGGAACATGTAGTTACATTTGTATGTACATAAACGTCCGTGCCATGGTTCAGGCGGTTAGTCGCCGGCCTCTCACCGCGGAGGCACGGGTTCAATCCTGGGTCGATCCATGTGGGGTTTGTGGTGGACAAAGTGGCATTGGGACAGGTTTTTCTCCGATTACTTTGGTTTTCCCCTGTCAAATTCATTCCACCGGTGCTACATTATAAGGAAAAACGAAAAGAACTAATCATCATCTTCCTCATAGGTTTGCACAATAAGCCTCAAGGATGCGGTGCGTCCGTAGCATCTGCTGCGGCGCCCTTCAATAAAAAAAAATATATAAAAACAGTTGCAAACAGCGTTTTTATAACATAATTTTTAGAATAAAACATAAATTATATGCATCCTCAGGGTGGTATCGAACATGAAACATACATAAACATACGGACCGACGTCGTTCCCTAATTATTCTGTACTTTGTTCAAAGAACGCATATAAATATATACAGCCATAACATTTCACATACAATTACAGGTACAGCTGCCCTTCCATCTAAATACCACACCTGGACAGCGGATAGGGGATGAGATTTTTTAATCCTGGACGCAATCCGAACCTCGGAAGTACAACCACATAGTCCTACGCTCTGGCCGCTTTACCCCGCGGTCCCCAAGAAGTAAGAGGACGTGTGGTCACAGAACCTCTGCGGACGTAGTGACTACCCCGTCAGGAATCAAACAGTTGTGCAACCAGCAGCAAGTCACTTCACTGATCGATCACCATATTTCATGCTCAAACCCGAAAATTACCCTACGATGTTCTCCAAATTGGCACAGACGTCAGCCGATATATCAATGTCTGGGGTCCAGGACACCTGACAAAGCCGCGCGGTCCGTCAGCAACGCACCACATAATGAATTCATCACAGCTGGCTGACACGTGTCAGTTTACACCTGCAGCATGATTCTGGACATCAGCGTGGCAAATCGGTTTCACGGGGGGCGGCCTTCTGAGGGCACACATTACAATTACGGGTGAGGAGGAAGTGTGACGATCTGACAGACTCGTACGAGACACACAAACTGTAACTGAGAACGCGATGTCAATCCAAATCACCTATTGCCTTTGGCACTTTATATTTTCAGATTTTTAACACAGGTATTTATATATAAATGAAAGGCGGAAAGAGACGTCTTTCAAGGCCTAGGTATAAATGGGATGATAATATTAAAATCAATCTTCAATAAGTAGGCTGGGGGGGGGGGGGCGTGAACTGGATTGATCTGCCTCAGGATAGATAAAAAATTGCGGGCTCTACAGGAACAGGAAATGAGCCTTCGGGTTCAATAAAATATGGGGAACTTCTTGATTAGGTGAGAAGCTATTAGCCTGTCAAGAAGGACTTTGCTCTATGGAGTTAGTCAATGCGTGTTCCTTGTTCGTTAAAATTAATTACAGCATCCCTGAAAATAAATAAACCGCAGTGAGAGACGCTGCAAAATAACGTAAGGTTTAGGGTCGAAAGTCTAAAAACTAATCTAAATTTAGGGCCAATTCGAACTTATAAAACCGAATTTTGTGTTCGTCCAATCGTAACGTCCACACAGCCTGGTTTCGTGCAATGACATAACTGTCGCAGAAACGAGTGGAAATTCAAAAGTCATGCAGCTTGCCTCCAGTTTAGGGGCAAGACCAAACTGTACTGGTGAACACCTAACGCTTCCAATTGTGTCAGACTTGGAGCTTCACATACACAAAAGGATGTGGTTTGCCTGGGATTTGAAGCAGGATCTTCGGCTACAAATAACTTTTTTTTTTTAATTTCGCAGCGAATATAACAAATGTCGAAACGTCTAACTTTTAATGCACCACCACATATTATTGCAGAATATGCACGTGTAAAACAAAAATAAAATTGTTATATGCAGGCGCGAAAACTCCGATGTTTCGATGTCTGCTGAATTCCGCGCGAAAATTCTGCTGCGGCGCCCGCAAAGCGTTTCGCCGGCCCATGAAAGAAAGAAATCTTGCACATAAATTGCTTCCAGATGTTACAGTCAAAGTACATTCAGGTATGGTGGTTCCAAGCTTGTAGGCACGGCGTGCTATTAATTTTTCGTCCCCACAAGAGAACCTTGCATAGGCTTTCCACAATTTCCCCCGAAGATAAGTCTGATCTCCTGACAGCACGCTTACAGCCATAAATATATATATGGTAATGTGTCAACATAATGATCTACTGAACTACCGAACGGATCTTCTCAAGATAAACATTTTTTAAAAAGCTTATGATTTGGCATTGACGACAGTCTCCTTTCATTTTAATTCCTTCTAAAACAATTTTTAACAAGAAGTCTCACGCCACGAATTGACAGTGTTACCTCAAGCGGAGGCCAAGAGAAACTAGCATATTTCCTGTAGTTTCCTTCGCCTCCGCTTGAGGCAGGACTGTAGATTTCACCGTTTTGTTTCCTATTTAAACTTTGCTTCTGATTCGTTGATCTCCGAAACAACTTTCCCAAGCCACGAATTGACAGTGTTACCTCAAGCGGAGGCCAAGAGAAACTAACATATTTCCTGTAGTTTCCTTCGCCTCCGCTTGAGGCAGGACTGTAGATTTCAACGTTTTGTTTCTTATTTAAACTTTGCTTCTGATTCGTTGATCTCCGAAACAACTTTCCCAAGCCACGAATTGACAGTGTTACCTCAAGCGGAGGCCAAGAGAAACTAACATATTTCCTGTAGTTTCCTTCGCCTCCGCTTGAGGCAGGACTGTAGATTTCACCGTTTTGTTTCCTATTTAAACTTTGCTTCTGATTCGTTGATCTCCGAAACAACTTTCCCAAGCATCAACAATTAGTAAGTACGCCTACAATTTTTAATGTTTGTTACGATTAAGATGTTTGCTATTTCTACGTGCCAATTATTCGCAAGGGAACAACTAGTATAAAGTTATTGTAATAACACACGGTCTTTTTAGTTTTGTGAAGCGCAGTCTTCAATGCACTTCATTCTTGCTTCCTGACATTTCCCCCGAAAATCTGCGGCGTTAGGCGACCTTAGAGTTCGCCCAGTGATTTAAGCCAGCCCTACTTAAGTGAACACGTCCAACAGACAACAGCGTCCTGCGAGATGCACTCAAATCTGATTCAAACTGTACAATTTTCACAGGCTATATGTAGCTGCAGTGGAAACAAATCGTCTTGTCCACATAAACAACATGTACTATAGTATTACTTCAATCCAGTTAATATTACGCTTAATCTAAGTTGTTGGCCTCTTTAAAAACACATTTCGTTTGTCACAGTTACAGCACTGCCTCGCCGTAACAAAAAACCAATCGGTGAATGCGTAATTTCGGGCTTCCGCCGCGGTGTAAATGAGATCTTCGCCCTTCTGGGTTATTACGCAACGTAGATAGGAATTTCGGTACCGACGTTTCGGGAGATTCTATTGGCCACATTTTCAAGGGTCAAGCATTACCATGAAGACTTGACCCCTGAAGATGAGACCGATACGTTGCCCCGAAATGACCGTAACTACCCTTCTACGCTGCGTAACACCCCAGACGAGCGAAGATCCCAATTGGTCAATGCTTGAGGGGAATTCCATGATTTTATTTCAAATGATCCATAACCGTGCGTTGAGCAATAAGATGCGATATCAAAACCAACAACTGCACATAAGTGTATGAAAGTATATTATACACACCGTATACCTCCTACACGTAGTCGGTATAGCGACTCACTACGGGCTGGACGGTCCGGGGATCGAATCCCCGGTGAGGGCGAGATTTTCAGCACCCGTCCAGACCGGCCCTGAGGCATACCCAGCCTCTTGTACAATGGGTACTGCGTCATTCCCGGGGGTAAAGCGACCGGGACGTGGCGTTGACCACCCAACCCCATCTAGCGCCGAGGTTAAAGAAAGAGTAGATCTATACCTCTACTCACCCTCTGGGCCTTCGTGGCCTGTTCTAGGGTGAACTTTTTATACCTCCTACACGTTTCGGCCACTCCCAGAAGATGGCCACATGAATGGCCGAAACATGCAGCAGATACACGGTGTGTATAATACACTTTCATGCACGTGTGTGCATTTGTTGGTTTGATATCCCACCTCCATGTTGTTTATTCTGACATGCAAAGCACATACATACATACATACATACATACATACACTCACTAGAACAAAAGCATTCTCTGAATATCAGACCTGATATTACATAAAATAATCACTGATATTCAAACGGCTAATGGGTGTAACGTAACAAAAATCATCACTCCATGTTAGCTACTAGCTTACACAAACAAAGAAGGAGCACATGGCATGCAGGGATGCATAATTTTTTTTTTCAGAAGTGTAGCAGCCACCTCCAAATTCTGGGCACCAGAAGGGTAACATGAAGCAAGTTTCATACTTTTTTTATGGCTCGACAGCCTTATATGGGCCTGGGCCTCCTCGTTTCGTCGAGGCTTCACGATCACACACTTTAGACACACCACACTCGGTAGGACTCCTCTGGACGAGGGACCAGCTCGTCGCAGAGACCTCTACCTGACAACACACAACACTCACAAGAGACAGACATCCATGCCCCCGGTGGGATTCGAACCCACGATCCTAGTAAGCGAGCGGCCGAAGACCCACGCCTTAGACCGCGCGGCCACTGGGATCGGCGCAAGTTTCATAATAAGGACCCACAAATAGGCCTATTAGACACCACCGTAAAAACTTTACTCGTCCGGGCGAACCTGGCGCTAGGGATTTGTGCACCCTTGATACCATGCATGGGAGAAACGAGAAATGTACACAAAACTTTAGTCGCATAAGCTGAAGGTATGTGATTACTACCTTGGAGACCTAGGCATAAATGGAACCGTCTAAAAGAGAGAGTTGCTCCTTTCGTACTTAAGAGCCACACGTGTCATGAAGACTTATGGAGGCATTGTGCTCTACCTCCACACATTCTTGACTTTGGCACTAGGTAAAGATGAGTAGTCGGCTTCACGCCTAAGCCGCTTTACCGCCTGGACAATCGGATAGACTTGGAAGGCCCCACAGCTAGTATATACGTTGAGGGAGAGAAAAAAGTCTACGCCGGGAATCGAATCCGTCGCCTACCCATCACCGACTTTAAACACACGTAAATGGGGTGAAAAGGATGTATTCGTCTGACTTGTGATCCGGTCCAGTGGCCGGCTCTGGTGCCATAAAAGGCTCAGCAACTATTATCTTCTCAACAGGGCGCTGCTGCATGTAGTTAGTAATAAAATGGTTACGTAGTTTATGAGACGCCTTGTATGGCTGGTGGTGGGGGTTATGTCTGTCCGCGTTATTGCAGTCATGATTTACGATACTGGTACCGACAGACTTCCACCTACAGTTGCTGGCAAACAAAGATTATCCAACTTCCACCAGGCAAACAACCAGATGCGATCCTTGTGCATGCATATGATTACACGCAGAGCTTAACGACAGTGCAATAGGAAGGAATTGCAAGAGAGTAATATCTGGAGACTCTCTTGAAATCGACGTAGCCAAGGAGATTGGACAAGCGAAAAAAAAGTAATGGCGACAGATTTATCCACGGGGCCCATGTAACAGAACAAGTGTGGGTCTACAGGCAACTAAGAATCAACTACATACGGTGACAAAGAAAACTGGTACATTTTCTGGGGATCAAACCCTGGCAATCCAGCACGCATGAATGGTTAAGCTAGTAAAGGTAAAGGTAAAGATCACCCTATAACAGGCCATGAAGGTCCTGGCGAGGAGTAGAGGTATAACTCTAACTAACTAACTAACTAACTCATGGAGCAGAGTCCTTCTTGAGAAGCCAACAGGTCGTCAGCTAGTCAAGAAATTCCCCGCGTTTTATAGAACCCGAAGGTTCATTACCGCACTCACAAGAAACCGCCACCTGTCCCTATCCTGAGTCATATCAATCCAGTCCATGCCCTCCCATCCCACTTCTTGAAGATCCATTTTAATATTATTCTCCCATCTACGCCTGGGTCTTCCAAGTGGTCTCCTTCCCTCAGGTCTCCCCACCAAAACCCTGTATGCACCTCTCCCCTCACCCATACGTGCTACATGCCCCGCCCACCTCATTCTTCTCGATTTTATCACCCGAATAATATTTGGAGATGAGTACAGATCATTAAGTTCCTCGCAATGTAGTCTTCTCCACTCCCCTGTTACCTCGTCCTCTCAGGCCCAAATATCTTCCTCAGCACCCTATTCTCGAACACCCTCAGCCTATGTTCCTCCCTCAGTGTGAGAGACCTAGTCTCACACCCATAGAGGTACAGATCTACTCTTTCTTTAACCTCGGCGCTAGATGGGGGTGAGTGGTCAACGCCACGTCCCGGCCGCTTTACCCCCTAGAATGACCCGGTACCCATTTTACAGGAGGCTGAGTAGGCACCAGGGGGCGGTCTGGACGGGTCCTGAAAATCTCGCCCCCACCGGGATTCGATCCCCGGACCGTCCAACTCGTAGCGAGTCGCTATACCGAATACAGTACAGAACAAATTTATATGAATGAAAAAAAAAAATACCGTATAAGACCGAATATAAGGCGACATTTTCTGTCTGAAACAGCAGCACAGAAAATTAGAGATCGCAGTATAAGCGAGACCTTACGTCACTTCCCAGTAACACGTCAGGGACACGTCATTTGCTAGTAAATAGTCACCAATAAGGCACGCTAAGCGCTGTTCTTTCTCATCGAGTGGGTCAGTTGAATGTATTATTACTAGTATTGCATATGTCTCTCTGAAACTTTATTAACATTTCTATATAACAGTTTCTAAGTTTACTGAGTTCCTTTTCTCTAAATACTCCCAATCGCAGATACGGAATCGCCCTATGTTCGGGCTTATACGATATAAAGGTAAGGTTCACCCTATAACAGGCCATCAAGGCCCAGAGGGGGAGTAGAGGTATAGCTCTACTCTTTCTTTAACCTCGGCGCTAGATGGGGGTGGGTGGTCAACGCCACGCCTCGACCGCTTTACCCCCGGGAATGACCCGGTACCCATTGTACAGGGGACTGGGTTGGGCCCCATGGCCGGTCTGGACGGGTGCTGAAAATGCTTATTCGATATGTTGCATGTAAAGAATTTTCAAACAATTCCTGTTTTTCCGTTAAGATTTGTAGTTCAGGAGCTGCTATGTGTACGTGCCTCTTCACTTTACGTTCCCAGGACCAGAGAAATATTCCGAAATATTTTCCGAGAAATTCAAGATTTCCTTCAATCCAAGTATCGTTTTATACAGCAACGAAGTTTCAGTTTATTGATTTTAATTCCTTAGCCTAAACACGTTCAACATTTCCGAAGTAAAGCACTGCCAATGTTCGTTACCGCCTTGCAATTGAAAATGGAAGATTCCGATAAACCAAAGATAAACAAGGAACTGCTCTAGTTTCTGAGCATTGTGGCTGGTATATGACGGTCGGAGGGGTTGGGGGGAATCTGACAACAGGTTGTTGTCTTGTCAGTACGGCACAACCAAGCGAGGGTCAGACGGGGCGATCTGCATATTGCTGGAGCCGCTCCAGGCTGGTGACCGTGATGGTGTGTTCCAAGTTTGCCAAACCTGACGTCGCTGCAAACAAGATTGCGGCTTGGCGGCATGCACAAAGGGTTTTTCGATTTGGTACCCACACCGGACACCTGTGAGATAGGGTTACAACTCAGCCTGTAACAAGCTTGTGTTCCAAGGTCACAGCAGGCAGCAGGTGCACAATCGCCATTCCAATTATCTGATACTGAAGTAGAGGTGCCGTGGAGGCGGAACTCCCATCCTTAACCTCCGCGCTGCAGGCCTACCTGTCAGAACAATTACGTTCACTTTATAAACAAAACGGTGCACAGTTTTCCTTGAACGCTCATGGTTATCCAGCTGATACCGGGGAGTCGATACAGCGACAAGGCTACGGGCTGGACGATCCAGGGCCCGAATGCCGGTGGGGAAAGAGACTTCTGTCTTGAGATCTGCGCTCTTTGGGGATTTTACGCAGCGTAGAATGGTAGTTTCTTACCGACGTTTCGGTACAACCTATCGGTCCCATAGTAAATGGCCAAACAGTCCTGTGAAGATAGGACAGATAGGTTGTCCCGAAACGTCGGTAAGAAACTACCATTCTACGCTGCGTAAAATTCCAAAAGAGCGCAGATCTCATTTACACCGCGGCGGAAGCCTGTAATCAAGACTTTTTGTCTTCTCCAAAACGTCCAGACCAGCTCTGGGGCCGACCCAGCCTCCTGTTCAATGGGTACCCGGGTTCTTTCCCGGAGGTAAAGCGGCCGCAGCGTGAAGTTAACCACTCACCTCCATCTATGCTTTTATGGCGTGGACAGGAAAACTTCTACCTTTATGGCTGACTGCTTAAACACATCGAGGTGAGGAAATAAAAGGCCCACGCAGTTTTAATCTAAACACGAGCAGACAGCTCCGTGCCTCGGCCGCTTTACGCCAGGTAAAGAGCCGTGACCAATGGATATGCACTAAGCAGTCGGCGCGTCATAAAGCCAGGCTGTAACTTCGGACACTTCACGGTCGCTTCCTCCCCAGTCCCTTACGGTTCACCGAACATGACCTACCTATCATATCATTTGACGCTAAGTAACCTCCACAGCCGACTCAGTGTCGTTAAACTTGCGAAACCAGCAGATCTGTTGGCGACGTCAATATTCAATTGCAGAAACTCACATCTGTACAGATCTGCGCTCTTCTGGGGTATTAAGCAGTGTCGAATGGTAATCATTTGCCGACGTTTCGGGACAACGTATCGGTTCCATCTTCGAGGGACCGACACGTCCCGAAACGTCGATACAGAAGTACCACTCTACGCTGCGTAATACCCCAGAAGAGCGTAGATCTCATCAACATCGCGGCGGAAGCCTGAAGTCACGGATTGTCACATCTGTAGTTCAAACGAACGAATTGTTTAAAATTCTTATCTGCTTCAGGCATTTGCTCTTCAGGTATGTTGCGCGGCATAGATTGGTAGTTGGTTACAGACGTTCTTGGGAGTGTTGTGAACTTTGAAGATGGGACCTACATGTTGTCCTGAAACGTCGGCAACTTACTACAATCCTACACAACCCAACATCCCAGAAGAGCGAAGGCATCAGCCACACTGCGGCGGAAGCCTCAGATCTCAATGTTACATTCGTCTTTTCTCTCGCAGCAACGTACAAACATGTCACCAATTCATCCTCTTAGGTCTTCTAGTAACAAACTTAATACGATTAATGATAATATAAGAAACAATTGGCCTACACAATTACTTTTGATATTTCTCATAGTTTCGATATACTTTATAACAGTGGTATTCAACCTGGGGTACGAGTACCCCCGGGGTACGTGAAGACATCTTAGAGGGTACGTAAAATTAAAAGAAATATATATTATTTCATGATAAACACTGAATAATCAGGGCCAGATTTAGAGTTAGCCACAACAGACCCGGACGTAAGGACATGCGATTTGGGAGCACCATTTTCTCTTTCTCTCTCTATCCTTTATGCGATTCTTATCTGGGCGGCTAGTTTCATTTTATTCCACATAGTGCATGTAATTTCGCTTTGCTAAAATACCTTTGTTCCTTTATTAATTTTTATATGATAGGCAATAATATATTTGTTATTTAATAGCTGGATTCTCATTTTTTTCATTTAAAACTTATTATTTAATACATTATTTTTTATGTAATTTATTTAACTTATTTTAGAAGTAGATTATAGACTATGTATAACTTGAATTATGTACCAACAACTCTGGGGGTACAAAGTTGAAGAGAAATTATATGTGGGGGTACGCGAACAGAAAAGGTTGAATACCACTGCTTTATACGACTCTAGATTTTGAACTTGCTAGTTTACTGGTGCATCTCTGCGCATATTCTCACCTCATGTATAAACACTACTCACAACGCCATTCTAAATTTTTCCTTCCTTGTTTTAGCATTATTTTGTCTCTATTTCAGGCAGTTTCAGGAACAAATTTATGGTCACCTTCTTAGAATCACGCGTCCGAATAACCCGCCGGGAGGTAAACCAGCCTTGAACACAACAAATATGGTTACCCTTCATTATTTGAGTCATTCAAGTGTCCCTGTTTTGAGAATCCTTGTGCTTGGTAAGAGAGACATACTGCCTGAAAGTAAGTCCAACCCGGTTACAACGACATCGTTTAATCGACACCACGTCTATACCGTCAGATATCCTGTGGTACCAATTAATTCCTCACTGTTAACCATAACATTATACTACACGGTTATAACGACACTCGTTTATAACGACACAAAATATTCAGTCCTTTTCATTATATTATAACCGAGTTCGAATGTATCTTGTTTATTTTATTCCACAGATATCAAACGTTTTGTGTTCGAGTTGTCCTTCCTCACGTTTCATGCTAACTGCCCACACAAAACCTGCCACAAAACTTACACAGGTTTTAGGTTTTGCAATGCATACTGAATGACTGTATCAGTTTTCTATTCAACACAGTGTAAAAACAAAAAATTCAACATTATCTGATCTTGTAAGTGACCATCTCCAAAGATGGAACCGCCCAATACTTTAGTAGAACTCGACTCAAATATCTTTTCCGCGACGCAGAGACCAAAATCAGTCAGTCCCCACTACTCCCTTTCTGTCGCTTTAGCATCACCGTTGTTGCTACATCAGTCATTTTCCTTTCAGCCACCGTCCTGTGAAGGTTATTTAGTAGCGTATAGGAGTGGGAGATATTTGTCTTGACGTTATAACAACGTGGCAGCGTTGCGTTGATTGCCCAGGTCTGGGTGCAGTGCGCTATTGCCAAATCGAAATAAACTGTTCCCAATATATGCTCCGTTAGTAATACGTTTAAACGATGTTACCTCTGTGAAAATTGAGAGAGAGTGACTATGTAGCAAACATGGTGCCAGAGCCCTCTACCTTTGCACTTAGCTCCGCCCCTTCCTCTCTCACTACATTTTTCCTCGCGCAGGACGCGGAAAAATTATATGTGTCGCATAATAGCAGCACCCAAACTATTAACTTCACCATATAACTGTTAGCTATTGCACACCATCTACAGCCAGTTCTGGCCACATCCCATCTTCGCAAAATTCATCTTAATGTCATCCTCCCACCTCTTCGAATCAAGTGGATATTTAAAAAATATTCAACATCAATTCAGCAAAGAGACCTAAATGTCACTAAATTAACAATGAAAGGTGGCCTTAAATGATCACGAAACTGTTATATAAAATTCCATATTGTTCAACTACGCAATAACCAATTTTATATTTTCCATTCCGTGCATTAGGCCTATAACCCTATTTTTTACTATTAACCAATAAATGCACACAACTGTCATAGATTCATAATAATTTTTATTTAAACACTAAACTCCTACATTTATCGGACCTTACTGGTCCATCATGTACATTGTTAAGTAATGTTTTATGCAACAATTGATGTACTCCCTGATGATGGACCAGTAAGGTCCGAAACATGTAGCAGTGAAGTGTTTTTAAACAATATTATTGTGAACCTATGACAATTTTGTGTATTTGTTGGTTGATAGTAAAAAAAAAACGTAATAACCCTTTTGTAGTCCGTATATTTTTCTAGCACTTACATATATCATTTGCACTTTACCCTAGTGTTAACATTGATTTCAGGCTTCCGCCGCGATGTTGATGAAATCTGCGATCTTCTGGGTAATTACACGGCGTCGTGTGGTAATTGTTTACCCAGTGTTGTTAGCGATACCAAGTTTAATATTCACATACAGAAATTGTGCTTTCAGACTTTACGCAGCATAGATTGGTAATTTCTTACAGACGTTTCGGGACAACCTATCAGCCCCCTCTTCAGGGATCAAGCAGTCCAAGTCTTCTACGCTAGTCACTATACCGACTACGCTAACGAGGGATGCAGAACATCAAAGAACACACAACAGCTGTGTATCCATTGCCTTCAGACTCTTGTACATAGTGCTACAGTCCGACGAACGGTGTTTATAGGATTTCCCGTAAGATCCCCTCCGCCCCCTTTCCATGTCAATTCCCATTACGCATGCCAGCACAAAGACATGTGGGGGAGATACAGCACAGCGTTCTTCACACCTTTACTAACCACGGCAATAAACTGGTTCTCTGTAACAATGCTAGTAATTAACATACGTCAGCAGTCTCGAACCTAAGCAGCTGACCACGCCTTCTGGCATAAGGCCGTCTCGGCTTTCTCTTAACGACATCAGGACACAGGCACGTTAACTGGTCTGAGAAATATTCATACAACAACAGGAAAAATGAATGCAAAAAGTCTCTATGAGTAAGCAATATATTTCCAGCTTCAGAAGCGAGGAGCATCACACAAGGGATGACTCGATCGAATCACAGACGGTAACTATCAACTGAGTGAGGTAAAGGTAAAGTAGTCCCATGCAGCTGAAAGGCCTTAGGGCTCCAGGAGGTCGAGGCTCCCAGGTTTTTAGACAATCGGCACATGAAGGTGGTAAGGTTGTCAGCCATACGCACCGGCCGCCTTTACCCCCCAGGAAAGATTCCCGGTACTCATTGCTGTTGGAGGCTGAGTCGATCCCAGGGCCATAGTGCGACCGAAACGATTATGTCAATGAAAAATTCCAGTGACACCATCGGGAATCGAACCCGCGACGTTCCTTTTGTAGCGCAGTGCCTCAACCAACTGCGCCACCGCGTGTACAAACACACGGGATTCCATTCTTTAAAATTATACTGAAACGCACTTGCACCAATTATTATCACAAAAACTTGAAACTGCAAGAGTAAGGGGGACGGTGGGGCTTACCGCTCCGTATTTTTCTCACTTCTCCCACTGTCAAGTTCCCAACACGGTACGTTTCCACGTGCGATACGCACGAATCCTGTTACAACTTCAATACTGTCACCACTCAACGCTACGTAATACCCCAGCAGAGCGCAGTTCTCAACAACATCGCGGCGGAAGCCTGAAGTCACGGTTATGTGAGCACATACAAAGTTGCCCTTCATACAGATGAGGGAGCATAAGTTAAATGTGTTCGAAAACTCTCGCGGACCGCGGTTTGCTTATCACTGCGTTACAGTAAACCGTTCATGGTTATTCTCAATATGCAACCACATTCAAATAAATAAATCTATCTATTCCTCCTGTCGCCCCTTGCGGGACGTAGGGCCTCCTTTCGGAGGTTACTTGGTCATGCGCATGTGTAGTGAGTGACCAGCCCACTGACTGCACAGGTTCTACTCAATCCTGATGGGACTGCTAGAGCCATCTAGCAGCGAATCAGGAGACGTGGGTGAGAAATGGCCGCTGAATTTTGCTTACGAAACATCTCTATTCATGCCCGTAAGTTTCTTTTACATGCCGTAAATCTACGACATGGGACCGACGGCGAACCTTGGGTCCAGTGGCGAGCACGCTAACAACTAGTCCACCGAGGACGACAAATAAATGAATAACATACGACAAATAATCTTTGATTTTCCAAACTCCTAAATAAATAATTATTTCAGAAACGAATCTATTACAGGTTCATTCCATGAAATAAGAGGAGCGATTTCCGGCCAGATAAATAAACATCAGCTTCTCAAGCAGAATTCTGTCACATAGACTTATCTACTCCCTTTGTAAGCATGCCATATCAATTTGCTATGTCAGTTGGCATAGTAACATGTTAGCCATAGTGGGTTTCCTGACTTATATAGGCCCACAGCTGTTATTCTTGGCATGCCGCGTAAATGTGAACCCAGATTTATTGTGTTTAGTGTCAGTTGTGTGTTCCGAGTCAGGCACAGTATAAACATCCCGGAGAAAATATTTGCTAACTGGTAACGTTATACACTACGTAAATGTGTGGTATTTTTAGCACAGTCCTGAAATAAAATGGGACCTCACTTTCAGTATTCTACCCATTCGCTTCGCAGTAATAATTTTCAATATCGCCCGGCGCGAGTAACCACAATGGCCGCATCTAACACGAATTACGAAACTTCAAAATAATAACAATTATTCATTGATTTTTCCCCCTAATTGGCTCAATAATTTAATATTTCTTGAGAGCAGAAATCAATATTTTTATTTAAAATATCCATTTTGCATCAGCTGACCGAGACATCAGCACCCCCCACCCCCAGAGGCTACGTCCATGTATCTACGTATACATATAGAGAGGGGAGCTGACAAATCTAAAACGTAAGGCTGCAACTTCTTAAATTTAATGACAATATATTTGCAACAGATTTGTCTCAAATTTTAATACAATGCGAATAAGCCATACGTTACAATTAAACGTAATCTACCGCGCATTCTACTATGAGACAGACGCTGATAGTAAACTTGGCGCTCCAGCCGCATTAACTCCAAGTACTGAGCCCCAAAACAGTAGATGACTAGTTGCGTCTCACAGATCTCATGTGATGGAAAGAGAAAATCCTTTCTCATGACGGGTCGATTGCGTTATCCTGGTCCACGGATAATATACATGAACTACTGATACTGACTGCGGAGTTTGTAGCTGACCTTGGCATTGGTTTTGCTGGGGAAAGCCGAACGTCCCTTGAGATCTGCGCTCTTCTGGGGTATTACGCAGCGCTGAGTAGTAGTTCTGTACCGATGTTTCGGGTCAAACTATCGGTCCCATCTTCAAGGGTCAAGAAGTCCGACCCAATTATGAACCTGAGGATAACCTGCGATAGGGCGAAAACATGTAGTTCTATATAATAAAACAGAATTTAGTTGTGTTTGGACAGACAACGATTTAAATTTTTGTACTAATAACTTATCGCTTCCTTTATGTGTTTCCAAGAAAGCCAGTTCAGTTAAGTTACGTGACAGCTATTGCATCATAAATAGGTGTAAATGGAGCGGGACTTGTCGTTCAGAATTTCTAAAACCCTTTGTCGGCTCGATGTGTTCTTGACTTGTTCCATCTTTGCGTCCTGTCCGTGTTCACATGTTCACAATCACTTTACACGTAGAATTCATCGCAAGCTTCAGCCAGACGTACAGCATGCCCTGCTTCCCAACTTGCTACAGGCAATTTGCCTCCATGGGCATGAATTATGGAACAACGTTGGGCGGGAGTCCATCGAATTTCATTCCGATAACCAGAGCCTGATTCTCTGTGCCTAACCACGTCCACTGAAGCGAGAAACAAACAGCACGAACTGTTCTTGTGGTTTAACATGCAAAGTAAATGCAACTAACAATAAGACAGTCACAACGAAATGAAAAAGCATCAGACAGGCGGAATTTTTATGCGTTCGCAGCAGGAGATAAAAACGAACGCGAAATGGGAAGGCGATTCTGCCAATTCGCATTCTTCATCTGCAAAACTAGTACACGGATCTCGACTAGACTTAACTTAGCAGGCTAAAGTTGGTCATAATTTTATGTTCGTGTGTAAAGACCAAATATAAATCGCACTTCGGATACAAATTTTATTCTAAAAAAAAAAAACAGTTTTAAGTGTCACGAATGTTTAACGAAACGCAACAGGCAGTTAGCCTCCTGTGTAAGTAAAGCAATCCCATTACAGGCCTGGACAGGCCCTTAGGGTTCCAGGAGGTTGAGGCTCCCAGATTTCTAGACAATCGGCACATGAAGGTGATAAGGTTGTCAGCCGCCTTTACCCCCCACAAAATATTCCTGGTAATCATTTCTGTTAGACGCTGAGTCGGCCCCAGGGCCATAGTGCGACCGAAAGGATTATGTCAATGAAAAGTCGAACCTTGCGGCTTGTAGCGCAGTGCCTCAACCAACTGCGCCACCGCGTGCCCCATCTAGGTAATTTACGACGCGAAAATCTAATATGTAGAAGAGAAATACTGATAAAGTGATCACGAAGTATCTCAATAAGGCTCAATAAGTAGAGCTAGTGGGACCTCAAACCGTCGAAGGGCGCTTACCGTAGCCCCAGGACGTGCAAGTCGTACGGCCTTGAAGTGCGAACTAACCATTCCGTATTTGTACCGCACACGTCAAAGAAACTGCAAGCTGTCGGTCGTTGACTCGGCTGCTCAATACGCCGCCCTTCACACATCATTCAACACGCTAATGCCTCCAGACAAACCCTGAACTGTTTGTCATTGAAAGTGAACAATTTATACTCTCGCTCATTTACATAATTGCAGTGTACACAGTAGGACTCTACAAACATTCGAACTCAATTTAACGGCTTCTTCCCAAGTTCCATTTGTCTTCTACAAGAAGTTATAAGTAATAAGTATAAACAGAAAACATAACCTGTAAAATAACACTTACAGCAAAGCGTATCAGTTTGCATATAATTTTAATTGCATTGATGAACCTGCATTATCGTCTTCTTTGATTATGGTCCAAAATTAGCAGGCTGTGGAGGCACCCTGATCATAACCAAAGATTAGGAGCGAAATCCCCCCCCCCACCATGGCGCAATAGCCACCCAGTGGACCAGGGCCTCCTCATTATCGAGCCGTCACAATCACACTCAGACACACCACACTCGGTAGGACTCCTCTGGAAGAGTGATCAGCCCGAAGCAGAGACCTCTACCTCACAATACACAACACTCACAAGAGATATCCATGCCCCCGGAGGGATTCGAACCCCCAATCCCAGCAAGCGAGCGGCCGCAGACCCACGCCTTAGGTCGCGTTCTCACGGGGCTTGAACCACGCGCGTGAATCACACTTTCGTGGGCCACTACCCGTGTGAACGCGGAGTCGTGGACCTTGCGTGTGACGTCAGCAGTCCACGATCCTGTCGTGGCAGGATCAAACCATGTTTGATTTTCAGTCGTGGTACTGGCGTTCGTGATGTAAAAGATGTCCTAACGTGTGCTAAGACTCAGTGACAACGAAACGTTACGTTGGATTTATATCAAAATGAACCTGTTCTGTATAATGCCACTTTGGAGGAGTATCGGGATCGAGATTTAAGGGCGGCGGCAGCAAAACGAATATCAGCCGCTTTACACATATCTGGATTCGGACCTGCAGAAATGTTAGTGAAGTTAAAAACTTGAGAAGTTGATACTGTCAGAAAGCAGCAAGCCAGAGATCGGGATTTTTTGTGCTAAACTTACACAAAACACAGAGCACACTACGGCACAGCCCTCAGCAACTGTCCCGTCCATGGTCACGATTGTACTGAAACATTTTGTCCGTGTGAACAGCTCACGTTTTCCACCAAGCGTGGAGGCAACACGAGTGAGCACGCCAGTGTGATTCACGCGCGTGGTTCACGCCCCGTGAGAACGCGGCCTTAGACCGCGCTGCCACTGCAATCGGCTCCCTAGGAGCGAAATTAAGTTGCCGAATGCAAGAACGTGGTTTGGACAAACGTGAGCAAATTTTCGTGCATATTAAGTACGGCGACAGTATATAGGGTAGCCCTTGCCCATCGCGGTTTTGCCCAGCAGGGTTTTAGCTACATGCAGTTGAGAATAATTAAACATATAGGAAAAGTTTTCCAAAAGCTGAAAAATGTAAATACACGCGGATAGCCGCGGGCGGTTTCTCACAGAACCGCTGAAGCTGGCAGCATCACCTACCCAAGCATTGTGTAAATGTTTAGTGTACAAAAATACATGTAATTCAAATGATAGGCAGATCCATAAGCGTCCGTGTTCACGTAACCCTATTTTTCCCATAGGAATAACATATAACGCGGTTTTGTCCAACGCGCTATGATTACTGCCTCTTAATCCCAGCGCTGTATGAGGCAAAACTGCAACACTCTACGTCTGCCTGTCCGCGTGCCATCTCCGTAATTGTTGAAAGGATTTCGATTAAATTTAGTATTGGCATGAAGTCTGAACATTTTAATTCTATATAGTAGACGCAGTGAACAGTGTTTTTTTTAACAAGTTACCATTTTTAACAAATCATCATTTTAACTATAATTTATGACTCATGTTTTTAACTTATGAACGAGTGTTTTTATGCTCTAAAATAGTGCATAATTTTGCAAGTGTCATCAACAGATCCAGCATTTGAAAAGCACTTTTTATAAGGAAAACCACCTGATGATGGCTCATAAAGAGCTGAAACGCGTGTAGGGTTAAAATCATGATAAGGAGCTAATTTGCACCTTTATTAATTTGTGCATTTTGTTGGTGTATATCTATAAAAAAAATTTATTCTAATTCGTACCTATCGGACATACCCAGCACTTTAACTAATCAAAATTCCCAGATTTATTTAAAAACGGCTAATCAAACTCAACAGCATGCAAGACCCAGACCTCTGTTATGACCTAGTGCAGGTATTTATAACATTTCACCATATTAAGAATACAGAAATAAGAACAGAACAAAGACCTTTATGAGAAGCCTGTCTTTATGGTTTTAGGTGCTGACTGGTGGTAAGAAACTCCGTAATTTAATGTGATGGGGCAAGGGAGGGGGGTTCTAAGCATTCAGGGTGTTACATCGTGTCGACTGTTAAATAGTTACGACGGTTTCGGAGATGCATTTGTCTCCATCTTTGAATTCTCCATCCTCCTGTACAATGGGGCCGGGACGTGGCGTTGCCCACCCACCCCCATCTAGCGCTGAGGTTAAAGAAAGAGTAGCTATATTTCTACTCCCCTCTGGACCTTCATGGACTGTTCTAGGGAGAAATATACCTTTTTACCTTAATGAAGTGGGCCGTAATGATGTGAAGAGCCACGAGACACCGCAGCACAGGATCTAATGGTGTGCTTTCTGTACGTGATGAACAAAACACTTAGCGGCATACATGAAAGAAGAAGGGTCACACGACGCATGGACGGAGCATAGTGCAAGGTTTCAGACATGGAAAGAGATCGCAGCATAGAAACTGCACTGCACACCCCAAAAGGCAGAGGGGATGGATGCTGGACCTATATCCGTACAGGCTGTCTTTTGGCTGGCTTGTGAACATGAAAAAAACTACACCCTCATAGGAACGGGGAAGACAAGAAAATGAATAACTTCCTTTACATGACCCACGAACCAAAAGACAAGGAGGGAAAAGGAAACATGAAGTTGTAAGTTAGTATTTGAAGAAGCTGTCAGTTGCTAAGATGATATAGCGTCGATGAAGAATGAATGAGTATGGAGCATTGGTGGAATGATACTGACAGGGGAAACTGAAGTACTGGGAGAGAAACATTATACAGCGTTGGTGGTAGATGAATTAATGAGTATGAAGCATTGGTGGAATGATACTGACAGGGGAAACTGAAGTACTGGGAGAGAAACATTATACAGCGTTGGTGGTAGATGTATGAATGAGTATGAAGCATTGGTGGAATGATACTGACAGGGGAAACTGAAGTACTGGGAGAGAAACATTATACAGCGTTGGTGGTAGATGTATGAATGAGTATGAAGCATTGGTGGAATGATACTGACAGGGGAAAATGAAGTACTGGGAGAGAAACATTATACAGCGTTGGTGGTAGATGTATGAATGAGTATGAAGCATTGGTGGAATGATACTGACAGGGGAAACTGAAGTACTGAGAGAGAAACATTATACAGCGTTGGTGGTAGATGTATGAATGAGTATGAAGCATTGGTGGAATGATACTGACAGGGGAAAACTGAAGTACTGGGAGAGAAACATTATACAGCGTTGGTGGTAGATCTATGAATGAGTATGAAGCATTGGTGGAATGATACTGACAGGGGAAACTGAAGTACTGGGAGAGAAACATTATACAGCGTTGGTGGTAGATGTATGAATGAGTATGAAGCATTGGTGGAATGATACTGACAGGGGAAACTGAAGTACTGGGAGAGAAACATTATACAGCGTTGGTGGTAGATGTATGAATGAGTATGAAGCATTGGTGGAATGATACTGACAGGGGAAACTGAAGTACTGGGAGAGAAACATTATACAGAGTTGGTGGTAGATGAATGAATGAGTATGAAGCATTGGTGGAATGATACTGACAGGGGAAAACTGAAGTAGTGGGAGAAAAACATTATACAGCGTTGGTGGTAGATGAATGAATGAGTATGGATCATTGGTGGAATGATACTGACAGGGGAAAACTGAAGTACTGGGAGAGAAACATTATACAGCGTTGGTGGTAGATGTATGAATGAGTATGAAGCATTGGTGGAATGATACTGACAGGGGAAAATGAAGTACTGGGAGAGAAACATTATACAGCGTTGGTGGTAGATGTATGAATGAGTATGAAGCATTGGTGGAATGATACTGACAGGGGAAACTGAAGTACTGGGAGAGAAACATTATACAGCGTTGGTGGTAGATGTATGAATGAGTATGAAGCATTGGTGGAATGATACTGACAGGGGAAAACTGAAGTACTGGGAGAGAAACATTATACAGCGTTGGTGGTAGATCTATGAATGAGTATGAAGCATTGGTGGAATGATACTGACAGGGGAAACTGAAGTACTGGGAGAGAAACATTATACAGCGTTGGTGGTAGATGTATGAATGAGTATGAAGCATTGGTGGAATGATACTGACAGGGGAAACTGAAGTACTGGGAGAGAAACATTATACAGCGTTGGTGGTAGATGTATGAATGAGTATGAAGCATTGGTGGAATGATACTGACAGGGGAAACTGAAGTACTGGGAGAGAAACATTATACAGAGTTGGTGGTAGATGAATGAATGAGTATGAAGCATTGGTGGAATGATACTGACAGGGGAAAACTGAAGTAGTGGGAGAAAAACATTATACAGCGTTCGTGGTAGATGAATGAATGAGTATGGATCATTGGTGGAATGATACTGACAGGGGAAAACTGAAGTACTGGGAGAGAAACATTATACAGCGTTGGTGGTAGATGAATGAATGAGTATGGAGCATTGGTGGAATGATACTGACAGGGGAAACTGAAGTACTGGGAGAGAAACATTATACAGCGTTGGTGGTAGATGAATGAATGAGTATGGAGCATTGGCGGAATGATACTGACAGGGGAAAACTGAAGTACTGGGAGAGAAACATTATACAGCGTTGGTGGTAGATGAATGAATGAGTATGGAGCATTGGTGGAATGATACTGACAGGGGAAAACTGAAGTACTGGGAGAGAAACATTATACAGCGTTGGTGGTAGATGAATGAATGAGTATGGAGCATTGGTGGAATGATACTGACAGGGGAAACTGAAGTACTGGGAGAAAAACATTATACAGCGTTGGTGGTAGATGAATGAATGAGTATGGAGCATTGGTGGAATGATACTGACAGGGGAAAACTGAAGTACTGGGAGAGAAACATTATACAGCGTCGGTGGTAGATGAATGAATGAGTATGGAGCATTGGTGGAATGATACTGACAGGGGAAAACTGAAGTACTGGGAGAGAAACATTATACAGCGTCGGTGGTAGATGTATGAATGAGTATGGAGCATTGGTGGAATGATACTGACAGGGGAAAACTGAAGTACTGGGAGAGAAACATTATACAGCGTGAGTGGTAGATGTATGAATGAGTATGGAGCATTGGTGGAATGATACTGACAGGGGAAAACTGAAGTACTGGGAGAGAAACATTATACAGCGTTGGTGGTAGATGTATGAATGAGTATGGAGCATTGGTGGAATGATACTGACAGGGGAAAACTGAAGTACTGGGAGAGAAACATTATACAGCGTCGGTGGTAGATGTATGAATGAGTATGGAGCATTGGTGGAATGATACTGACAGGGGAAAACTGGAATACTGGGAGAGAAACATTATACAGCGTCGGTGGTAGATGTATGAATGAGTATGGAGCATTGGTGGAATGATACTGACAGGGGAAAACTGAAGTACTGGGAGAGAAACATTATACAGCGTGAGTGGTAGATGTATGAATGAGTATGGAGCATTGGTGGAATGATACTGACAGGGGAAATCTGAAGTACTGGAACAAGAACCTGTCCCAGTGCCACTTCATCCATTACAAATCCTACACGGACGTGTCTGGAAATGAACCCAGGCATCCGTGGTGAGAAGACAGCGACTAAAAGCCTGAGCCATAGCACGGCCACTAAGTTCCTTCTAACCTGATGTGTTTACGAATGTTTTGTATCGTTTATAAACAACTAACTTCCGAGATTTACAGCCTAATCTAAAATTACTGGGCTGTTTTTAAAACTGTAACTATTCGTGGCCACGAAAATAAGTCCAATGGATAGTGAAAACGACTTTGTTGGAGACCACCAACTCAGAACCTTCTGTTTCATAGTCTTCCTCCACCTCTAGTATATATCAACCAGCCCAAAGCGCTCCATGCTATCGAAGTCTGTCACAATCAGCATTCGTATTTTAAACAATTCCTGGATAACTGGTGGGGAAGTAGGGAGCGTAACAGCATGGGAGGTAGTTGATCCTTGAGGCTTCTTTCTGTAGCCTCAGTTTAGCTTAATTGCCAGACGGTCACACCGAATGACGTTCAGAGTGCGCGCTGCGGGAACGCCCGGTTAATGAATCAGTAGTGTAGTGTCACTACGACGACAAACGTGATTTTGTTTAAATCTGCCGGACATGTTAGCCAGTCTAGCGAGGTCTTTCTGTTCGCCACGTACATGACCAAGCAGTGTGAGCTGCTAGGGAACACGCAGCACAGCTGTTTACTGGCGTTTTGACAGGGTATGTGTACAGTTCTGACAAAATATTACAGCTACCGTTAACAGCCGCTGGATTAACTGCCAGTCCGTCGCTAACCACTTACGAGGGTCTCGTAAGGACGATATAAAAAACACTGGCTGAAACGGAAAGAATATACAGGGTGTTTAGAACTACAGTCTGTTCTGCTTACAGACTTTATTACAACGGACATTTAAGTTTTTGAGACCTGTACAATGAACCACATTAACACCAACTCGTGAGACGTGCAGATATGCTACGGTGATACAGGGTGTTTAAAACTATAGTCTGTTCTGCTTACAGACTTTATTACAACAGACATTTAAGTTTTTGAGACCTGTACAATGAACACACTAACACCAACTCGTGCGACGTGCAGATATGCTACGGTGATACAGGGTGTTTAAAACTATAGTCTGTTCTGCTAAGTCTTTATTAAAACAGACATTTAAATTTTTGAGACCTGTACAATGAACCACACTAACACTAACTCGTGCGACGTACACAGATATATGCTTACGGTATTACAGGGTGTTTAAAACTATAGTCTGTTCTGCTAAGTCTTTATTAAAACAGACATTTAAATTTTGAGACCTGTACAATGAACCACATAACACCAATCGTGCGACGTGCAGATATGCTACGGTGATACAGGGTGTTTAAAACTATAGTCTGTTCTGCTAAGTCTTTATTAAAACAGACATTTAAATTTTTGAGACCTGTAAATGAACCACATTAACACCAAGTTCAGATATGGGTTGAAAATGAAACTGGGACTATATGCAGCGTAAAAACTAAATCCACCAGATTTACATACACAAAATCAAATTTCATATAAATACGTAGAGACACTGGGCGCACAGACGAGTACATTTTAAACAAGTGGGGGTAGAAAGGAAAAAAGACGCGATTCTACTCGCTAGTCCATGAAAAATTATAAATTTAAGTACCGTAAGGAAGACATAGCCGATCATGGTGGCCGTGCGGTTTAAGGCGTAGGTCTCAAGCCCCTTGATTGCTGGGATCGCGGGTTCGAATCCTGCTGAGGGCATGGATGATCGTCTAATTGTGTTTGTTGTGTGTTGTGTTGGTAGCGGCCTTTGCGACGAACTGATCACTCGTACAGAGTAGTCCTACCGGGTGTGTATGTAATATTGTGAATGATACAGAAACGTCTAAAATGAGGCGGCTTAGGCCCGGCTTAGACTGTCAGCCGACAGAGGAGAATGCAGACATAATCCATGCAATACTTACTTGCTGACGTCAGCAACGTTCAATGGCAGAATAATGAAAAATCGGCTTACCTGTAAACGAAAAGAGAAGTAACGATTATTTTAACTGCAAAATTTAAAATTAATCAAAGTCAAGGCACCGGTAATGTTCCTTGCATTAAAGAAAAATCGTATTAAGGGAGAAGTCTGTAAAGATGGCATAAGTATGTAAAATTCAGTACCATTACCAAACGTTTAGATCAGGTGCAAACCCAGAATTTTTCATTGGGGGGGGGGGGGGGGGAGCTGACCCGGAGGCTATATATATAATTTACGTTGGTTGTGCCATGGCTCAGGCGGTTAGTCGCCGGCCTCTCATCGCGGATGGCCGGGTTCGATAACGGGTCAGTCCATGTGGGATTTGTGGAGGACAAAGTGGCACTGGGACAGGTTTGTCCCCGAGTACTTCGGTTTTCCCCTGTCAATTTCATTCCACTGATGCTCCATTAAAAGGGAAAAAACGAAAAAAAATCTAATAATCTTCATCACAGGGTTGCACAATAAGCCTCAAGGCTGCGGTGCGTCCGTAGCATCTGCTGCGGGGCCCTTCACCACAAAAAAAATGTTCGATTTTAAAAACGATATTATAAAAATCATGTCATAAATATAACTGTAACACAAAATTGTTTACAACTGCATTCATATATACACAAATATAATTATATGTCCCATGACTCACTCAACCAATTTAAATCACAATGTCTAATCTTCTTGTTTTTTTTTTAATTTCACTACGACATCAAATTTGTTTTTAATTTAATTTTTCAAAATTCTACTGTCCGCAGCCAATTTCAGTGGCTGGTTTCGGCTGAGGGCAAATCACGTAGAGCGTTTAATATCACCTTGTCTACAAACTCTGCAATTTTTAAATTTCTAAAATTCTTGTGAGATTTTTCGCAGCATCAACGGCTAGAAAAACGAATTACGAACTTTTCAATTAGATGAAAACAGACAGGACTGCAGCAGCACGTCAAAGGTGTGTGGACACAAAATGAATGACAACACGCTTCATAACAGCGCACACAGGTACAAGAAGTGATCAGGGAACATGGGACAATCATAACTGCCGACTTCATGAAGAAGCACATTAACGAGACTCCGCTCTTCTGGGAAGTTACGCAGTGTAACATCCCAGAAGAGCGCTGGTCTCATTTACACAGCGGCGGAAGCCTGAAATCACGCAAGTATATTAAACTTTTAGCCGATCTCAATGGCCGTGCGGCGTAAGGCGTGGTCTGCGGCCGCTCGCTTACTGGATTCTGGGTTCGAATCCCGCCGGGGTCATGGATGTCTGTCTCTTGTGAGTGTTGTGTGTTGTCAGGTAGAGGTCTCTGCGACGGGCTGATCACTCGTACAGAGGAGTCCTACCGAGTGTGATGTGTCTAAAAAGTGTGAGCGTGAAGCCTCGAAAAATGAGGCGGCCTAGGCCCCCAAGGGGCTGTCGAGCCATTGAAAAAAAAAATTAAACTTTTAAGGCCCAGTGTTTACTATATGTACCACCACATTTTATATTAAAAAATCCTACGCTCTGCCCACACAGTGTATTTATGTTCTGTATGGATCTCGGAAAAAAAAACAGCGATTATTTCTCTATATAAAATCAGTATACACATAGACCTCGTTTAAGGCCCGTTTGTTTTACGACTCTTTGCTTTAACGCCCCTTACCAATTTACACCACCTCTCAATTTACGCTCTTTCATTTTCGGTTTAACGCCATTTGGCTGGCTGCCTTCTAATTATGCTAACCCGTTATTTCTGATGTGAATATCATTTTTTATTTACGCCCACTTTTTTCAGGAACACAACTAGGGCGTACAACGAGGCCTTGGTGCAGTCATTTATATAAACCAACATAGGCACACAATAGAATTGTAAGTTATACAGGGCATACACAAAAGAATGGTGCGGTGTGGTGGTTATTTGTGTGTTAACCGCACCATTCTTTTGTGTATGCCCTGTATATAAACTTAAACCCATCTACATGTTTCAACGATAAATCGCCATCCTCAAGGAAACGTCAATACAAAGGAATATATAATATTAATATATCTGTATTACATGTACAACGTTACAAATATGTACAACATCAGCTATAAATACAATAATATAGCTGTTATCTTATGTAGGCCTATTGTATACATTTTTAACATTGTGCATGTACAATTGTTGTATTAATATTGTATATTCCTTTGTACTGACGTCTCCCTGAGGATGGCAATTTATCGCTGAGACATGTAGGAGGGTTTAAGTTTATGCCTGCTTGCTTAGTCGTCCTCTTCAACTTCTCGGTGTCGAGGTTCACACGAGGGATCTCCATGCAGATCTGTCACAGCCTTTTTCCTAGCCTGCCTCCAGTCCACTCCTCTCTCCTGGAGTCCTCTCCTTACATTTTCTTCCCACTTCACTCTTGGTCTTCCTTCCTTCTGGTCTTGCTTCAAAGGCTTGCTTAGGGTATCTTTGGTCATCCATCCTACATACGTGACCAAACCATCTCAAATGGGTTCTCTCAATACACTCCTGTAATGGTTCCACCTGCAGTTGTTCTCGAATTACTTGATTTTTTAAGTTTATGGATAACTTATAATTCTGTTGTGTGCCTATGTTGGTGTATATAAATGACTACAAGCACAACGCACGGAATAAATGATATTATCAATTAACAAGACAGGCGATGTACGTATACACGTAACACTGAGGCGCGTTCGCGTAACCACTGTTGCTGTGGAAAAGCAATAAGTATTACATATACTGAGTGTGTGTCTGTAGCCTTAGTTATACTGCAGAAAATGCGCATGCGCCGTATTATATTGTAATCTGTGGCCTGTCTGGCTCTACCGTATTTTTCCACATTACTTCATAAACGGCACAATTTTCGGGGGGGGGGGGGGAATTATCGAACATAAAATGTGGTTTTGATTTTCTCTGTAACTGTGAACCATTTCTCATTCTAAGAAGAATTCAGCGACATATTATCATAAATGTACGTATGTATCCATGTAAAGTACCGTTATTGTTGTCAGATTTTAATTAAACTTGAACTTTCTCGACAGATTATCGAAAAATAATCAAATATCAAATTTCATGAAAATCCGTCCAGTGGGAGCCGAGTTGCTCCATGCGGACGGACACACAGACGGACGGATGGACGGACACACAGACACACAAGACAGACAGACAGACAGACATGACGAAGCTAATAGTCGCTTTTCACAATTTTGCGAAGCGCCTAATAAAGGCCTTGACGTATGGGTTTTTATAACCGAGACGGTGAGTGTTTACTGCGAAATGAATCTATAAATAAGATTCAAGTTAATCTTAGTCTTTAAGGGTTTAAATCAGACTCAAACCGCCATTTTAACGCAAAGATTTTGCTTTTATGTACTGTACTAGAACAACGTACCGGTAGTTACTAGCCTAAATATTTCGAAGGTCGTCCATTAACTAAGGTTACCTAGTTAATTACAAATTAAAAGATGTCAGTGCAACGTTGAACCTAACTCGTTTATTCGTTATTTTTCAACATAATCAGCAAACACACTGATTAATTTTTCCCACCTTGCTACGACTTTAGAAATTCTATCGCGATAAAAACCGGGCTCCTACATTCACAACCATTCACGAAGAACAATTTCCACTAGTTCATTTTTGTGGAAACGGCGCCCTCCGAAATGCTGCTTCAGTGGCCCAAACAATAGGGTGAATGGTCCAGAATTTTCCAGTTAAACGACTGCACCAAATCGTGTCAAATGAGCGCTGTGTGGGGCTGCATCGTCACCCTGAAGGATCACACCTTGCTTAAGACATGCGAGTTCATCTCATGCCCACTTCCAGTGGTCGCAGTTGCGTCCTCGTCATAAGCAACTTTTCATTAACCCAAAATCCTGGAATTTCTCTCCCCCCCCCCCACCCCCAATGCCCCAACAGCCCTATATGGGCCTGGGCCTCCTCGTTTCGTCGACGTTTCATGATCACACACTTTAGACACACCACACTCGGTAGGACTCCTCTGGAGGAGGTGACCAGCCCGTCGCAGAGACCTCTACCGGACAACACACAACACTCACAAGAGACAGACATCCATGACCAACCCCTTTGATCCATTTTTGTACTGTTTAAATCCTTTTTCGTCCTTCATGTCACTTTTTACGTTCCATGCTACCGTCCTTATACAACAAACACAACACAAACATCCATGCCCCCGGTGGGATTCGAACCCACGATCCTGGTAAGCGAGCGGCCGAAGACCCACGCCTTAGACCTCGCGGCCACTGGAAATCCAGAAATTATCACTTTTAAATGTTAGCTGACCGGATGAGGCCCGCGGACCGGGTTTGGTCAACCGCTGCCATTAACAATAAATATTATCACTTCAATACAACTCGACCGACCAACGCCCTGCTTCACATCTTGTCCGCAATTCTTACGACTCCACACTTCGTGTTTCCATTCCCGCACTTCCATCTTAATAGCAGACAGAATACAAGCAATTAATCACGACAGATTCAAAGCCTCTCCGACTCCTCCAGGCAACACTAACGTGCCTGTGGTGTGTTAAGATTACGTATTACACCGGTGGCAAGACCACATTCTGATTGTGGCCCAGGAAATAAATATCCAAACCACTAATCATTTTGCATTATTAGAGGCTTCATTACGTCACAATACCGCCATTGATAACTAACAACAAATCTGATTACTCATCAACTGAATGTATCTATCACGACACAACTACGTCAGCGACAACACATAGTTGGTTCTATTTTCACAAACCCATACCGCGTTTGTGCGAATTTAATGCGCCACGAATTTTTTAAGGCACGCTGCGCTTTTGAAAGTTTCAAACGAAATAAAAGAACGTATATGTGACAGGTGTCGATCACAGTGGCCGCTAGCTTGCTGGGATTGCTGGTTCGAATCAAGCCGGAGGCAAAGATGTATGTCGCTTGTGAGTGTTGCGTGTTGTCAGGTAGAGGTCTCTGCGACGGGCCGATCATTCGTCCAGAGGAGGCTTAGGCCCACTAGGTCTGTTGAGCCAGGAAAAACAAAAAATGACAGGTAGCGGTGGGTACTGGCACTCGTCAAAATTTAAAACTGCCAGTCCCTGCACTTAAAAACAACTACGAAAAAGAAACTGGACATAAATACGAATTTTAAAAACTGTTCCAAAAAGAGACAACGCAATGGTAATCAGGAGACACTCCCTATTTACCCTGTTGTCACGTTCCGAAAATTCCACCACAAGTCGAAAATAATTACAGATATGGTTAACTAAAAATGCATACATTACACATAAATTTACATATACATATACGTACATACATACAATCAAAAGTGAGTCGAGTTGAAATCCAAACTCCAGCACACGGGGAAGAGATTGGCCGCATCATGCCCACCTCGCTGCCAGTGTTATCGCCCAGCAGTATTCTTCCGCCACTTTCGTCCCGTTACAATTTCATTCCCGCAAGGAAAATTTCAACGCTTTTCAAAAGTATTGATATTTCTCTCCTTTTTACTTTTTAAAAATTGTGTTAAATTTGAAACTGGATCTTGAAATGGCTTAAGTGACTGTTAGGCAGTTGGAAAATTTGAAAAAAAAAAAAAAAAATTCAAAACTGCAGAAACTTGATATCCGCAATGGCAAGCCTGCTGCAGGCCGCTACAGTAAACTCGTGCACATTTCCACACTTGGCCTCACCTGCAAGTGGAATCAGAATGTCTAGAATCCGTGAGAGAACAGACCTTCGTTTGTTTTTAGGCGCGTTCGCAGCATTGCGAAAAGTGACTATTAGCTTCGTAATGTCTGTCTGTCCGCTGGAACAACTCGGCTCCCACTAGAGTATTATCATGAAATTTGATATTTGAGTATTTTTCGAAAATCTGTCAGAAAAATTCATGTTTCATCAAAATCTGACGAGAATAACGAGTACTTTACATGAAGACATATGTACATGTATGATATCTCGCTTAATTATTTTTTACAATGAGTAATCTTTCAGACAAAAGTTAAGAGAAAGTAAAAACATACACTTTGTTACAATAACTTTTTTTTTAAATCGTGCCGTTTATGAGATAATGTGAAAAAATATGTGTAGAGTCATATTGGACACAGATTTTTCGAAAATCTGTCGGGAAAATTCAAATTTCATCAAAATCTGACGAGAATAACGAGTACTTCACATGAAGACCTATGTACATTTATGACAAAATCTCGCTCACTTCTTCTTAGAATGAGTAATCTTTCAGACGAAAGTTAAAAATAGAAACAAATAAAAACATACATTTTGTTACCAATAACTTTTTTTTTTTCAAAAATCGTGCCGTTGTATGAGATAATGTGGAAAAATATGGTACAGCCAGACAGGCCACAGATGACAATATAATACGGCGCATGCGCTTTGCATGCTGGATAACTAAGGCTACAGACACAAATCATAATATGTAATACTTATTGCTATTCCACGGCAAAAATGGTTACGCGAACGCGCCTCAATGTTATGTTTTACGTACATTGCCTGTCTTGTTACGGCTTCCTTTAGGCTAGTGCACAGTGTCCCGCGGCCCGTGTACAGCTAGAAGTTCCTCGATCCTTCTCTTATAAACATTTCTACATGACGGAAGGAACTACATGTTCTCAGTGGAGCGGACAGCATAGTAATCTCCGATAAAGTCTCTTACAATTAGTGTGCGTGTCGTGTCTTAACACGATGACCATCCGCACGCGAGTCGAGACGTGCTGACATGACGTCACGTCACTTGTACACCGCAAGTAACTCCACCAATTATCTCCTGCGTTTACACCACAGGTGCACTCAGAATGTTTCTTTGGTGGGGGAGAGGGCTGGCCCTGATGCTATATATAATTTGTTTGATTTTAGGAACTGTGTTATGAAAATCACGTCAAAATCTCTGAGCCGACATCCAGTTAGGTTACAGGGAAAATTAAAACTAACCAAAAAGAATTACATATTCGTAACCTTGATTTCAGGCTCCCGCCGCGATGTTGATGTAATCTGTGGTCTTTTGGGTAATTACACGGCGTCGTGTGGTAATTATTTACCGACGTTTCGGGACAACGTGTCGGTCCCATCTTCATGGGTCAAAATTCCAAGATGGAAAGAAAGCATCGCGCGGTCACCTACCCCGCCTTGCTGCCAAGTTTCGTTTCACAAGCCTTCTTTCCATCTTGGAATTTTGACCCATGAAGATGGGACCGACACGTTTCCCGAAACGTCGGTAAATAATTACCACACGACGCCGTGTAATTACCCAAAAGACCACAGATTACATATTCGTAAGTGTTTATTATATATTTCAGTATTCAATGCACTAGTCATCGGCCGCTTTCAGTGGCTGATTTAGGCTGAAGAGTAAATCACGTAAAACCTTTGATATCACTATGTCTACAAAAAATTTGTTTTTAAATTTCGTTTCCGGGTGGGGGGGGGGGAGCCAATGGTCTACATCAGTGGTTCCCAAAGTGGGCGGTACCTCCCCCTGGGGGGCGGTGGGATTACCGAGGCGGGCGCTAATAGGTACGAGAGGTGGAAGGGAGCGCTGTTATTATCACAGGGGGGGCTAGTAGACAAAATAGTGCATTTATTTTTATAATAAAATTCAAATAAAGTAATTTTTGTGTTAAAAATAAAAAATGAACTAAATTTCTTAGTATTTTAATTTATGAATCTTATTCAAGCATATATTATTTTTAAATAACTATTGTAGATGAATTATTGTTAATCATAAAAAATATAATAAATTCTAATTTATTAATTAACACATAAAACATTAAGTTTTAACTCTTACAATTTTATTTAAACGATTTTTTAAATATACAATAAAAGTGGAAACAAAAGCGCATTTCTGTTTTTTTTTAAAAAGGTAGGAGGGTGCTGTGGGTGTGTATATAGAACCAAGGGGGCGGTGGACCGAAAAATTTTGGGAACCGCTCATGTACACCAATGCACTGCGCACTGTAAGGACGCAGCAAGTGTACGCCTTATGTTAATTTACGATACTTCAGGCTTCCGCCGCGGTGCAGTTGCGGCTTTCGCTCTTCTGAAACATTACGCAGCGTTGAGTGGTAGTTCTGTACCGACGTTTCGGGACAACCTATTGGTCACATCCCTTGAAGATGGGACAGCTAGGTTTTCCCGAAACGTTGGTACAGAACTACCACTCAACGCTCCGTAATATCCCAGAAGAGTGCAGATCTCGTCTACATTGCGGCAGAAGCCAGAAGTCACGCATATGCTGCTAGTTGTTTACGAACTACCAACGTACGCTGCCTAACATCCAGGGAACAGCGAAGGCCTCGATATATTAATAAGTAGAGTGACGTCATATATATCGACATTTCGTGTTAATAACGACCTTTTCGGGTGTCTTCGGTCTACTGGGAAATTGCGCGGCGTGGGTTGGTAGTTCGTTCCCAAAGTTTCGGGATATTTAGGTACCATCTTCAAAGTCAAACAGTCCAGTACATTATTAGACCGGGCTGCTGTTGTCACGAAACTTCGGTAACCAGCCACCAACCTACGCCACGCAACATTCCAGAAGACCGGCTGCACCACGAAAGATCGCCTACAATTTAACCGTCTTTTATATATTTCATATTTTTAGCATTTCGGAAAATAGATCAGAAGTATCTGGAAAGTTTTGAAATGAGGTGCTGGAGAAGAATGGAGAAGATCAGTTGGACCGATCGTGTGAGAAATGAAGAAGTATTACACAGAGTCAAGGAGGAGAGGAATATCGTACATATAATAAAAAGAAGAAAGGCTAACTGGATTGGTCACATCTTGCGTAGAAACTGCCTTCTGAAACACGTGATTGAAGGAAAGTTAGAAGGAAGGATAGAAATGACGGGAAGACGAGGGGAAGACGTAAGCAGCTACTGGATGACCTTAAGGAAAAGAGAAGATACTGGAAATTGAAAGAGGAAGCACTAGATCGCATCTTGTGGAGAACTCGCTTTGGAAGAGGCTACGGACCTGTCGTAAGACAGACTGCATAATGAATGAATATTTATATTGTTAGTTTTGTTTATGTAATTCATATTCTCAGAAGAGTCCCTGATGATGATCCCAGGAGGGGATCGAAACATGTTGGACTAACTTACAGAGATTGTAATATATAATACCTAAAAAAATAATACGAGGGCATTTGTTGGCTGAGTGTTGTGTGTCTGATCAGTGACAATACACTGTATGAATAATATAAGGAAAAGAAAAAGAAGTAAATGTCGTCGTTTTGCCTTGCAAATTATGATGAGTAGGAAATCTCAGCAACATTAGCCCACTTTCTTCTTCAAATTAGGCACACATATTGTTGTATCTACATTATAGATAAGTGGCATAAATAACTGTAAATAACGGCATGTAAATAAAAGTCCATATACGATTAAGTATGACAAATTTATGAATATTTACAACTATGACGCCAAGTATGCAAGCGTCACTTCCGGTTTGGGACTTAGAAAATTGTGAAGTGTTTGATTTTTGTCGCAGAATGTATGTCAGACTGCTAGGGGTGAAGAAACTCTGCGGAACGAATCAGGATGCTATCAATTATCATGCAACTGACGTTCTGGGAGAAAACACTTTACATATTAGATCAGGGGTGCACAAATTCACCAGGTCGCCCGGGAAAATAATTTTGTAGGTGGTCCCCAATATTCGTGGGTTAGCAGTATATAACTTGCTAAACCACACCCTTCTTCAGCCTACAATTTTGAGGTGGCTCCTAGATTTTTGGAAAATTTGTGCACTCCTGTGATAGATGACGTAAAATATAGCTTAATATTTTTGGGTATGGATATTTAAGTACACGAATCTACAAGCGAAACTAGTTTCTGACCAAGAAAAGTTATATCTGTGATGCTATTTATCTAAATTAACAGAAAAGAATGAATTGGTTTTCTTTATTGGGTTGGTAGAATTTATTGTTGAATTGCAAATAGTTCTGTTGTAATATGGTTTATAGGAGTGTACATGTTTGGTTTCTTATATTGTCGATCTTTTTGTCAGTTAGGAGTTTTCTAGTGATATTTATGGTTTCTGTTATTGGTATATTTACATAAAGGTCTTTAACATCAAATGTAATGAATCTGTTGGATTCCGTAATTTGTAGTTTTAAAAGAAAAATAAAAGAAAAGAATGAATTTGAAAAATAAGTGTACTCGAATGGAGCAAATCGTTACACGGCTTGGACACTGCTGTACCGACACAAAGCGTGTCAACATGACCAGTACTTAACACTGCTGTACCGATACAAAGCGTGTCAACATGACCAGTACTTAACACTGCTGTACCGATACAAAGCGTGTCAACATGACCAGTACTTAACACTGCTGTACCGATACAAAGCGTGTCAACATGACCAGTACTTAACACTGCTGTACCGACACAAAGCGTGCCTGTCAACATAGACCAGTACTTAACACTGCTGTACCGACACAAGCGTGTCAACATGACCGTACTTAACACTGCTGTACGATACAAGCGTGTCAACATGACCAGTACTTAACACTGCTGTACCGATACAAAGCGTGTCAACATGACCAGTACTTAACACTGCTGTACCGATACAAAGCGTGTCAACATGACCAGTACTTAACACTGCTGTACCGAACAAAGCGTGTCAACATGACCAGTACTTAACACTGCTGTACCGACACAAAGCGTGTCAACATGACCAGTACTTAACACTGCTGTACCGATACAAAGCGTGTCAACATGACCAGTACTTAACACGCTGTACGTACAAACATGACGTCTTGTCGAACACTGTAACCAGTACTTAACACTGCTGTACCGATACAAAGCGTGTCAACATGACCAGTATTTAACTCTGTCCATACTAAATTCGCAAACATGGTCATTATTTATATCAGTCCATACTAAATTCCAAATTATCCAACACAAACTGCCTGTCAAACATAAAACACATGGCGTGACCACCATTTTGTTTTACCTTCTTCGTAAGCTGAAGAGACCGCCTGGCGAACAATGAAGGATATTAGGACAATAGATATTCAATAGATACGGACTGGATTTATTTGGAAAAGGATTGGGCCCAGTGAGGGGTTTTTGTGAACACGGTAACGTACTGACGGGTTCTTGTGAACACGGTAACGTACTGACGGATTCTTGTGAACACGGTAACGTACTGACGGGTTCTTGTGAACACGGTAACGTACTGACGGGTTCTTGTGAACACGGTAACGTACTGACGGGTTCTTGTGAACACGGTAACGTACTGACGGATTCTTGTGAACACGGTAACGTACTGACGGGTTCTTGTGAACACGGTAACGTACTGACGGGTTCTTGTGAACACGGTAACGTACTGACGGGTTCTTGTGAACACGGTAACGTACTGACGGGTTCTTGTGAACACGGTAACGTACTGACGGGTTCTTGTGAACACGGTAACGTACTGACGGGTTCTTGTAAATACGGTAACGTACTGACGGGTTCTTGTAAACACGGTAACGTACTGACGGGTTCTTGTGAACACGGTAACGTACTGACGGGTGCTTGTAAATACGGTAACGTACTGACGGGTTCTTGTGAACACGGTAACGTGCTGACGGGTTCTTGTGAACACGGTAACGTACTGACGGGTTCTTGTAAACACGGTAACGTACTGACGGGTTCTTGTGAACACGGTAACGTACTGACGGGTTCTTGTGAACACGGTAACGTACTGACGGGTTCTTGTGAATACGGTAACGTACTGACGGGTTCTTGTGAACACGGTAACGTACTGACGGGTTCTTGTAAACACGGTAACGTACTGACGGGTTCTTGTGAATACGGTAACGTACTGACGGATTTCATAAAATGTGGGGGAATTTCTTAACTAAGTGAAGACCTCTTTTAACTTCCCAAGGACTCTGTTCCATGGAGTCAGTAAGCGAGTAAGTTTATTAGTTGGTTTGATAGTTAGTAAATTATTTTGTTTGTTGATTAATTTACGTCGTCAGAAAGTGATACGCTGTCGGAAGAACCTTTCATATAAACATTAGCCTGCGTGTTTCGTAGTATAAGTTAATTTCACGAATCATGTTTATCTTTTTTTAAAGAAAATCTGTTAAGTTCCATTTCAGCTTCATGTCAAGTCAGGGTTTGTTGGATATTTTTTTTTTCCAATGGCTCGACAGCCCCTTGGGGGCCTAGGCCAACTAATTTTTCGATGCTTCACGATCACATTCAGACACACCACACTCGGTAGGACTCCTCTGGACGAGGGACCAGCTCGTCGCAGAGACCTCTACCTGACAACACACAACACTCACAACAGACAGACATCGATGCCCCCGGTAGGATTCGAACCCGCAATCCCAGTAATCAAGCGGCCGCAGACCCACGTCTTAGACCGCGTGGCCACTAAGATCGGCTGTTTGATATTAAAAAAAACCAAATTAAATTTACACGACAAAGGTTACTAAGCACATAGACCTTAAATGCATAATTCAATCGAAATTCGTTCATTGGTATCAGATATGTCCCCTATGGTCAGATGGGGCATCTCTTCCTGTTCCCTCCCTGCACTTTGTGTGTGACTGAAAAATAAATCCTCTTCCAGGCCAGACATTGGGCCCCAGTAAGATTCTATTTCATTCCAGGCCAACAAAGACCATCCCTTTACAGAGAATAACGGGACCAAATCCACCCTCATTCACACCCCAATACATCCCAGAGTAATTAGTGTGTCTTTGATGGAGGGTCGAGGCTCGACATATTGATTGACATCTGTCAAAGACAAGGGACTGTTCTTAGCCCCACGGAAGCTCTACCCCCTACCTTATTCTATACATCGCAGAGAAACAATCACCAGACTTGGCCTTCTTATTGTCTCTTTTTTGTACCAATAATCCAATAAGCCCAATAACCCAGGTCATTGAAAACCTTCCGTTTCCCACAATACGGCTTACATGTCCACATTTTATGTCTGCATCTCTCTTAACGATTCTGACAGACAGGTGATAAACTTATTCTATTGAATAAGCCAAGTGCAGTAAATCATAGGGTGGCTGGTCCTCCCCAAATTTCTAACTGCATTTCAGGAAACTAGTCTTCAATACAGACTGTCTGAATGGCAGTACTCGGTGGTACAAGCGTCAGGGCTGACATGTCCAAAATTGGCGGAAGGGACAGGGGGGTGATCGTAACACCAGGCATGGAACGAATAACTAACTCCATGGAGCAGAGTCCTTCTTGAGAAGCTAACAGGTCGTCAGCTAGTCAAGAAATTCCCCGCGTTTTATGGAACCGGAAGGTTCATTACCGCATTCACAACAGCCTGCCACCTGTCCCTATCCTGAGCCATATCAATCCAGTCCATGCCCCCCCCATCCCACTTCTTGAAGATCCATTTTAATATTATCCTTCCATCTACGCCTCGGTCTTCCAAGTGGTCTCCTTCTTTCAGGTCTCCCCACCAAAACCCTGTATGCACCTCCCCCTCCCCATACGTGCTACATGTCCCGCCCACCTCAATCTTCTCGATTTGATCACCCGAATAATATTTGGTGATGAGTACAGATCATTAAGTTCCTCGTTATGTAGTCTTCTCCACTCCTCTGTTACCTCGTCCCTCTTAGGCCCAAATATCCTCCTCAGCACCATATTCTCGAACACCTCAGCCTATGTTCCTCCCTCAGTGTGAGAGACCAAGTCTCACAACCATACAAAACAACAGGCAAAATTATAGTTCTGTATATCTTATGGAACGAATATTTCCATTAACTTATATACTGTAAATAGGCTACAAATTATACTTATGTACTAACTATGTACAAGCAGACAAGGTATACTAAGACGACAGCTCAGCACAGTTTAGTTCACTGAAAGCTGCATAAAAGCATTATTTTACTCTTCCATTCTATTCCAGCTTTTAACACCTAGGGGCCTACACGTTACATTATACAGTTAATTAATTAATATCCTGAGGCATGTATATGCCATCGTCAGAAAATTGTGTTATATATATATATACATACACATACACAACAGTCTGACGATGGCAGAAAAATGCCTCAGGATCTTAATTAACTGTATAAATTAATGAGCAGGCCCCTAGGTGTTAAAGCTGAAATAGGAATACAGGGAAAGATGAAAATGATACACTGTATATATATATATATATATATATATATATATATATATAAAGCAATCCCAATTACAGGCCTGGACAGGCCCTTAGGGTTCCAGGAGGTTGAAGCTCCCAGATTTCTAGACAATCGGCACATGAAGGTGGTAAGGTTGTCAGCCCTACGCACCGGCCGCCTTTACCGCCCAGGAAATATTCCTGGTACTCATTTCTGTCAGAGGCTGAGTCGACCCCAGGGCCATAGTGCGACCGAAGCGATTATGTCAAGGAAAAATTCCAATGACACCATCGGGAATCGAACCCGCGACGTTCCGGTTTGTAGCGTAGTGCCTCAACCAACTGCGTATATAAATATATATATATACCTGTGAGTGTGTCATTGCAAAGTAAACAGCTTCCGAACTGATTTTGTATATTGCCATTAAAAATGCCGTTACCTGCAAGGACATGGGAGAATGAAATTACCGCGTACGGTTAACATTAGACATAAACAGTGTAAAGTGTAAATTGTTACAGCTACGTATATTGTTGCCTCTTAAAAACTTTTTAGGCGCGTTCGTAGAATTGCGAAAAGGGACTATTATCTTCGTCATGTCTGTCTGTCTGTCTGTCAGTCTGTCCTCATGAAACAACTCGGCTCCCACTAAACGGACGTCCATGAAATTTGATATTTGAATATTTTTTCGAAAATCTGTAGAGAATATTCAGGTTTCACAGAAATCACAGATAGTGTCTCGCTGAATTCTTAGAATGAGAAATGTTTCAGACAAAAGTTGTAGAGAAAATCAAAACACACATTTTATGTTCAATAACGTTTTCCCGAAAATCGTGCTGTTTATGAGATAATGTGGAAAAATATGGTACAGCCAGACAGGCCACAGATGACAATATAATACGGCGCATGCGCTTTGCATGCTGGATAACTAAGGCTATAGACACACTCAGAATATATAATACTCATTGCCTTTTCATGCAACAATGCTTACGTGAACGCGCCTCAATTTTGAGTCGTACGTACATTGCCTCTCTTGTTTACAATCAATTCTTGGCAAGGGAAGTTTTGGGTGCGTATCGTTGGCATTGTAGAACATTTGGCTATCAAAGTTCGAGATATGCTGAATTACAAATGCACTTCATGGCCCAGAAGAAGACATCTTATGGGACAGTTCTGAGCGTGACTGCCCTAATTTACAAACAACAAGCGAATTAAAAGGGGCAGAGGCCACCGAAAGAACTATTCTTGAATACCCTCAGCCTACGTTCCTCCCTCAGTGTGAGAGACCAAGTCTCACATCCATACAAAACAACAGGCAAAATTATACTTCTGTATATCTTAATCTTTGTATTTTTGGATAGCAAACTGTAAGACAGAAGATCCTGCACCGAATTATAACAAGCATTCCCTGACTTCAATCTGCTCTTAATTTCTTCCTGAATGGAATTTCGATTTGTTAGGGTTGTTCCCAATATTTAAAATGTTCCACCCTTTCATGTACTTAGTTTTCTCAGCATTTACTTCTAGACCAATCTCCTTACTAGCGACTACCAAAGCTTCTGTGTTTTTCTTTATAGCATGTACACTTCCACCCAATATATTAACATCATCAGCATAAACTACAAGCTGATGTGTACCATTTAATTTCAAGCCCTCCTGGTTTGTCTGAACCCTCCTAATGGCATATTCCAAAGCAAAGTTGAAAAGCAATGGCGATAAAGCATCTCCTTGTTTCAAACCATTCTTAATAGGAAATGTGTCAGACAAATGTTTGCCTACCCGGACTGTGCTATAGGTTTCATTTAGACACATAACTAAGGCAAAAGTACAGACGCATGCATAATATTTCACACTTATTGCGTGGAAAAGCAATAAGTGTTAAATATTATGCATGTGTCTGTACTTTTGTCTCAGTTATCCAGCACGCATAACGCATCTTTTCTGCGCCGTATGATATTGTCATCTGTGACCTGTCTGATTCTACCATAT
Source organism: Reticulitermes speratus (assembly GCA_021186555.1). Lineage (NCBI taxonomy): Eukaryota > Metazoa > Arthropoda > Insecta > Blattodea > Rhinotermitidae > Reticulitermes > Reticulitermes speratus. The sequence continues at coordinate 8,514,214 of JAJKFL010000010.1, read as the reverse complement.
TTTTCCACGTTCTCATAAACAGCGTGATACTGATAGAAAAATTATTGAACAAAAAAATGTGTGTTTGGATTTTCTCAACAACTTGTCTCTGAAATATTTTTTGTTCTAAGAATTTCAGCGAGATATTATCATAAATCTGCATAGGTAATCATGTACAGTCAGATATTAATAATATTAATGTTGCTGAAACGTGGACACTTCGGAAAATGGATCAGAAGTATCTGGAAAGTTTTGAAATGTGGTGCTGGAGAAGAATGGAGACGATGAGTTGGACCGATCGTGTGAGAAATGAAGAAGTATTACAAGAGTCAAGGAAGAGAGGAATATCGTACATACAATAAAAAGAAGAAAGGCTAACTGGATTGGTCACATCTTGCGTAGAAACTGCCTTCTGAAACACGTGATTGAAGGAAAGGTAGAAGGAAGGATAGAAATGACGGGACGACGAGGGAGAAGACGTAAGCAGCTACTGGATGAACTTAAGGAAAAGAGAAGATACTGGAAATTGAAAGAGGAAGCACTATATCGCACAATGTGGAGAACTCGCTTTGGAAGAGGCTACGGACCTGTCGTAAGACAGACTGCAGAATGAATGAATTAATAAAACATCAATTTTCTCGACAAAGTTTAAAAAAAAAATCCTCAAATACCAAATTTCATGAAAATCCGTCCAATAGGAGAAGAGCTGTTCCTTGCGGACAGACAGACATGGCGAAGCTAACAGTTGCTTGTGGCTATTTTGCTAATACGCCTAAAAACGGTAGCCAACTTTTCAAAAAAACAAATTAAATAAAAAGCAATCCGTCACGATGAAGTTAGCCGGTTTAAAGTCTTACAGTCTGGAAGTTATAAAATCTTGCGTACGCTTGATGTCTTTCTATTTCGGGATACAAACAAGCTGAAGCAGTTTTGTTCTGGGAAAGTGGAACATCTGCGACCGATACTGCACTTCCCATGCAGCTGTAGTCGTGGCGTTCCGTCTTGTTAATGAAATGTGTTCTTTACAAATCCAATCTGATTTCACAATCATTCTAACATTCCGACAGACAACAATGACAATTAAAGCCTCAGACTGACGCTATCAAAAGCACACAAACTGCACAAATACCTGTTCTCACCACTGCTCACACATTTTTTACGAATTTCACTGATAATTTAATGTTGACCCTTAGTATAAAAATTTATTTTACATGTTTTTTGAGTAACAAAACACTGGACGAAAGAAATGTTTGCTGCAACTAAGACTTAACTGAATAGCAACGACATTTTGATAGAACAAGATGGGTAATGTACGTATAACGTAACACTGTGGCGCGTTCGCGTAATGTTTATACCTCCCCGGTTATTCTAACAGTCTGATACAATTTCACTCGAAGATAGCCCTTTGATGATGATTTAATGTCGCCGGTAACAATAACACATACTTAGGTCTTCATGTGAACTGCCCGATTTTAAACAAATTTGGAATTATCTACACAGATTTTCATAAAAGCCACTCTGTACCAAATTTCACGGAAATCCGTCCAGTGGGAACCGCGCTTATGCACGCAGACAGACGGATGGACGTGACGAAGGCAATAGGTGCTTCTCGCAACTAAACAAACGCGCCAATAAATGCTGAATCATACAGTCACGTGGTCCAGCACCTGCTAACCCACTGTACTGCCAATTTCTGCATAAAACATCAATCCTGTCATCCAACTGCCAAAGCCAATTCCGCTTACATGCCAATCCTCTTCCTGTTCAAAGTAAAATTATAAATGGAATTGCATATCCAGAATTTGTCAGAGAATTCTAAATTAATTAACAATGGACCAAAACCCCGCTCGTTCTCCACACCACCTGGAATATTATTATACGAAAAGGTTAGCAGTAGCTACAAAATGTTAGAGACTTACTGTCGAACATTACAAGATCTTACAAAGAACATTTTTGCACTAGACGTTGTTATCGTCACCCCAAAACAAAAATATCCAACACCAGATAGTTAAAAACACGGACACCAAACGGAGCAAGTATTTTTTATATTGTTCATACCGCGCATTGTACATTTATGTATCTGAAATTGGTTATACACGTTTATACGTGGGTTATCCAGAAAGTAAAGATACAAACGCAATAATTTTTTTTAAAAAATAGTTATTAACGAAACTGAGTGAAAAAACTCTTAACACATACCTTTAGCTATTTTTCAACATAATCACCACCTTTGTCACGGCATTTGTTTAGCCTGGGTACGAGGTTTTGTATTCCGTTGTCATAGAAGCTCCGCCGCCAGTGCACGCAACCATGCAGTGACTTCGTTTTTCACCTCTTTTTTTTTTTGTTTTTCACGAAAGGGGGTTCTTCTGGTTGATTTTATGCCTCACGGGACCACCATAAACTCTGCGGCATATTGTGAAACACTGAAAAGTCTTAGACGTGCAATTCAGAACAGAAGACGAGGGATGCTGACACGCGGCGTCACCTTACTGCACGACAACGCAAGGCCGCACACCGCTAGAGCAATGTCAGCATCTCTCGTCTTCTGTTCTGAATTGCACGTCTAAGCCTTTTCAGTGTTTCACAATATGCCGCAGAGTTTATGGTGGTCCCCGTGAGGCATAAAATCAACCAGAAGAACCCCCTTTCGTGAAAAACAAAAAAAAAAGAGGTGATAAACGAAGTCACTGCATGGTTGCGTGCACTGGCGGCGGAGTTCTATGACATCGGAATACAAAACCTCGTACCCAGGCTAAACAAATGCCGTGACAAAGGTGGTGATTATGTTGAAAAATAGCTAAAGGTATGTGTTAAAGAGTTTTTCACTCGATTTTGTTAATAAATATTTTTTAAAAATTTTATTGCGTTTGTATCTTTACTTTCTGGATAACCCATGTATTTTAATTAACTTAATGTTTTTAACATCTATCTGCAGTATATCACGGACCCATTACACAACAAATCGCCTACATCTTAACTGATCGTATTTTTATATACAGTGGACCCTCGAACTTCGAACGGTTTGATGTTCGAACAACTTGAAACTCGAACAAAAAATTCGAGGAAAATCCGGTTTTGAAACTCGAACAAAAACTCGAAAGTCGAACAAAGAAACACGTGGTCGTCACGTGGTCGCCTTCTCTCTGCTTGGTCCAGATGAAAGAAGGGTAATTCACCTTCCAGTGAACGTAATATCCCTCCTACTATTATTATTGATTGATTATTATACAATATTTGTTATGTATACTATTATAAATAAAAATTTTCAATTATTGAAATTAAATATACTTGTTTTAGCATTATGATCTTTTGAAATAGGCACTTAAAATGTTTTATATTGGGTAAATTTTGGGGGTCTGGAACGGATTAATTCAATTTACATTATTTCTTATGGGGAAATTTAACTCGAAAGTGAACCGTCTCCTGGAACGGATTGTGTTCGAAGTTCGAGGTTCCACTGTATTTTTAATGTGTATATAGATTTGTTTTGTGAAATGCTACTTTGATATAAATCCCTGATGATGATCACATGTGGGATCGAAACATGTAGGTCTGATTAACAAGATACTGTAATATAGAATATCTGAAAACGATAAAGTGTATTCTGTTGGAGCAAGTATTATAAAAACACGTGAATTAGTGCTATATAGGGTGGCTTCTAGTGGCGTGGTATTCATACCAGGTTTTAAAAAATCGGTAAATTATTACCCATAATATTAAAACATATGAATCAGAGGCCGGAAGAATGACAAACGTGACAATCACATCCCATTCCTGTGACGGCTCTACAGCTCTACATCAGGCTAATAATATAGGCCTACATGTATATCGATGTTTTTCGAGAGGTCCGTACCATGCGGCGATAATTTCGTCTGGAAGTGTAATCGTTTATGTCCTCATGCAAGTGTTATACATTGTATGATGACAGCCAACAAGACGTGGTTCACTACGCATGTCACTTCACTAGGCTGCGCATGCGCAAGCAAGACACGTTGTTGATTGACAAGGCTGGGCGAGATTGTTGGCAGCACGCGACTTCTGACTCAGCGTGCGTGCCACTAGACAAAACAAGTGAATGACACATTCCAGCTGAATGAAGATCAAAAAAACCGGCCGGTCTACATCAACCTCGGACCAGATTCTCTACCGGTGACACTGGCGCTGTTGAGTTCGATTAAGGGAATGAAAGTTGTCGCTTCGTCGACATTTCCAAATTACGAGTACACTGCAGTATATTACTCAGCATACACGGGCTATATAGGTAAAGTCCACCCTACAACAGGCCATGAAGGCACAGACGGGGAATAGATAGGTATAGTTCTACTTTTTCTTTAACCTCGGCGCTAGATTAGGGTGGGTGCTCAACGCCACGCCCCGGCCGCTTTACCCCCGGGAAAATGACCCGGTACCCACTGTACAGGAGGCTGGGTGGGCTCCAGGGCCGGTCTGGTCGGGCACGCAAAATTAGAATAACTAACTCCATGGAGCAGAGTCCTTCTTGAGAAGCTAGCAGGTCGTCAGCTACTGAAGAAATTCCCCGCGTTTTATGGAACCCGAAGGTTCATTACCGCACTCACAAGAGCCCGCCATCTGTCCCTATCCTGAGCCAAAGAATCAGTCCAGGTCCGAGGCTTTGTATAGCGTTTCGTAACATGGAAACTTTTTACGGTGAGGAGTTGTTAGCACCTCGCCCAACCCCCAAGCCGGAGGACCACCCCTTGTCGACTATCCGCGACTGCTTATTCAATGTATTCGCAGCTACCCTCCATATCCGCACTCCAGGTTCATTACCGCAACCCGAGGCCCGCCATGTCCTCCTGAGGCCAAAGACTATCGGTCAGGGCCGACTTATACGTTGTAACATGGAAACTTATCGTGTGGTGTACAGACCGAAACCCCCAACGCTGGGACAGGACCACCTATGTCGGTGACCGGGACTGCTTATCATGTGTGACAGGACCCTATATCGGTGCAGGCCGTTCTCATCGTGACAGGGACCGACTATCCCTCGGTGACACGGACCGACTTATCGTGGTGAACAGGGACCGACTTATCGTGGTGACAGGGACCGACTTATCGTGGTGACAGGGACCGACTTATCGTGGTGACAGGGACCGACTTATCGTGGTGACAGGGACCGACTTATCGTGGTGACAGGGACCGACTTATCGTGGTGACAGGGACCGAAATTTCGTGGTGACAGGGACCGACTTATCGTGGTGACAGGGACCGACTTATCGTGGTGACAGGGACCGACTTATCGTGGTGACAGGGACCGACTTTATCGTGGTGACAGGGACCGACTTATCGTGGTGACAGGGACCGACTTATCGTGGTGACAGGGACCGACTTATCGTGGTGACAGGGACCCACTTATCGTGGTGACAGGGACCGACTTATCGTGGTGACAGGGACCGACTTATCGTGGGCTATATATTATACATAAGTATTTATAATTTTATATATTTTATCAGTCTCATTTTAACAGCAATATCCCTGTACATTGTATCTCACTGTACTATGAAGTTTGAGATCTCAAGCTATAAATTGCAGCTGTAAATACTGACCTTTTATTTTCTTTCATGTACGACCTCATGATGGCTACCATTAGTAGCCGAAACATGTAGCTTCTTTTAGCACGTAAGAATATATGTTGTGTTGACGGATCATTTGTTGGTTTTATTGTGATACTAAAACACAAGGGGGAAGAATCGCTGTGACAGGACTATATAACACATCACTTTTCTCGTACGCTCAAGACCAGTCAAGTGACAGGTCACACAAATGAAGCGCTCAGCGTTAGGCTACAGTTGTTTATAATAAGCCACCTGCAACGATTATTACCATGGGTAAACCCTGCCACTTAGCACAACACAAACCTCACATAAAATTACACGGGAATGAACCCCAAAGTCTGCGCGGTAACAAGTCTGCGTCTAATTACCTCACCTCGGCTTAAGAAAATAACATATAAAACAATTCTTCCAGGATGTTTTTGAACTATGTTGAGCCTTACCTTACGTCACGCAGTCAAGAAAGCAGAGTAATTTATTAATATTACTATAACAAGATAATGGGCCGGGATAGCGCAGTCGGTATGGCGATTCGCTACGAGCTGGACGGTCCGGGGATCGAATCCCGGTGGGGGCGAGATTTTTCGCAGCCGTCCAGACGGCCCTGGGGCCCACCCAGCCTCCTATACAATGGGTACCGGGTCATTCCCGGGGGTAAAGCGGTCGGGGCGTGGAGTTGACCACCCACCCCCATCTAGCACCGAGGTTAAAGAAAGAGTAGAGCTATATCTCTACTCCCCCTCTGGGCCTTCGTGGCCTGTTCTAGGGAGAACTTTACTTTACTTTACAGTATTTCCGCTTTAAGGAGTTTCACTTCAAGCACTGAGTGACGATCTTTTGTATGTTACCTATACCACGGATTTTCCCCTCGGTGGTCCGAATTTCCGGGTCATCCGGACCGTCCCTCCCGCCACACAGTCCAGACGACAGAGGGACTACTGTAATTCATCAAACAGTGGATATTGTTCATATTTATCGGAGCAAAAAAGTGCATAAATTTCGACATTCCTAATCCCTTCTCAGATATGGAGATTTGTACAACGGTCAAGCAGAAAATAAGCTTACAATGCATATATTTTCGCTTCTTTGTTCTCAGCTCCTACAAGAACAATTTATATTTAACTGAACTGCCATTTCACTGCTTTTCCACATAGTCCACATAAAAATGAGGCATTTATCACAACGTGTAAAGATACGAGGGCTAGTCAAAAAAGAGTGAGAATGAATTTATTACTCAGCAAATACGTTAGGCAGAGTCCAACTTGATACGGTCTTTTTCAAAGTAGTCCCCATCGAGCTGTATGCACTTGGTCCAACGTGTCTGCCAGTCCTGGAAGACGTGCTGGAACCCATTTTTTGACATCGTCTTCAGAACCGCCTCCGCCCTCTTCAGAACGGCCGTTGAGGAGTCGAAACGCTGGCCCCGCAGCTCCGATTTCAGGCGAGGAAACAGAAAAAAGTCACACGGAGCAAGGTCCGGGCTGTACGGAGGGTGCGGCACACATTCGATGTTTTTTCGGGCTAAATACTGGGCAACAACGTTCGAAACGTGAGGGCGTGCATTATCGTGGTGTAGGCGCCAACGAGATGGATGCAGCTCAGGGTGTTTTCGTCGGATGTGTTCGGCCAGGGTCTTCAAAAATGTCACTGCCCGAAAAAACATCGAATGTGTGCCGCACCCTCCGTACAGCCCGGACCTTGCTCCGTGTGACTTTTTTCTGTTTCCTCGCCTGAAATCGGAGCTGCGGGGCTAGCGTTTTGACTCTTCAACGGCCGTTCTGAAGAGGGCGGAGGCGGTTCTGAAGACGATGTCAAAAAATGGGTTCCAGCACGTCTTCCAGGACTGGCAGACACGTTGGACCAAGTGCATACAGCTCGATGGGGACTACTTTGAAAAATACCATATCAAGTTGGACTCTGCCTAACGTATTTGCTAAGTAATAAATTCATTCTCACTCTTTTTTGACTAGCCCTCGTATTTCCTGTTCACTGATCAGGTTCTCGTAACTGCAAAGGAACTACGTAAGGTGTACGAGTGTATCTATACAACCGTCATATGGAACACACATCAACACTACTCACTACAAGGCTAGTGTAGCATGTGACGTGCATGTAACACATACACGATGAAAAACACTACTGTAATACAGTAAGAAGTCGATGGAATCATTTTTGGGGACGCGTTCGCAAAATTGTGAAAAGCGAGTATTAGCTTCGGCATGTCTGTCTGTCTGTCCGCATGGAACAACTCGGCTCCCACTGGACGGATTTTCATGAAATTTTGCTTTTGCGTATTTTTCGAAAATCTGTCGAGAAAATTGCAGTTTCATTAAAATCTTACAAGAATAACGGGTACTTCACATGAAGACCTATGTACATTTATGATAATACATCGCTCAGTTCTTCTTAGAATGAGTAATATTTCAGACAAAAGTTGTAGAGAAAATAAAACACACATTTTGTTTCCAATAACGTTTTTTGTTTTGAAAATCGTGCCGTTTATGAGAGAATGTAAAAAAATATGGTAGAGCCAGACAGGTCACAGATGGCAATATAATACGGCGCATGCGTTTTGCATGCTGGGTAACTAAGGCTACAGACACACACTCAGAATATATAATACGTACTGCTTTTCCACCGCAACAATTGTTACGCGAACGCGCCTCAATGTTACGTTATACGTACATTGCCTGTCTTGTTAATCTTAATTTTAGAAAAATAACTTAGAAAATTAAGTCTACTACAGAAATAACCAATCTTCCAAAGATTCATGTCTTCAGTGATGTTACGCCGTGCCGATTGGTAAATACCGACGTTTTGAAGGATCGTAGTGCCTACAACCCGGATCAAGCAGTTGAAATTTTCTTGGGCTCTTTGATTCTGAAGACGAAGTCACTAAGTTCCTTCGACACGGCGTACTATACCACAAGTCTAGGATCTTCAGCAGTACCTCAAATCTTGCACAATACATGCAAGCAGATGACAAAGATGATAACCAGAATTCTTGTTGAAATATGGCCAGGATGTGCTGGGAAGTGATTTTTAATAAACCGACGTTAAATAATGTGTTTTGGTGTTTGACTCTGTGTACTCCAAATGTGAACACAACGACAGGGAATTCAAATGCTGCGATTCAGGCACGCTGTGTTTGTGATTCACTTCACTTGAAGGTTAAACGGAGGACAATTCTGGAGACAGAAGCAGTGGTACACACTTTTAGTTGTTTTCGAATTTGAATAAAAGCAACTGAAAGACGTTTGCATTGTGTAACCCGTTGACACTAAAAGACGGAACAAACGGATAGAAAAGACGGCGGCTTTTGTTCAGACAAGTATTGATAGTGCCCGGACATTGCACAGGGGTGCACAAGGCATCGTGGTGGCTGTCTGTACTGGCAGATTTTGTTCAGACAAGTATTGATAGTGACCGGACACTGCACAGGGGTGCACAATGCATAGTGGTGGCTCTCTGTACTGGCAGATTTTGTTCAGACAAGTATTGATAGTGACCGGACACTGCACAGGGGTGCACAATGCATAGTGGTGGCTCTCTGTACTGGCAGATTTTGTTCAGACAAGTATTGATAGTGACCGGACATTGCACAGGGGTGCACAAGGCATCGTGGTGGCCGTCTGTACTGGAGGATTTTGTTCAGACAAGTATTGATAGTGACCGGACATTGCACAGGGGTGCACAAGGCATCGTGGTGGCTGTCTGTACTGGCAGATTTTGTTCAGACAAGTATTGATAGTGACCGGACACTGCACAGGGGTGCACAATGCATAGTGGTGGCTCTCTGTACTGGCAGATTTTGTTCAGACAAGTATTGATAGTGACCGGACATTGCACAGGGGTGCACAAGGCATCGTGGTGGCCGTCTGTACTGGAGGATTTTGTTCAGACAAGTATTGATAGTGACCGGACATTGCACAGGGGTGCACAAGGCATCGTGGTGGCTGTCTGTACTGGCAGATTTTGTTCAGACAAGTATTGATAGTGACCGGACACTGCACAGGGGTGCACAATGCATAGTGGTGGCTCTCTGTACTGGCAGATTTTGTTCAGACAAGTATTGATAGTGACCGGACACTGCACAGGGGTGCACAATGCATAGTGGTGGCTCTCTGTACTGGCAGATTTTGTTCAGACAAGTATTGATAGTGACCGGACACTGCACAGGGGTGCACAATGCATAGTGGTGGCTCTCTGTACTGGCAGATTTTGTTCAGACAAGTATTGATAGTGACCGGACATTGCACAGGGGTGCACAAGGCATCGTGGTGGCCGTCTGTACTGGAGGATTTTGTTCAGACAAGTATTGATAGTGACCGGACACTGCACAGGGGTGCACAAGGCATCGTGGTGGCTGTCTGTACGGGAGGATTTTGTTCAGACAAGTATTGATAGTGACCGGACACTGCACAGGGGTGCACAATGCATCGTGGTGGCTCTCTGTACTGGCAGATTTTGTTCAGACAAGTATTGATAGCGACTGGACATTGCACAGGGGTGCACAATGCATAGTGGTGGCTGTCTGTACTGGAGGATTTTGTTCAGACAAGTGCTGATAGCGACCGGACATTGCACAGGGGTGCACAATGCATAGTGGTAGCTGTCTGTACTGGAGGATTTTGTTCAGACAAGTATTGATAGTGACCGGACACTGCACAGGGGTGCACAATGCATCGTGGTGGCTCTCTGTACTGGCAGATTTTGTTCAGACAAGTATTGATAGCGACCGGACATTGCACAGGGTTGCACAAGGCATCGTGGTGGCCGTCTGTACTGGAGGATTTTGTTCAGACAAGTATTGATAGTGACCGGACACTGCACAGGGGTGCACAATGCATAGTGGTGGCTGTCTGTACTGGAGGATTTTGTTCAGACAAGTATTGATAGTGACCGGACACTGCACAGGGGTGCACAATGCATAGTGGTGGCTGTGTGCCACAAATACTTTTATTTGTATTTTAATTTTTATTATGTATTTAAACCATGTATTATTTTTAAAAGTAATATTTTTATATCTGTGCATTGGTTCCAAAAACGTCTGTAATATTTCGATGTATCTGTCCTTTGTAATGCGCCTCCCTGAAGGTGGCCGTATGAGTGGCTGAAACATGTAGAAGGTATACGGTGTGTATAATATACTTTCATACACTTATGTGCATTTGTTGGTTTTGATATCATATCTAATTGCTTAACGCACGGTTATGGATCATTTGAAATTATGTGAACATTGTAAACTAACTCCATTGAGCACAACCCTTTTTGAGAACCTAATTTGTAGCATAAATAATTAATAAATTTCAGTAAAATACTATATGTTTTACTATTTTTCCAATGGTTCGACAGCCCCTTGGGGGCCTAGGCCGCCTCATTTTTCGAGGCTTCACGATCACACTTTTTTAGACACACCACAGTCGGTAGGACTCCTCTGGACGAGTGATCAGCCCGTCGCAGAGACCTCTACCTGACAACACACAACACTCACAAGACACAGACATCCATGCCCTAGGCGGGATTTTCTTTTTGCCTGTCCGGGGTTTTTTCCCCTTTGATCCATTTTTGTACTGTTTAAATCCTTTCGTCCTTCACGTCACTTTACGTTCCATGCTACCGTCCTTACAACAAACACAACACAAACATCCATGCCCCTGGTGGGATTTTTTTTTTTTTACTAATTCCTGGGTTTTCCCCTTTGATCCATTTTTGTTCTGTATTAATCCTTTTTCGTCCTTTCGTGTCTCTTACGGTCCACAACCGCCTTTTTACAACAAAACACAAACATCCATGCCCCCGGTGGGATTCGAACCCACGATCCCAGTAAGCGAGCGGCCGTAGACCCACGCCTTAGACCGCACGGCCACTTGGATCGGCGATAGGCATAGTACTGTCAGTATTTCGTGAGCAAACGTCAATTACTGTACCTCCACCACAGTGCACGGCGAGCCATAATGGAGGCATGTACTATGAAGCTGAAGAACTCCTGACCACATGGCACACCCCTGGTATCACAACCTATGTGACAGCAACAAGCCGCTTTACCAAGCAGACGAACGCTGCGAATTCACTGTGCTACTAGTCTCAGGGCAGGTTTCTGCTGATTTGCATTGTATAATAAATTAAATGGCTTAGCGTACTCAGACGTTATATACTGCCCCGTTCGTGGTCGCTGCTGCCACAGTGCAGAAAGAGTTCACAGGGACCTTGGGAAGCCAGCAACAAAGCACAAGCGCCAATGTCAGACCACAGTGAAATGTGCCCTTAACCCCTAGTCTTTTGCCGCCACGCATGGTCACCTAACTCAGCCCTCTGCAATGTTCAGCAAGATTCTGAGCCTTAAGACGCCCACTGCATAAATACGGTAATACCAGGCTGACAGAGGGCGTGTATGAGGTGCAGAGGTGGACCTTAATACAGTAATTTCGGAGGTTAGATTCCCGGCCCGACCGTCTTCACCTCGTAGAACGATCCCCATTATAGCCTACTTGCTTATATTATGAGGAAAGGCAGGGCCGGGATAGCTCAGTCGGTATAGCGACTCGCTACGAGCTGGACGGTCCGGGGATCGAATCCCGGTGGGGGAGAGATTTGCAGTACCCGTCCAGACCGGCCCTGGAGCCTACCCAGCCTCCTGTACAATGGGTACCGGGTCATTCCCGGGGGTAAAGCGGCCGGGGCGTGGCGTTAACCACCCACTTCCATCTAGAGCCGAGGTTAAGAAAGAGTAGAGCTATACCTCTACTCCTCCTCTGGGCCTTCATGGCCTGTTGTGGGTGACCTTTACCTTTATGAGGAAAGGCAGGTTCGGCGCTCTGGTATGCCTGTGCGTGTCCCACATTAAGAACCAATGACGGGTTGTAAATTTTTAGGTTTTCGCATCGGCGCTAACTGAGGTTTCCGTTCTGGGACGCCGCATACTGGGTAATATATTCCCGACGTTTCGACACAACGTAGTGTCCTCCTATTCAAGGTTCGAAATTTCCAAGAAGATCTGGTAATTTTCGATCCTTGAAGATGTGACCGTTGGGATGTCTCGAAACGTCGATAACAGATTACCCATTGATGCGCCGTCATATCCCAGAACAAAGGAAACCTCAATGATGTGTCTGCAGCCTCTTATGAACATCGTGCGACTACTAATTAGACACACCCTGCACTCGGGTCATTAATAATGCCAATATGCGAACTTCCGAAGTCGCCACACAAAAATTACTGAAGCCTTCACTGTATCACATCAGTGTTTTCTCTGTGCAATGCAGTTTGAGGAAAACCAGATTTGTTTCCCCGCGTATCCTAGCAAAGTCGCTGTGATTAGGCGTTGGGTTTTCGAATTGAGTTTTCCGGTAACATAGCACAGCTCGTTGGGATTCCGAGTGGAGCTTTCTGGTATCACAGAAAAGGCTCGTTGATTTTTCGAGTGGAGCTTTCCGGTATCATAGAAAATTCTCTTTGATTTTTCGAGTGGAGATTTCCGGTATCACAGAAAAGGCTCGTTGATTTTTCGAGTGGAGCTTTCCGGTATCATAGAAAATTCTCTTTGATTTTTCGAGTGGAGATTTCCGGTATCACAGAAAAGGCTCGTTGATTTTTCGAGTGGAGCTTTCCGGTATCATAGAAAATTCTCTTTGATTTTTCGAGTGGAGATTTCCGGTATCACAGAAAAGGCTCGTTGATTTTTCGAGTGGAGCTTTCCGGTATCATAGAAAAGGCTCTTTAATTTTTCGAGTGGAGCTTTCCGGTAAACAGAAAAGGCTCGTTGATTTTTCGAGTGGAGCTTTCTGGTATCATAGAAAAGACTCTTTGGGGTTTCCCCGAGCGACGAGGTTTCCAAGTAGGTTTTCTCCGTATCCTACTAACGGATCTAGCTCATTTTCCCAAATACCGGCAATGATGATAATTTGAATTTTCCCTGAGCAATAAATTTTCTCCACCATTTTTCCAGCTTTCGTTCCTAAAATAACATTTTATTTACATTTTTTGGTCATTATTGTTATTTACCGAGATCCAGAGCTTGACTGATGGTCGAACACTTCGTAAATAGACATGTAAAGGAATTCAGACTATGCCTACGCATGCGCATAACACAAAAAAACACAGAGCTACATATTTCAAAATTAATCGCTCTATTATATTACAAAATAAATTGAGTGCTAATCGTATAAATAAATTTCAACAAAAAAAGAAGCACTTCGTCCACGCTATTCCAGACATGTCACATCGGGGTTGTTATGGTCCCCACCTGTGAACCAAAGTGACAACGAAAGCAGGTATTAAACGTACCGGTATGCAATAGGGCCTACTTTGCTGCCGGGACGTAACTCAGTCTGTTTACACTCGTTAGTTCGGTTCCAACCAATAAGAAGCGAAATCATCCTTTGTCTGAACTTGCCCAATACTCAGGCTCGATCGCAGCGGTACGTGTGCAGGATTACAGACTCACCATTCTGTATTCTTACGCAGTCCACTCTCATTCTGTAGTCTGTCTTACGACAGGTCCGTAGCCTCTTCATTCTGTAGTCTGACTTACGACAGGTCCGTAGCCTCTTCATTCTGTAGTCTGTCTTACGACAGGTCCGTAGCCTCTTCATTCTGTAGTCTGACTTACGACAGGTCCGTAGCCTTTTCATTCTGTAGTCTGTCTTACGACAGGTCCGTAGCCTCTTCATTCTGTAGTCTGACTTACGACAGGTCCGTAGCCTCTTCATTCTGTAGTCTGTCTTACGACAGGTCCGTAGCCTCTTCCAAAGCGAGTTCTCCACAGGGTGCGATCTAGTGCTTCCTCTTGCAATTTCCAGTACAGTAGACCCCCCGTATCCGCGGTGTGATACGTTCCAAGACCTACCGCGGATGCCCGAAACCGCGGATAGTAGCGAATCCTATATATAAAAGCGCAGAGTAAACTTTAGATCGACTAAAGTCGACGCTGGCAAATTAAAACGTAAATACTGAAATCGACCATGGTCGACTTTGGCAGTGAATGTGTTAATATTTTCGGGCCGCGGTAAACCGCGGATACCGAATCCGCGGAGACGGGGGTTCTACTGTATCTTCTCCTTTCCTAAAGGTCATCCACTAGCTGCTTACGCCTTCTTTCTCGTCTTCTCCAAATTCGAAATGATGAAACATCATACAAATTAACTAACTTTACGCTACAATCTTCGGTGTCGACAGAAAGTGTAGTGTAATTACCAATATTTTGGAGAAATATGCTGCCCCTTCGTCACGGCAACCCATTTCACAAAAAAAAAAAAACTTCCATGAAACCTGTGATCTCATAAAGTCTCAGGTTATTCTCTACAAAATATCAAGTTTACAATTTTGGTATTACATTATACAAAAAAAAAAAAAAAAAAAAAAAAAAAAAAAAAAAAAAAAAAAAAAAAAAAAAAAAAAACTAACAAAAATAACCAAGAAGCATTTTACATTCATAAAAAAAGAAATCGATCAATTTGTGAAACCTACGAAAGATAGCCGATATTTCAGGTTCCGTAAACTAACAGATGTTGAACATCCGAAATCTCTTTACTAGTAACAATTCTTGCCATCGCACAACAACAGGCACCCGTCGTCTTGTTTGATTCCTAGAATAGCAGTATCATTACTGATACTGGTAATATACTGGTAACAGCCAAAGCATAAAGACGTTGACGAAGTAGGTTTACATGGGTACGAATCGAAAGAAAGAACATTACATAAAAAAGATATTAAGTCTACTTTGTAAATATTATGTCACCAACGTGACTGATTTGTAAATGAGACTGTGTAACCGCCGTTTGAAGTCAGTGGTCAGTATTCCGTCCAACACAACTAATGTCTTTATTCAAGAACAGCCACATGTTTCGGTCTTAACGAGTCCATCATCAGGCTCTCAACACAATGTTTAAAAACAAGGCAAAATGTTGTTGAACAATGTTCTAACACTAACCCAACTAACAAACAAAACCTACTGGCGTTCGAGATTCAAATTCAGGCTACTTTTGACAAATTAAGTGATCTTCGAAGAACTAGATGTACGAGTAGAGTGGAAAACATTACATTTGACCTTAAAGACCTAGAGTGTGGATATGTGCACTGGACTCAAAGTGGTGAGGACGAAACAGTAGCAGGTTTTGGTAAACCTTCAAAAGACATAAAAAGCGAAAAATTTGTTGACTAGCAGGGTGACTATTAACCTCCAGAATTCACTACTCCATGAAGTTATGGATGTATATGTATATATATACATAACTAGATTGTCGCTATGTTAGCACATTTTTACAAAATGGATTAGTAATGTACTCTATTTTTTTTTTCCAATGGTTCGACAGCCCCTTGGGGGCCTAGGCCGCCTCATTTTTCGAGGCTTCACGATCACACACTTTAGACACACAACACTCGGTAGGACTCCTCCGGACAAGTGATCAGCCCGTCGCAGAGACCTCTACCTGACAACACACAACACTCACAACAGACAGACATCCATGCCCCCGGTGGGATTCGAACCCACGATCCTAGTAAGAGAGCGGCCGAAGACCTACGCCTTAGACCGCACGGCCACTGCGATCGGCCAATGTACTCTATGCATCCATAAATAAAGACCTTATAGGTTTTCAAAATTTCTTCAGCGTTCTATCTCGTTTTTGCCATGGAAAGGGTTGTTTTCTTATTTCAAAAGTCTGAATGGACAAAAGAACAGTGTCACATGGAACATGTTGCCCGCGAGCCACGGATGGGCCGGCCTACTATAGACTTCTACATCAACCTGTTCCATACAGATACACGCCTAGCACCGCAATATAGACATTCATCAGACACATAAGTCAAAATCAACCTGTCTGCGTCTTCCAGCGGGCCTAATTCTAGCTCCCTCCGCCCCATATTAAATCGGGCCCTTCGGCACCTGCATGCTACATGTGTTACACGCTGATATAGGGCAGCATGTGCCCTTGCATTCATGGAACACGTCGTCTCCTTGTTTGAACTGGTTAGTAGTGTGAGATTGGTAGCTGGGGAACATATCCTAAACCAACAGAAAACCTTGCAAACAACTCTTGGCTTGTGGGGTCCTCAGACTTGGTTAAACGAGGTGTCTGGCCTGCCTTTTTCAAAAAAAACTTTTAATAAGGAACATTTTCCTATACCACACGCGAGAGATAAGTGGCAAAAGATAAGTCTGTTGGCTACAGCTGTCAAGATGAACAAGCCATAGGAAAATAACCCGTAACAACAATCAACTGGAGGGAACGGTCAAACAAGAAACGCTTTTTATACCTGAGTCTCCTACAAGGCCAACAAAAAGTTAAACCTGAGGTAAATAAAAATAAACAAAAACGATAAACGAGAAAGTAGAAGCCGTGAGGCGACGAGCAAAAAGAAGCGTTCAAAATTATCACCTTGCTTCCTTTTCCTCTTTAAGTACAGTCTGGATAAAAATCATGTTTTTATCACAAAGAACGGATTTCTGAATGCAACGACCTTCTAACATAGTAATCCAAACCGATGTACTCTATCCATCTGCTAGATAAACTTCTCTACAGCAGATAGCTCAGTCGGTATAGCGACTCGCTACGGGCTAGACGGTCCGGGGATCGAATCCCGTTGGGGGCGAGATTTTCCGCAGCCGTCCAGACCGGCCCTGGGGCCCACCCAGCCTCCTATACAATGGGTACCGGGTCTCTTTCCCGGGGTAAAGCGGCCGGGGCGTGGAGTTCACCACCCACCCTCATCTAGTGCCAGGGTTAAAGAAAGAGTAGAGCTATACCTCTACTCCCCTCTGGGCCTTCATGGCCCGTTCTAGGGAGAACTTTACCTTTACAGCAGGCCTACACAAAAACACAAATGGAAGACAGCAATAAAGATGCAGTCATTAATATACATACAGCTCTATACAGCCACAAGCGATATAGTTCACATAGCTTCTGCAAATAATTGCGACGCAAAATAATTTTCTTTCTACTTTCTAAAATGAATATATGTAAAAGAAATGTTTAAAACAGTGCACATTACCAGCTAATAATACCTACTACATTTCATCACATGTTTGTTCTTTTCTGCTGTTTCCCGAAGCAAATGCAAGAACACCGATTCCGGTGGTCGTGCCGCCTACGGTGTAGTTATGTTCAATAATTATTTTCCGAAAATCGTGTCCTTCATGAGATGTGGTAAAATATGGTAGAGCCAGACAGGCCACAGATGACAATATAATACGGCGCATGCGCTTTGCGTGCTGGATAACTAAGGCTACAGACACACACTCAGAATATGTAATACGTATTGCTTTTACACGGCAACAATGGTTAGGCGAACGCGCCTCAGTGTTATGTTATAAGTACATTGCCTGACTTGTTGTTGTGAAACCTGGCGGTACATACGCTGTATACTGACCAATAGGCTTTCAGGGTTAAACCATATCTACCTATCTATCACAGCCCAAAAAACTTTAATCGCACGCCTCAACCTACGTTCTGCCCCAACGGTGACCGTCCCGTCTTCACAACGCAATTTGCAACATTCGTGACACAGTAAAGGTTACGGCATTAACACTGGCTTAGATAGGCCCCAGCAGACCCCGCGGGGCGCGTGATAACCGTCATTCTGGGGGCCCCAAACGTACAGAATATAAACATTTGTTGTGGGTTTATTCGGATTGGATTCCCCTTTGTCAGGAGGCAGTATTTTGGATCCGTGTTATAACATCTGGGAGTAAATTTGCTAATAAATATACAGGATGGGGCCGATTATCGAGTCGCGGGGCCACAGACCAGTTACCACACTGGGTCTTAACCCACCGTCATGTACCTAATTCACACGGCTTTCACCGTAACCCAGTTGATGCTACAAAAAAATTACGATCCACTGGACTGTTCCGATATACAAATAATTAAATTACTTCTAACTTACTAGCTTGTCAGTAAGATCTGCTCTCTTTTGGAATTTTACGCATCGTAGAAGGGTAGTTTCTTACGGACGTTTCGGGGCAAACTATCGGTCCAATCTTATATATTCTACGCTGCGTAAGATCTCAAAAGAAAGCACAGGTCTCATTTACATCGCGGTGCAAGCCTGAAGTCACGCATTGTCAGTAAACAGTTGCACATCAAAGTAATATAGTCATAACATACAGCAGGAAAATTGAATAAAATTTAAAGAGTTGAATTCCGAAGTACCATTAATATGTAGCAGTATGGGTGAGGGGAGAGGTGCATACAGGATTTTGGTGGGGAGACCTGAGGGAAGGAGACCACTTGGAAGACCCAGGCGTAGATGGGAGGATAATATTAAAATGGATGTTCAAGAAGTGGGATGGAGGACATGGACTGGATTGATATGGCTCAGGATAGGGACAGGTGGCGGGCTGTTGTGAGTGCGGTAACGAACGTTCGGGTTCCATAAAACGCGGGGAATTTCTTGACTAGATGACGACCTATTGGCTTCTCAAGAAGGACTCTGCTCCATGGAGTTAGATAGATAGATAGATAGATAGATAGATAGATAGATAGTTAGTGTCAATAATAACAGCTCTACTGTCGAAAAACCAGTCCATCGTGTTGAGGTACATCTTATGTTTCCACATATTATGTCATACAGTTTAAATGATGTGCTGTATGGAGCAATGCAGCATGTTGGCGATAAGAGGGCCCAGTTAGTGACACTGGCCTCTAGAAATCACGCAGTTAAAACCTTGTCAGTGCTGTAATATAGCCGTCGGTTAAGGAACGCACTTTCAGACAGAGTCAAAGAGTTAATGACATTTATTTCACACCACCATAATTCTGTTATGAAGTCTCATTTACTTCATTTCATTTTCCCCCAATGGCGCAACAGCCCCTAGTGGGCCATGGCCTCATTATCGAGGCTTCACGATCACACTCGGTAGGAATCCTCTGGACAAGTGATCAGCCCGACACATAGACCTCTACCTGACAACACACAACACTCACAAGAGACAGACATTCATGCCCCCCGGCGTGATTCGAACCCGCAATCCCAGCAAGCGAGAGGCCGCAGATCCACGCCTTACACCGCGCGGCCACTGCGATCGGTACTTAGAGATTATTTTATATAAGTCCTGAATATCCATTCAAGCAGAAGTTTACGAGTCAAGACTTATTACAAAAGCAGTAAGACAAATGCCATTCTAGTCAACGCCTTATTAACTGCCGTACTGAGTGCGGTCACTGTTGTTTCATGTTGTGAAAGTTACGTTAATAGACGAATGTTATTGTTCATACCACGCCAGTTTTTTTTTTTTTCTTCATCTCGTTAACTGTCACGCATTAGACTTATAACGTAAGAAAAGTTGAAGGGTGTTGCGCGGAATGCCAAGTCAGGCCATTAACAAGATTATTGTGTCACGGACCATAAAGCAAGAACTTGCAAACTAAACATTTCTTGAGGTCGGAGATGCAGCATCCATCACAGGACTTAACTCCTGCCCATTCTGGGAGTTATTCCAAAACGAGACACGGGGTGTTACTTGTACCGGTTTTCAGGTAATGACGTAATTCGTCGTAATGTCTTCAGAAGGCAAACTATCACACTTACTTTATTCTGTAATCACCGTGCATCTTTTCACAGTCACTATTTACATACACCAACTGGATGCAACTCTATTTAAAAAACTGTATAGTTTTTTAAAACATATTTAAAAACTTTATAAAACCCGACATATGTTTCGGCTCTTATAGAGCCATCTTCAGGGGTTTATTGTCGTCACAATTGCAATGTGAACCAATGAAAAAGACGTTTTAATATTGCAGTTTTGACGACAATAAACCCCTGAAGATGGCTCTATAAGAGGCGAAACATATATCGGGTTTTATAAAGTTTTTAAATATGTTTTAAAAAACTATACAGTTTTTTAAATAGAGTTGCATCCAGTTGGGGTATGTAAATAGTGACTATCACACTTACCTTAGTCAGATTTATACCATTATTATGTGTTCTAATTAATTATTTAAGTATACTTTCTTGTTCTGTCTCTGTCCGTTTCATTTGTGTCTTGTTTACCGTCCTTGTTGTGTCTGCAAGTTGTGCTGTTTTTGTTATTGGCCATCTTGCTGTTGACTCAGCACATTAACAAGAATTGAATTGAATTCAATTGAATTGAATTGCTGTTATTAATGCTTCTGTTATTTTTAGAAATTACCTGACCCGTGACTCGTTAAACTAACGCAAATCGTCGTGGAATGAGGTCACTCAGGAAAAAAAAAAAAAAGACACGCGTTGGTGAATGATGATAAAACGAAAGCCTAAGACCTAGACTGCAAAGGAAGAGAAACAGATCTGCGCTCTGCTGGAATATTACGCTGGTAATTGTTTACCGACATTTCGGGACAACATATCGGTACCATCTTCAAGGGTCAAGAGTCCCGAAACGTCGCGTAAAAAAATTACCATACGACGCCGCATAATATCCCAGAAGAGCGCAGATCTCATCGACGTCGCGGCGGAAGCCTGAAAATCAAGGATGAGAAACAGGTTTGAAATGCGTCAACTGGATACGGTTTGCGTTGCAAGCAATTGTCGTATTAACAGTCGCAGCAAACAACTTACGAAATCCAACACTTCTGGGAGCGTTCACTCTTGTACCTGAATTTTAAATTCGTGAATAACGTAAAGAACGGCATCGCAAAACGTATTTTTAATGTGCCTTTCCACGTTCTACACAAAACACACGGTAAGATTTCTCCGTAGTTTAGCAACAGATTTACAGTCGATTAAAATCGATATCTAGGAAATAGTTAGATGGTGATCGTGATCAATTGTTATGTTTAGATTGTCAATAATTTCTTCTACCTCAGCTCGGACATACAAGAGTACAGTCTGTCTCAGTTACAATGGCCAGTCACGAAGACATGTTGTCATAAATGTATGTAGGTCAGTAGCGAATCCTGATCCGGAGGCCAGGTATAGCTGAAAGGTAAAAGGCCGCATTGTTTAGCCTTCCGCTATACCTGACCTCCGGATCATGATTAGCCATTAACTTAGCCATGGCACGGCCAACATTACAATTGCAATAAAATATACGTTAAATAATCTAAAATGTCTATCTTACAATTTATGCAGTACATGCTGCTGGTCATTTTATTACTTATAACAGAAATTGTTAATCAAATGTGACATTTCACAATGTTGACACCGTGCATCTTCGTCATATTAAATTAAGTTTCAGACCAACTGATGCACAACTAAAACCACTTTTATTGTAGCTTTATTATAATTGTTAAAATTATACCCCTACACGTGTTTCGATCCTCGGATCATCGTCAGGGGGTTTTTTGTATGCTGTCGCTTCAATAATATAATAAATAGAAAATTAATAATGAAAACTGTTAACTACCAGATAATATAATAATAAACATGGCTCAACAGCCCTATATGGGCCTGGGCCTCCTCGTTTCGTCGAGGTTTCATGATCACACATTTTAGACACACCACAGTCGGTAGGACTCCTCTGTACAAGTGACCAGCCCGTCGCAGAGACCTCTACCTGACAACACACAACATTCACAACAGACAGACATCCATGCCCCCGGTGGTATTCGAACCCACGATCCTAGTAAGCGAGCGGCTTAAGACCCACGCCTTAGACCGCACGGCCACTGGTATCGGCGACATATTAACTATAATGTTAAAAATCTTATATCATTATTAACGAGTTTAAAATTATATTACAGTCTTCCCTGGAGGATTCCTTTAATTCGCGGTGATGTGTGGTCTATAGGAAGCATCCGTGGATAAATATATTCTGATATATGTTTAGTGTTCATCTTCTCGATCCTAGCCACTGCTCGGACCAGTTTCACCTACACTTTGCTGTCCTAACAATACTAGGCAACCTCAATTACTTGAACCTTATTAGATCCGAAACTTTTTTTCTGAGGATTTTGTTTCCAAATACTCAGACCCACAATTTATGCTATTATGTCAAGCAGAGCAATCATACTTCACATTTAGGCGAAGCAAATGCCAAGATATCGTTCTCTGTATCAGGAGTGCACAAATACTGGGCACCGGGTCGCCGTGGCGACTAAATTTTGTACGGTGGCGCCTAATATGTGTGGGTGCCTCAATACTGAACTTGCTTCAAGTGACCCTTCAGTCACCAACAACTTAGAGGCGCTTTCTGTATTTTTGGAAAATTTGTGCACCCCTGATCCATATTCTGATCTTCAGTTTTTCGAAAGTATATAGAATGAAAAGAGTTTTCAAACTCAATAATCAGGAGCATTTCCAGAACTTTCTTCATCCCATTTCATCCTAAACCTTGTCTATATCTGTTAATTGTTTTCACCAGACAATTTTGCAAATCCTCAGATGATGTATTACATTATGACATCGCTTCCTAAGGTCTAAGGCGTGGGTCTGCTGCCGCTCGCTTGCTGGGATTGCGGGTTCGAATAACACAGAGGGCATGGTTCTCTGTCTCTTGTGAGTGTTGTGTGTTGTCAGGTAGAGGTCTAAGCATCGGGCTGATCACTCGTCCAGAGGAGTGTGTGGTCTGTCTGAGTGTGAATTCTCAACAATGAAGAGGCCTTGTCCCACTAGGGGCTGTCGTGCCACGAAAAAAAAAATCGCTTCCTGTTCTCATATGTAGTCGGTTCAACATAATAAATATTTACGCCTGCCTCCAGACCAACGTCTGCTGACGCATCCAGATCGAAATATTTTCCCCTTAGAAAATAACGCTGAATCACCAGTTGATCTTCGCACCACATCACAATCATGCACAGTATGTTACTCGTTACATAATTAACAATTAATTAAATGCAACATAAAAAAAACATGCAACAGAATTTCAGAGCGAGTTTAGTCAAGCACATCCTCTTACTGAGCAGGCCAGATTGACCTTCGTTCCCTGTTTCAATTTAATTTCTCTAGTGATATCCATAAAAACAATGTAGAAAATGTGTGCGGAGCCAGTAACTTCTGGCGCGTTCGCGTAACCAAGGTATACACGGGAGCAAAAGTAATGACACTAACCAGAGAAAAAAATTGTAACTTTGATAACCGAGTGACGATGCAACAAGGAAACCAATGGTAACGTTAGTGACCGCGGTAAACTTGGTAATAAATGTGACCATAAAAGACTGGTAACTTTGGTATCCAAGGTAACCATTGTAACGTTAGTAACACGAATAGTCAGAAATGTATGTAGGTCTTCGCGTAAAGCGTCTTAAGTCACGTCAAAAAAACAGCAGCCTACTGAAAAAACGTATCCAAATTATAACTTGAAAACAATTAAGACGTGGCGACAGAGGGTCTATTTACTATCGCCACAGAGCAGTGCTTGAAAAGGTAATAGTCGCTTAACTAGCCAAAGAAGTTTCTGTTTTTTATTGAAAATAAATATCCAATTACCGTGTTCAAAACAGCCCGCCATCGGGCCCTTTCCTGAGCCACATAAATGCTGTCTACATCCTCACACCCTGTTTCTATCACATTCACTTTAATATTATGTCCTCCGAATATTATCTTCCCTTCAGTTATTTCCAGCTAATTTTTATGTGCATATTCTATTTCCGTCGACCTCGGTGGACTAGTGGTTAGCGTGCTCGCCACTGGACCCAAGGTTCGCGGTTCGATCCCGACCGAGGTCGATGGATTTTTAAGGGTGATAAAAATCCGGAGCACCACTTCCTTCGGAGGGGAAGTAAAGCCGTGAGTCCCATGTCGTAGATTTACGGCATGTAAAAGAACCTTCGGGCATGAAGAAGAACCGTAAGCTAAATTCAAGCGGCCATTTCTGATGTGACTGCCAGATGGCTCTGGCAGTCACATCAGGATCGAGTCGAAAAGCGCGGCCAGTGAGCTGGTCCCTCACTGCCGCAAATGCACAAAGACCTAGTAACCTCGGAAAGAGGAGGCCCAAGCCCATATAGGGGCTGTCGATCCATGGTTATTATATATTATTATATTATATTCTATTTCCCCATACGTAACGTATGTCCCTCTCATTCCACCCTCGTCTCGTATATTGCCTTAGTAATATCTGGATTCTCAAACTTTCTCGCTGGTGTGTCACGAAATAAAATTTAACAATTTCAACGCATCACCAATATTTTTTTGTATTTAAATAAAAAGGCAGAACTCGGGAAGACTTGCTGACAGCAGGAATGAGTTATGTTGCCAGCAACGCTGAGCATGTGTGGATTGTTGTGTTTATTTTTTACATTGTTCATATTTCAATTTTTTTATCAAGGCCGCTTACCAGTAAACAATGGTGGGCGTACCAGTATTGGTACACCTACTGCAGTTTGAGAAACCATGTGTTCGGTAGTCCTAATTATGAACCTCCCTGTAATGAGAATTTTTTCAGCAAAGTGTTCCTCCAGAATTCCAAAAAGCCTGAATTACAAACACGTAATTAAATTATTTAATCAAAACAGACCTTAGATTTAAGAAACTGTTCTTAATTACACATAGGCCAACAATGTTTGTGCTGTTTCTGTCGTGAATACAAATAGCGCGTCTGCAGTTAACTGTAGCAGACGAAGGCACTGTAGCGTATGAAACCCAGCTTGGCATAATGTAGCCAAGACTCAGGCTCATGTGTTCATCACGTCTGTATTCTCTCGGGCATGAAACTGAGCAATGATAACCATTTTAATCGCTTAATTATTTCTTGTTCGTTACGTGAAAAGCCTCTTACGTCCAATGCATCTTTATTACCTGCTTTATCACGCAGAAACAGACGAAGTTTCTAAATAGACAGGTTACATTACGCGAAACAAGATGAGGATAAGAACATAACCTCAAATATACACTTTCCAAATTAGACCATTAACACCTTCAGCAGAGCGTGGCACATGCGCCACTCGCCAAAGGTACATAGTGGGCTTACTTCAACTCCGAATGCTTGAATGATAGAATATAAAAAAGTCATATAAAATATCACGACCGAGGACATAACAGATGGATTAACCCAATGCTGATGGAAGTACGAATTGGACTAGTTCACCGAAAGAAAAGAAAGAGATAACTGTTTACAATATGTTCCAATACGTAAGGAATCGTGATATCCTTCCCAGAAAACTGATACGTGATGACATTTTTTCGGTGCATTTTGACTGAAAAATTGTTCATTAATGACACGAACAAATGTACGTTTGATATAACAAATAAATCTTCTATCGCTGCACATGATTCAGCGTCACTTAACGTCATTCTCAGGAAGCTCTACACCAAGATTTAAAACTTTGAGTCATCCTTTACACGGAATTCACTACACGTCATACAGCGACAAGATCCATAAGGGATCGAAGATAAATTAAATGTTTGTATACATAAAAAGCTACAACATCACAATATACTTACAAATTTTTAAATATATTTAATGAGAATGACGTAATAAATATTACAGTTTTATTGTTCTAATATATTATATTTAAAAAAAATACTATTTTAATCACAATTTGTGAAACCCACATTCTTTACATTAGCTGCAAGAATACTGTAATATAATAGAATTAGTTCTCTAATGTGTTATATTTTAGCAAGTTTTAAATCTTGGTGTAAAGCTCTCTGGGGATGGCGTACGTAACGCCGAAACATGTAGGACCAATATAAGACTATATTTGTATATATATATATCAAAGGTGATTTTTGTGTCATAAATTAACAATTTAATTGACACATGATACTTTGTATTTACATAATTTTACAATTTACAATTTATATTTCAATAATATTCCTGACGACGGCTATGTCGAAACATGTGTCTAGAGCGAATGTGACAGGTTTCTTTACGATGTACAGTACAATACTGTTTTTTTTTTACATGGTGAAGGGCACCGCAGCAGATGCTGCGGACGCACCACAGCCTTAAGGCTTTTTGTGCAACCCTGTAATAAGATGAACAGTTTTTTTTACCAAGTTTTACAAGTAATTGAGCACCAGTGGAATGAAATTGACAGGGAAAACCGACAACTCGGAGATAAACCTGTCCCAGTGCCACTTTGTCCACCACAAACCCCACATGGACTAACCCGGGATCGAACCCTGGCCTCCGCAGTGAGAGGCCGCGACTAACTGCCTGAGCCTTTTGACGGCCACACAAGTTCTGTTATGTCCAACATGACAAGAACACAACGGATGTCAAATATCAAATTTATGAACGGCCTGTGTTTCGCAGACTTTTCACCGCTATCAACTTGGTTCCGTCCGAAAAGACAGGATACAACTTTCCACTAACCAGCACGTGTTTAACGTCGCACAGCTATTCCGTGCAACAGACAGAACAACTGCCATCAATCGTGCGCTTTGCCTCGCTGCTAGATAAGACAAGAGTTTATCGGTAAGCATGCGAGAAGAGAGGGCTAATGACGTCACGTTACGTCGGTATTATTTACGTGAAATAAGTACAAAGGCTGCTCTGTCGACCACCATAAGACTTAATTAATTAATTAATTTTTAGGTTACGAACTCCTTGCAATAAAAATAAAAAAATTGAACACTAATCCGTCACGTCTTTTCTTTTGCCCTCAAATTCTCTCAGAAAGCCGCTGATAGACGCAGAATAGACTGGACTGAGTCACACACTTCAGTTAATGAATGCATGGAAATTAGCCTACCAGAGTCATAGTGTAATTGGAGAAAACGACAAATTATAACCACATTATGGTTCCCTTGTAAAGTGCTGTAACTAGAGCACTTGTTTGTATGGTGCTGAAACGTGGATATTTCGGAAAGCAGATCAGAAATACCTGGAAACTTTTGAAATGTGGTGCTGGAGCAGAATGGAGAAGATCAGTTGGACCGATCGTGTGAGAAATGAAGAAGTATAATTACATAGAGTCAAGGAGGAGAGAAATTTCCCAGAACCAATAAAAAGAAGGAAGGCTAACTGTATTGGTCACATCTTGCGTAGGAACTGCCTTCTGAAACACGTGATTGAAGGAAAGATAGAGGGAATGATAGAAATGACGGGACGACGAGGAAAAAGACTATTGGAGGACCTTAAGGAAAAGAAGGATACTGGAAATTGAAAGAGGAAGCACTAGATCGCACCCTGTGGAGAACTCGCTTTGGAAGAGGCTACGGACCTGTCGTAAGACAGACTGCAGAATGAATGAATAAATCAACGAATTATCGTGGTTAAAAAAATTTTTTCTTGGTAACACATTAACGAATTACACACACATACACACACACACACAACAAAGGCAGTATAAACCTATTTTTTTTCTTTAAGCAAGAAAAGTATATCAGCAAGAAATTTGTCATTGGTTTCTGATTTTACTTACGGCGCTAAAGCACAGAAAAAGCTAACCGCTACAGCATGCGGCAAGAAAGTTTCAAGAGTTACGACAATCCTAGACCAAGGCCAAAAAGTGACTAGAACGGCGTGTAAATGACCGTTCACGATTTCTGAAAAGAAAGGTGACCTGACAGCATACGATAACCATCAGAAATATGTTAGTGAATCTATAGAATGAAATAATTTTGTGATTTTGATTTCAGGCTTCCGCCGTGATGTTAACGAGATCTGCGCTCTTCTGGGATATTACGCGGGCTTCGTGTGGTAATTGTTTACCGACGTTTCGGGACAACGTATCGGTCCCATCTTCACGGATCAAGATGGGACCGATACGTTGTCACGAAACGTCGGTACACATTTACCACACGAAGCCCGCGTAATATCCCAGAAGAGCGCAGATCTCAATTTTTGTGATCTATTTTTCAATACCCCCCCCCCCCCCGGCCACACGACACTAAATTTTTGGGGAGCTTTGTACTGCTAACGCAAAGTTATGTAATGTTTTAAACGGTTTGTGTTTCTGTCGCGAATACGGATTTGGTGTTTAACTCATTGTGGTAGCAGGATTACATTATACATTTTGGAATCATCATCCCGTTCTGTATATAACCGAACACTTCAATCTTCGTCAGAGTAAACACAACACTTTTCTATACATTGTTTATTTTCTCTACATGTTTCGGCCGCGTACACCGGCCATTGTCAGGTAGAAGTTACAAGATCATGAAATGAAAAACATATGTTGAGATGGAGGTCTCCCCTTTACAGTGAAAATATATAAAAACCGTACAATTACATATTATTCCCTATAAGGAATAATATGTATTGACATACATTTTAATAATTAAAATAATTAAATAAATACGCACAATGAAACTTCGTTTCGAATTGACGTGGAAATTGTGAGGCGGTAAGAGACGCGGTTCATCTCCCATTAAAACCGAGTGGTTACTATACATACCGCCAGTTTTGATAACAAAGACCGCGTGTTGTCCACACACTGCATGTGTATGTCCCGTATCATTCTTACAACTGGTCTTCGTAACAGAAGCGCAGCGTTTTGTAGCTGTAATCTTCAGAGAGTTACGTGAAAAGAGCAGAGCCGGACTGAGGGGCGAACGGGCCGGCAGCTGCCCGGGACGCTAAGACGTCATTCGAATAATCGGACATATAGTACTAGTAAACTCAGATTTCCAAACACGGAAGAATTTCTCCGAAAATTATCTGCAATTTGGGCACGCGCCCTCAAAAACGTTCGTCGTCCCTGTCCTATGCCGAAAATGTTTAAAGGGGCGCCAAATAATTGGCCTGCCCGGGCGCCCACATGACACGGACTGGCCCTGGATAAGAGCAGTGTCTCCTCGATTTTTAGAAAATCTATAGTTCCTTCGCACTAGTGATTAATGATTACTGTGCAATGTGAAAACTTTTACTCACTGACTGCTTTACATCGTCAATTAATACTAATTACGGCCTACTTTAAAACACGTCATTTTCCAAATGCAGAATTAAAATTCCGTATTGCGGTAAAACGTGTTTCGAGCGCGACTTCAAATAAAGGCTTCCTGTCTCATCCGAAGAGTTCACACATACAGAACATTCAAACATAAAGTCACTACTATTGAAACGAACGTTTTGCAAACGAAAATTCAAAGAAAGAACAAAAAAATTAATGGATAACTGCCCGGTTTAATAGTATCTCTATTACAAATAATCTGTTTTAAAACAAAAATGGAAAGGAAAAAAAAAAATTTAAATGGGAAACTGATTTAATAGTCCTATATAAGTACTATTTTCTGTTCATATAGTTATGCATTCTTCTGTGTCTATTGGTATACAATAATGGAACAAAGTAAATAAAGAAATCAGCACACTTTACAGTGTTAACAACTGTCGATAGTTACAGTACTCTCTCTCTCTCTCTCCTATGGCTCGACAGCCCCTTGGGGGCCTAGGCCGCCTCATTTTTCGAGGCTTCACGATCACACACTTTAGACACACCACACTCGGTAGGCCTCTTCTGTACAAGTGACCAGCCCGTCGCAGAGACCTCTACCTGACAACACACAACACTCACAAGAGACAGACATCCATGCCCCCCGGGGGGACTTTTTTTTTGTCTGTCCGAGGTTTTTACCCTTTGATCCATTTTTGTACTGTTTAAATCCTTTTCGTCTTTCATGTCACTTTATGTTCCATGCTACCGTCCTTATACAACAAAACACAACACAAACATCCATGCCCCCGGTGGGATTCGAACCCACGATCCCAGTAAGGGAGCGGCCGAAGACCCACGCCTTAGACCGCACGGCCACTGGGATCGGCTAGTTACAGTCCTCACAGCTGTCAATCACGCCTACTCGTATCATAACCGAAAACTTTTTTAAACTTAAATATTCATTCCATAAGGGCCCTGTATGCTTTATCTGGATCAAACACACCCTCAGTCCCCCCCCCCTTTTCTTTTTCCTCTTCATACTTAAATCAGGGGTGCACATAATTTCCAAAAACCGACGAACCACCTCAAAATTCTAGGGGCCAGAAAGATGACATTGAACACGTTCCATAGTGAAGGCTCAAACATATTAGTCGCCAGCGTACAAAACTTAGTCGCCCGGATGACCCAGCACACGCGATCTGTTCACCTCTGCTTTACAGTACATGCATGCTACATACATTTCCTTCAGACATGACGATACTAAGTTATTTTTAGCCTGCTTTCCCTAGTCCATAAGGCAAGACAGATTTATGGTATCAGCATGGCAGTGTCTCCGTCACTATTTACCGCCAGTTGATCACAATCGATTACAATCGAAGAGTGATATGTGGCGACTTTTACACTGACGTTGGTAGTCATTGGCACACGTGTCTGTCAATAAGCCACGTGTTTTGTCACGAATGGTATACAGGGCATACACAAAAGAATGGTGCGGTTTCAATAGCATTAACTATTGAAACCGCACCATTCTTTTGTGCATACCCTGTATAGGCCTAACGAATAACAATTTGAAAAACAAAAACCAGTTAATATACAGAATTTTATGTAAAAGGTAAAGGTACAATTGTCGTTGTGCACACCGTAAGCATAAGGGGGCAGATGGGGCAGGGGTACACAATCCCGCGTGCCAGGTCGCCCGGGCGACTAAATTTGTACGGTCATCTGGGTCTTCAGTATGTGCCTTGCTTCATGTCACCTTTCTGACGCGTAGAATTTTGAGGTGGAAACTGTAAGGGGTACAGTGGCACTGATTTTTAACTTCGGCATTAGCTGCAGGAGTTATCAGCTTCACGGCCCGGCAGATTTAAATCCGACGAAAAAGCTTCCGGTATCAACCGAATAGGAAGGTAGATAGACGCTATCGGACGTTTTAGAGACGAAAATTTAAAACAAATTAAGATCCGTTACTAATATCCGTTACAAATCTGGAACATAACGGCTGGTAAAGATCAGTTCACTCTTCCGGCGGGCAAACGATCGTAAAAACACAGCTGGACAGAGCTGCGAACTAAAGACATGTTTTGCATTTAACAGACTCGTAAAGAAGCAGAAGTAAACGATAAATGGAAGCAAGAAGCTTTTGTATTCTGCTACTCAGAACAGACATAAACCCAGCTTTACGTAAAAATGGCGTGCGTAGAGATTCAAGTCTCATGTGAAGGCACGAGACATTGCCAACGTGCATGGGCACTGAGACTCCACACGTCTAACAGGACAATAGGCCGTGCCATGGCTCAGGCGGTTAGTCGCCGGCCTCTCACTGCGGAGGCCCGGGTTCGATCCCAATGCCGATCCCAGTGGCCGTGCGGTCTAAGGCGTGGGTCTTCGGCCGCTCGCTTACTAGGATCGTGGGTTCGAATCCCACCGGGGCATGGATGTTTGTGTTGTTTGTCGTAAGGACGGTAGCATGGAACGTAAAGTGACATGAAGGACGAAAGGATTTAAACAGTACAAAAATGGATCAACGGGGAAAAACCCCGGACAGGCAAAAAAAAAAAAAAAATCCCACCGGGGGCATGGATGCTTGTGTTGTGTTTGTTGTATAAGACTAGTATGGATCATAAGTGACATGAAGAAGGACGGAAGGATTTAAAAGTACAAAATGGATCAAAGGGAAATAACGGCGACAGAAAAAAAAGAGCACAGTGTAATGTTAAAATAAAAAAAAAATCCCGGGTCAGTCCATGTGAGATTTATGGTGTACAAAGTGGCATTGGGACAGGTTTTTCCCCGAGTACTTCGGTTTTCCCCTGTCAGTATCATTCCACCGGTACTCCATTACTCGGAAAAACGAAAAACTAAATCATATTCATCACAGGGTTGCACAATAAGACTTAAGGCTGCGGTGCGTCCACAGCATCTGCTGCGGGGCCCTTCACCACAAAAAAAAATTCCAGGACAATAAATGATCTACAGAATACGATGAGTTAGTTGAGTGAACTCAATAGAACTGTACAGAAATCATGTAAGCTAAGAGCAAAGACAAATGACAGATAAAACAGCCTTCCCCACAGACAACGACGGTTGCCACAACACCCACTTCTGGAAAGATCGAACGCTAAAATCGCGGGTTACAATTGCGCTAGTAGCGGATGATAGGAGCGATGAATATCGAGGTTCACAAAAATGTAAATTTGGAATTCCTGATACTAAAATAAGTGTTTTACCTTTAAAAAAAAGCTCACACTTAGAATTCTGTATATAAGAAAATTCTGACATTTTTGCCGCAAACACAACTGTACATATAGTCTTATTCCGACAAATGTACAATTTAGTATCTCCTATTTAACACATGCTTATGTCAATAAATAGTCAACATGAACTGATACAGTTCGAAACATGTTGACTATTTATTGACATATGCATGTATTAAATAGGGGGGCACGCGGTGGCGCAGTTGTTTGAGGCACTGCGCTACAAGCCGGAACGGTCGCAGGGGTTTCGATTCCCGCAATGGTGGGTGTCCTACTTAAGAATTTTTCAAAATCTGACATATATCTGATTTCGGGTCAGGCCACTTACTCAACGTCCAAAAATAAATTACCTTATGATTAAAACAACGTAAATATAGATAGAGTTAAGAAAGCGTTGAAAATTTAATAAAATGTTGAAATATTTAAAAGAAATTTTCAAAAAAAAATTAACGTGAGGCGCCGTTGTGTTCTGCAGGGCCCCCACACACCCCTTATAAGCCCTCGCCCCCTAAAAATCCTGGCCATGCCAATGCCGCTAGGGACATGAGTACAATCCGCGTGTTTCTGTGTTGTGTTGCATCGTCCTACGCAGGTACGGGCTTCGCGACGGACCGATTGCCATCCAATTAGTCCCACAACATGCCTATAAGGTAAGCCGTAACAAGACAGAAGACACATCCGCGAAGGCTGACGATTCCCGCCTACAAGACCTCGTTGGTCCATCATCAGGGAATACATCAGTCGTTGCATAAAACAATTACAGTGATACCTCGGCTAACGAGTGACCCTGCTAACTAATTTTTCGGGTAACGAAGATTTTTTTCGCTGTTTTTCGGACTCGGTAACGAATATGTTTAAGATTTAGTGGATGCTCGCGCTAACATAAAGCAGCAAACATGAACGGTCGGGCCATTCCAGGAGCTTATCTTTTCCGTCTTACCTTGAATAAACTTTGAAAATTTGGACGAAGAATAGTAAAAACGTTGTGTACATAGTTTCAGTTTATAATAGTTAATAAGTGTAATTAATTATAATATTTTCAGTATAATAGTGTAAAGTGTATAATATATTTTCAAGTATATAATTTCAGTATATAAAAGTGTATAATTATATATATTACAGTTAATATATTAGTATAAAGTGTAATAATACATTTTCAGTATAATAGTGTAAAGTGTATAATATATTTTCAGTTTAATAGTATAAAGTGTATAATATATTTTCAGTGTAATAGTATAAAGTGTATAATATATTTTCAGTATAAAGTGTAAAGATCGTCAGTTTTTCATTCTACTTTCCATTCTCATTCATCCAATTGGTAGCTGTTCATCTCAGCCTTTGGCGAGTTTTTGCCCTTTTATAGTGTGCTTTTTACTATTTTATAAAACTTATCTTTAAATAGTGGGCAGCATCCAGAACGAATTAAACGATTTTCTATAGAAACCTACGGGAAATCACGTTTCGGCTAACGAAGATTTCGGCTAACGAATGTGATTCCGGAACGAATTATCTTCGTTAGCCGAGGTATCACTGTATTTGATAATGTTTGGTCTAATTATATATGTAGAAGAACTGATGGTAATTTTCCATGAGTGAACAGTTA
This sequence comes from Reticulitermes speratus, assembly GCA_021186555.1. Taxonomy (NCBI): domain Eukaryota; kingdom Metazoa; phylum Arthropoda; class Insecta; order Blattodea; family Rhinotermitidae; genus Reticulitermes; species Reticulitermes speratus. Next base: position 8,480,118 of record JAJKFL010000010.1, on the reverse strand, counting down.
CACAGTAGATTAGAACAGCGTGTGGATGATTCAGGAGTGTTTATGTTGCGAGATTTTGTGCCACAGTTGTGTTGCTGAAGATTCAAGTGTTCTGGTATGTTCACTATAATGCAGAGAATGGAAAATATATACAGTATAAAATACAAAAAAATATAAAACTGTATCACTCAGTAACGTATTACAAATGTAGCTGTCATAGACTGCCCTCAACTCCACTCTTGAATAAAACTACGACTACATTTATCAGATGCCAAAATGTTACGGCCGCGTACACGCGAGCTATTTCACATTATCAGAGGGGCAGTTCTAAGCAGTTTGTGCAGCTGAATGAGGAAATGGCTGCTTGCAGTTCAGATCTGATGTCAATCGTATTTTGCATGTTAATTCCTACGTTGCTCTATCAGAACTGTGCACCGGCATGGCCCCCAAATTTATTTTCAAACTGACCCCAGAAGTGTCTTCACCCGACTCTGTAAATCAGTGGTTCCCAAAGTGGGCGGTGGGATTACCGAGGTGGGCGCTAATAGGTACGAGAGGTGGAAGGGAGCGCTGTTATTATCACAGGGGGGAGCTAGTAGACAAGTAGTGCATTTATTTTTATAACAAAATTCAAATAAAGCAATTTGTTGTTAAAAATAAAAAATGAACTAAATTTCTTAGTATTTTAATTTATGAATCTTATTCAAGCACATATTATTTTTCTAATAAACTATTGTTAGATAAATTATTGTTAATCATAAAAAATATAAATTTTAATTTATTAATTAACACATAAAACATTAAGTTTAACTCTTATAATTTTATTTAAACGATTTTTTAAATATAAAATAAAAGTGGAAACAAAAGCGCATTTATGTTTTTTAAAAAAGGTAGGGGGGCGCTGTGGGTGTGTATATGGAACCAAGGGGGCGGTGGACCGAAAAAGTTTGGGAACCACTGCTATAAATCATCATCTTCTAGTTAACTTTGAAAGAAGTGCTCATTTCATCTAATTACGACCATAGCTAGAATCCTTCGCAGCAGACCATAAACAGAAGCTAATAATTAGTATATACGAAAAAAAAAACCGACTTCGCTGAAAATATGGTCTTTTCGGATGTGATACTGTAGAGTACCGTAGATAGGTCCAAAGTTTCCGAAGTACCTAGTACCTCCATCTTCAGGGTACTCTGGTAGTTTCATACAAATCTTTCAGAGTACTAGCAGATTTCTCCGAAACGGTTTTATCCATCAACCAAATGACGCCGTGTCACATCGCAGAAGACGCTAGCAATTGGTCCTCACCGCTATGAGAGCAGCAGACTTCAAGGAACAGCAAATGATACTTCCGACACGTCACCGGTTTGCACATTCCTTCACACTTTCCTTCAATACGACAAATTACAAACAGGCGCGTATTGTGTCAATACATTGTTGGGGTCTACTGTATAACAATGAATGTCACGATAAGAATAATAAATATTCAGAACACGGCTTGGGTCTTTCCTATTACAACCCCACCCCTGTGTTGTCGTGGGTTTTCTTCCCATTAATGCAACATGACTATTTCAACCATGTTGTTTCGAAATGCCACATTTTCTGCAGCTTCGATTGTAAGTAAAGCAGACTGCAAGGTTGCGAGATTTTGTGCCACACAGCTGTGTTGTTGTTGTTCTTCTGGTATGTTGCGCAGTGTAAACAGAGTTACACAGACGTCAGGAAGGTTCATGGTGCCTTCCTGTGAGGCGACTAGGCTTCTTTTGGCGCCCAAGTCGAACAATCGTAATGAACGCCCCTAACAGAAATTATGAACTTAAAAAAGATCACATTCACTGAATTTCCTTTATTGGGCGCAGTAATTTTAAATTTTTTGAGCGCAGAAAATAAGGTTTTGAAATTAAAATATTCATTTTGCAGGCCCTTGGACTCTGCCGCCCGGGGCGGTGGCACCACTCCACCCCACACCTAAGCTCCTGCTGCCATCATCTTCAGGATCAAGCAGTGAAGCAGTTTCTAAACTGCTCAACCCGGAAGATGACATTAGGTCATTCTAAAAGTCGGGAATTCTTGATCGATCGAAACGGCGTAACATCACAGAAGGCTTGAACCGTGCGTTATGCTTATTTCGTCTGAATTCAAATGGAGCATATTCTCCCCTTCTTCCAACGGTTAGGTCCCTTTCAATAACGAAGGCTCTAATGTGTTGTTGGATCGCTTTGCAGATTACCTGACATAATGAGTTCCGACATTCACACAATTCGTGTTTCAAGAAATCGAGTTGTGGGATTTGTATCATTCGATTGACAGATTTACCCGCATCCTACCTTCTTTTTTTTTTTCAGTATCGTCTAGTTAACTGCTAGACATTATAGATGAAATTTTCAACAATTAAACAAACAAATGCACTTTATTTCTTAAGTATGTCCATTAACCCTACACATGTTTCGGCTGCAAATGTTAAGTAAATCTCGTGTTCAGAAAGACTTACCAAGCAATCTTCTAACTTCCCACTGACTGAGGTAGAGGTTGAGGTTACCGTAACACTGGTCCACTAGACACAACACGAACAAGGCGGCTTTCACCCAGCAACGCGACGTTGTCATCGTAGCACTGCACTGCATTGCTGTTGTCCACACAAGTCTAGAACCGTTCGTTCTGCGTTTTCTTGGAAACTCCATGAACATTTCCACATTACGGGAGACGGCCATGGAGTGTCGTGCTCAAAAACATGTCCATATTGTTTCAAGAAATAACGTTAAACCATACTGAACCAAATACTTTCCGTTCGTTAACACATTTCTTCCATTCTAACCTTTCATTTAATCACATCATCTTGAATTCGCGGATTTCGAAGTTTCGTAAACACTAAAAATTTCCCGATGTTTAGGTTAACATCGCTAACAACCCACTTTCACAATTACGTCCTGCATTCTTTTTCATTTATAAACTGAAACACATTTAGTGGCATCACTACACCTATCAGCACCACTGTTAAGGCTGTAAAATAGGTCTCTGCGGAAAGCTACCTACACAAACATAACGCAACCAAACTCCCATCCAGAACTGAACTGGCCTGCAATGTCAGACAACCGGCTCCTAGCACACGGTCCACGGACAGAATGGCGCGAGCACGGAAGGGGAAGGCATGTTGAGCGGGCCTGAGCTCGTTACGATTACAGCCGAAGCTTTATGGACGTGGGAGCCGAATATTGCCGAATGAGGCGAACGTGATTCCGCTCCTTGACTGCGATCACTCCCTTCACAGCATCCAATACACCAGACACATTCAACTTGTTTCCTACGCGATGACATGAACCAGATGCCCTCTCGCATCCCTCGAGAACAAGAATAGAAGGAGCAAGGAAATCAACCCACTTTATACAGAAAAGAAAATATATATGTATATCTTGATCAAAGAAATGACGAAATAAGACATTCAGCCACGCGGGTTAAAAATTCCTCTGTAATGTGATACTATGGGGACCGATCCTAGTAAAAACGGTTTCTGATTCTGTATGTAGTGTTCTCTAAAACTCTGCACCACTCACGCATTAGTACATTTTAACACACAAGACTATACATTTTATACAAACGCTGTGTTCGTTAGGTACACATCAGTAACACGATCGGCATGCATGCATGCATCGGTAGCACACATCCAAATGACGTCATCTACAGAGCAACGTTCCGCATAATTTGTCTTATTTGTGCTTACGAGACCCAAACACAAAATAACATGGTAAAGGTAAAGGTAAAGGGATAGTTATGCTTGCAGCGACGATAATTTTACTAAGTATTCAGGGCGTTTAAATTCAAAATCAAAATTATACCATAGGTCTATTACGCGATAAGGGTGCCATACACTCGGTTTTTATACAATTTTAAATTTATAGCTTCAAATGAGTAAAACACTGTGCAGGTTTTTCTCCAGACTATACCACCCAATAAAAAGTAGGAAGACTAACTGGATTGGTCACATCTTGCGTAGGAACTGCCTTATAAAACACGTTATTGAAGGGAGGATAGAAGGATGGATAAAAGTTACGGGAAGACGAGGAAAAAGACGTAAGCAGCTACTGGATAACCTTGAGGAAAAGAGAAGATACAGGAAATTGAAAGAGGAAGCACTAGATCACTCTCTGTGGAGAACTCGCTTTGGAAGAGGCTACGGACCTGTCGTAAGACAGAGTACAGAATGAATAAATGAATGTATACAAACAACTCCCCCCCCCCCCCCCCCCCCCAACCAAAAGATATGCTTGGTATGAATTCTGACCAGTTGACTAACATTGACATGACCTTCACTAAATAATTTGTTATGCCGCTATTGCTACTTTTATGGCAAGGTAGAGCAAATTAAGAGTGTGGAGAAGTCACTGGGTAAAACAGCGGTACTAAAATAATTACATATTAAAAATTCAATAATTATAATAAAAAAAAAATTAATATTATTATTATTAAGGTGCTGAGCAGATAGCCAAGTGGCCAATAACAGAAACAACACCACATACAAACACAAAAACAAAAGACAATAACAAAACACATAAACAAACACCAACAAATCAAAAAAGGATAAACACTTAAATAATGACGATGGCCATAATAATAATAATAATAATAACCATTCAGTTCTTCAGTGCTTTATTTATTTACGTGCTGGTTCAACAGCGTAGAGACCGCTTACAAAGGCAGCATAATTTAAATAATAATAATAATAATTTATTTACAGATTCCTTCTTCTGAAGAAGAGCGGTTGCAATTGCCAAAGGTTTCGAAATAAAAGGGATTTTTCGAATTTCACCAGGATAAAATCAAAATTACTCCGTAAAATCATGTGTACGTCATTCAGTGCCTAGTTGAATTGAAATTGATTCAATAGTCTTGCCTCTGTTACTCGCAGACGGACAGTCATGATAAAAGTGATACGGAATTTTGAACATTCCTTAGTAACCGCACACACAGGCGTGTGCATGGAATGTGCAGCATGGGCTATGGCACACACGAATGTCTCAAAAACAACAAAAATGTTATACTTTTGTCCCATTTTGTAAGTTTATATTTTAAGTAGTGTTTAGTTGTTAATTTAAAAAAAAAAAGAACCTTAGTTAATTTTTAGTTTATTTATTTTGGTAAATAAAATAATGTGATTAAATTCTAAAAGACTCTGACGATGTTATGTAGCATTGTGAACTAATGGGTTTCTGGACTTTGCCCATCGTCCGGAAATCTAAAATAACTAGATAACACGACGTTTCGGAAACTTGATCTGCTACCGTCCTCAGGTGAAGGGGACGGAAGCAGATCCAGTTTCTTGTTATCTGTGGGTTTCTGGACTTTGCCCATCGTCCGGAAATCTAAAATAACTAGATAACACGACGTTTCGGAAACTTGATCTGCTACCGTCCTCAGGTGAAGGGGACGGAAGCAGATCCAGTTTCTTGTTATCTGTGGGTTTCTGGACTTTGCCCATCGTCCGGAAATCTAAAATAACTAGATAACACGACGTTTCGGAAACTTGATCTGCTACCGTCCTCAGGTGAAGGGGACGGAGGCAGATCCAGTTCTTGTTATCTGTGGGTTTTAGAAACTCTGTCAAAAATTCAACTTTAATCAACACCTGACAAGAATAACGGGTACTTTACAAGAAGACCTATGTACATTTAGGATAATATCTCCCTGAATTATTATTAGAATGAGAAATATTTCAGATTTTACGTCAATAAAATTGTTTTCTTCGAAAATCGTGCAGTTTATGAGATAATGTGGACAAATATGGTGCAGCCAGACAGGCCACAGATAACAATATAATACGGCGCATGCGCTTTGCATGCTGGATAACTAAGGCTACAGACACACATTCGTAATATGTAATACATATTGCTTTTCGACGGTAAAAAGGGTTACACGAAAGCGCCTCAATATTAAGTTGTACGTACATTGCCTGTCTTGTTAATCTTAATTTTAGAAAAATAACTTAGAAAATTAAGTCTATTACACTGCTGACCAGTGTTCCAATATCTGTCAAGATCTCTCCGAACTGTTCCTGATCGCTCTTAATCACTAGATATTATAGACTCGAATGAAGAAATAGTGTAAGCCGATATGAAAATCTGTAAGCTGTAAGCTGTAAGCTTATTAATCCTAAATCTATAAATCCTAGGACATTCGGAAGGTATAGAATTTTATCGGAAGACATTTGCACGCGGAGGACAACACAACGTGAAGACATGTATCGAAATTTGTTTCGTGTTAGGAATATCCTTGTTTAAAATTCTAACCCGGTTATCAGCCACCCTGACCTATACATTTAGTGGATTTCCTCAGTACGACGGATAATTGCTTGGTAAGTTCCTCAAAATTTGGCCACGACCTCTTATTTCAACAGCCTTCACAAATCACTGCCGTATTCACCTAGTGATGAAACGATTCGACGCTAAGAAAATGACGGACCCTCTCACTACCTGACTGACTGACTGTCTGACTGACTAATTCCATGTAGCAGAGTCCTTCTTGAGAAACGAACAGCTCCTTAATTAGTCAAGAAATTTCCCGCATTTTTTGGAGCCCGAAGGTTCATTGCCGTGGTCACAACGGCCCTCCACCTAAGCCACCGTCCTAAGCCAGATCAATCCACTCTAGGCTCTCTAGATTCATTCTTGAAGATCAATTTTACTATTAACCTACCATCGACGTCTAGGTCTTCCAAGTGATCTCTTTTCTTCAGTTTTCCCCACCATAGCCGTGTATACACGTCTCCTCTCTCCCATAACCATTTGACGCTAACTAAAGCCAAATCAGTAGCAAAAAGGTCATCTCTTTTTTGCAGAAGAATAAAAAAGAGAGAGATATATATAGACATACATTTCTGACCAGGATTCACAACCAGGATCATAGCTTTTGAGCCGTTCAGTCCCAAAAGTCACTGCGACCTATCATAAGCAACTGCATTCTTCATAATTTCGTCATTGGTCTATCGTTCTGTCACACAGATTCAAAGAGATGCCTTCCAGAGTTATGTTAGCGATGCAAGCCTTTAGGATTTTGAGAGTGACTGTACAACAGTACTCCGGCTTTCTGACAAGATGAAAGAATAGAACTTAAATTGGATCGAAAATTCGATTTGGATGAGTCATCAGATTCGCACGATGAAAATGGGCAGATCAATTGGTCTGGTGAGGGACTCTCTAGTCTGAAGGAACAAGGCCCCACAAGACAGTTCATTTGTCTGTTGATTGATAGTTAAGTTACCAATTAACTATTCCGGTTTTTTTTTTCACTGTCACCTGTTTCTCGAATGATAAACATTACAGGGGTGCAAATGAACACATGTAAACGCATGTGGTCGGCAGATGTGACAATATGAATAACAAGCACTGCCAGTCTGTAACGTGTTTAGTCCTGCCGGTCGATTGGCAATGTAGAATAAAGGCGGTCTAAAAGAAAACAAAGGCGGTCTTGTTGTTAAATTTAGGCTATATGTTTTCTGCGGTACAAACCCCCAACTCGTGCGTAGGCCACCTCACTATTGAGGTTACTAGATCACACACAGAACACAGCCGATATGACTCCTCTGAACGAGTGATCAGCTCGCCACATAGGCCGCTACCTACACAACACGCAACAAACACAAGAAGCGAACATCCATGCCCTCAGCGAGATTCGAACCCGCGATCCCAGCAATCAAGCGTTTCCAGACTTAACGCCTTAGACTGCATGGCTTCAACCAACCATAATCACAGCAGCTTCCAAAAGTATAAATAAATATATACTATAAGGTGTTAGAAATTTATTGACAAGACAAGCCTACCTTATTATATGGGAGCCGAAATAGCTCAGTTGGTATAGTGACTAGCCTACGGCCTGGATTTCCGAGGCATTGTGGTTCGATTAGCGGCAGAGGAAGAAGAATTTATCTTTTCCTAAACGTCCGGACCGCTCCTGGAGTCATTCATCCGCTTATTCAGTGGGGACTGCAAGATGTACTCCGGAAAGGAGCTGGGGCGTGAAGCGACCTCCCACAACATAGGTAAAGGTAAAGTTCTCCCTAGAACGGGCCATGAAGACCCAGAGGGGGAGTAGAGATATAGCTCTACTCTTTCTTTAACCCTGGCAGTAGAAGCGGGTGGGTGGTCAACTCCATGCTCCGGCCGCTTTACCCCCGGGAAAGAGACCCGGTACACATTGTATAGGAGACTGGGTGGGCCCACAACCTAGTGCAGAGGAAAAGAATGCGTAGATCTATACCTCCACTGCCGCATATGCCTTCAGAACGTGCACAGGGATTACCAGCTGGCAGATGCCGATTCAAGAATATAGAAATGTGTTATACTTTACGCAGAGAATTTCATTAACAGAGCCGTATTGAGAACTGTTAATGCTGGTGCTGATGGACAATGATAATCTGCATGAAACACCGACCAGACGGTCTACACACCGCCTTACTGACTGACTAACCTTCCAAATAAACAAGAGGGGAAATGTACTTTTAAACATAACAATGAGGTGCGTTCGCGTAGGCATTGTTGTCATGAAAAAGCAATAAGTATTACATATTCTGAGTGTGTGTCTGTAGCCTTCGTTATCCAGCATGTAAAGCGCATGCGCCATATTATATTGTCATTTGTGGCATATCTGGCTATACGGTAGTTTTCCACATTATCTCATAAACGGCACGATTTTCGGAAAAAATTTATTGAACATAAAATGTGTGTTATGATTTTCTCTACAACTTTTGTGTGAAATATTTCTCATTCTAAGAAGAATTCAGGGAGATATTATCATAAATGTACATCGGTCTTCACGTAAGGTACCGTTATTCTTGTCAGATTTTAACGAAACTTGAATTTTCTCGACAGATTTTCTGAAAATCCTCAAATACAAAATTTCATGACAATCCGTCCAGTGGGAACCGAGTTTGCTCCATGCAAACGGACGGATGAACAGACAGACACGACGAAACTAATAGTCGCTTTTCGCAATTTTGCAAACGCGTCTACACACCATTTTTTCCATTTACTTCCTTGTCTACTTTCAACATTTTGTTTTCATAAGTGACACTTTTACGTTGTTAATTATGCTACATCAACACGACAGTCATTTTCCGACAAAGAGAAAGGTTTTCACACTGTTGACACCGTGCATCTTCGTCATATTAAATTAAGTTATAAACCAACCGATGCACACTAAAACCACTTTTTAAGTAGCTTTATTATAAAATTGTTAAAATTGTACCCCTACACGTGTTTCGATCCTAGGATCATCGTCAGGGGGGTTTATTGCTAAAAGCTACAGTCACTTCAACACATGATTTAAAATATTCTATCTGCACTTTGAAACATAAGTTAAAATCTTGTAAAAAGATTCTCTAAAAGTTGTAAAATTATAAAAGCACTGTAGATGGTAGATTGTGGAACTGCTGGCGTGTGGTATTAAAAGCATATGAAATGTTTTTGCGTGGAGCGGAGTGTACTACGTGTTGTGCGGTGAGGAGTACTACGGTGGTGTGTACTACGTGTTGTGCGGTGAGGAGTACTACGGTGGAGTGTCTCGAAAGAAAGGTTTTCGTTTGATCCTCCTTCAGGTTTATAATTAAAGGTAGGTCATATGCTGAGGGTGTTCAAGAATAAAGTGTTTATGAGTGTATCCGGGTTTTAGAGGAAGGTGGTACCATGAGGGTGGGAAATACTGCATAATGGGAAGTGTTTTAAGGTAATGAAATCAAGGAGTACGAGACGTGCCTTGCATTGGCAGGTATGGTGGCAGGGAAAAGATATGCATATAGAATTTTGGTGGGGAAACCTGAGGACTAGAGACCACTTGGAAGATTTAGGCTTCGACGGAATGATAACATATAAATGGATCTTACAGAAATATAAGGAAGGGACAGGTAAAGGACTCTTTTAAAGACGGTAATACAATAATCTAATCTAATAATCTAATGTCGGGTTCCGTAAAATGCTGGGAATTTCTTGAATAGATGAGGAAGTATTAGTTTCTCAAGAAGGACTCTGCAGTATGGAGTTAGTTTTAAGATATCGGTCACGCGGCTTTGCATAAGTTTCTCTGACCGTGCAGTAAAAAAACTGATTTAACGAAACTCCAGTCTACACGGTGGTAATGACACATTAAGGCCAGCTTTCTACAGCGTCGGGGCGTGACGATGTCTCAGGTTCGACAAAACACAGCCACTGTACAGTTTCCCATTAATTTTGGCTGATTTCACTTAAGTTACGATGTAGTATCCTAGTCAGATTTTCTAATTTATTGTGGAATTGGGGTGAGACTATGTCTTAAGGTACTGTGGCCCTAATGGCCAATTGACCATCCCCCAAATGACAGATAAATTTAAAAAAGTAGGATTGATGGAATGGAAACTGAAAAGCGAAAAAAAAAAAATATCGGAGAAAACCTCGTCCCAATCAAATTTTGCCCACCATGAGTCCCACACTGATCCTCCTCGAAAAGAAGCCTTGACCTCAGATGATAGAAGCCAAAGACTAACCGCCTAAGCTGTGACACGGCCAGTCATATTATCATCCACAAGTACAGATGATTTATGGTTTGTCAGTTAACTGATGTATTGTTATATGACGTTACGTGGCCTTGAACCTCCACAGATCCTACTTATAAGGTGGAACTATGCGAGGTTTTAGGCTTTCGTCGCGATGTACTTGAAGATGGAATCAATATTCATTCATTCTGTAGTCTGTCTTACGACACGTCCGTAGCCTCTTCCAAAGCGACATCTCCACAGGGTGCGATCTAGTGCTTCCTCTTTCAATTTCCAGTATATTTTCTTTTCCTTAAGGTCATCCAGTAGCTGCTTACGTCGGAATCAATATGTTGTCCCGAAATGTCGACGACAAACTATTAATTGACGCTAAGCAACATCCCAGAAGAATATATATCTTATGCAGACAAATGTACACTGTTTTATGTTATGTAACACAATTTTTATTAAATGCTGCCCAACATGTTTCTAGCCTATATAAGGCTCATCTTCAGGGGCTCTTTTGTTGAAATTACAACAGCTATATTATTGGTATATAAAATTCTTAAAATGCATTTTAAGAATTTTATATACCAATAATACAGCTGTTGTAATTTAAAATGCTGTTTAAAATGCATTTTAAGAATTTTATATACCAATAATATAGCTGTTGTAATTTAAAATGCTGTTTAAAATGCATTTTAAGAATTTTATATACCAATAATATAGCTGTTGTAATTTAAAATGCTGTTTAAAATGCATTTTAAGAATTTTATATACCAATAATATAGCTGTTGTAATTTAAATGCTGTTTAAAATGCATTTGAAGAATTTTATATACCAATAATATAGCTGTTGTAATTTAAAATGCTGTTTAAAATGCATTTTAAAAATTTTATATACCAATAATATAGCTGTTGTAATTTCAAACAAAAGATCCAGAATAGCTTATATAGGCTAGAAAACTGTTGGGCACATTTAAAACATGTGTTAAATACATAAAACAGTGTACATTTGTCTGCATAACATATATATAATAAAAATGTACGGTACAAGTAAGTAAAGTATCCGAAGAACAAGATTTTAACTGGAATATGCTGTTAGTACAAGTAAAAAAAAACCCCAGAACTGGCGGTGCCCATCCGAGACCCGAAACGATTTCTAACGCTACGGTTCATGGCGCAGGTTTGAATGACAGAATATATAAGCCTATTACATATTTTATTTTATTTATTTTATTTTCGGAATACGGTGTGAATATATCTCTGTCGAACTTGAGTAACTGTTAGGCAGTCTGAATATAAAGCGACCCCCATTTTCCTATTGAGGTATTTAGAGAAAAATATTCAGAACATTTTGAAAACGTTAGTGGGTCCCTGTCACCACGGCATGGCGCGTCCTCGGGTTGCGGATGGAGGAACGGCCTCCAAATATGGAGGGTAGCTGCGAATATGCAGTCGCGGACAGCCGACAAGGGGTAATCCTCCAGTTTGGGGGTTGGGCGAGGTGCTAACAACTCCTCACCGTAAAAAATTACCATGTTACGAAACACTATACAGAGCCTCGGACCTGGACTGATTCTTTGGTCAGGATAGGGACAGGTGGCGGGCTCTTGTGAGTGCGGTAATGAACCTTCGGGTTCCATAAAACGTGGGTAATTTCTTGACTAGCTGACGACCTGTTAGCTTCTCAAGAAGGACTCGTGCTCCATGGAGTTAGTATTAGTTAGTTATAACATTACTAAAATTCCCGACTGGCAGATATGGAACTAAAAATAGTCAACTGACCAAAAGGGCGAAAGAGAGCAGCACTAGAGCACGCCTTGTTGGTAGCTATTTACTAGGAAATGACGTGTTTTTGACGAGTTACTGCGGAAGGTCTTAAGGACTCGTTTTAAGGCGACTCTTACTTTTCTGTGCGACTGTTTCCGAAGGAAAAAGAAACTTGACATACTTGCGGGCTTATAAGGTGTATCCCTTAAATTCAAGGAAGTAACTAGTAAAGTGGGGCACGCGGTGGCGCAGTTGGTTGAGGCACTGCGCTACAAGCCGGAACGTCGCGGGTTCGATTCCCGATGGTGTCACTGGAATTTTTCATTGACATAATCGTTTCGGTCGCACTATGGCCCTGGAGTCGACTCAGCCTCTAACAGAAATGAGTACCAGGAATCTTTCCTGGGGGGTAAAGGCGGCCGGTGCGTAGGGCTGACAACCTTACCACCTTCATGTGCCGATTGTCTCGAAATCTGGGAGCCTCAACCTCCTAGAACGCTAAGGGCCTGTCCAGGCCTGTAATGGGATTGCTTTCTTAACTAGTAAAGTGCTACACTTTGATCATAGCTTTGTTTGGTGCTGAAACGTGGACACTTCGGAAAGTAGATCGGAATTATCTGGAAAGTCTTGAAATGTGGTGCTGGAGAAGAATGGAGAAGATCAGTTGTACCGATCGTGTGAGAAATGAAGAAGTATTACAGAGAGTCAAGGAGGAGAGGAATATCGTACATACAATAATAAGAAGAAAGGCTAACTGGATTGGTCACATCTTGCGTAGAAACTGCCTTCTGAAACACGTGATTGAAGGAAAGATAGGAGGAAGGATAGAAATGACGGGAAGAGGAGGAAGAAGAACAAGATAAACCTCCTACAAGTAGGGAGCGAACTTATAGATGAGCGTGAATTTTCTGACAGTGTCCCCACAGGGGGTCCACAGCCGCTCGTTAAAATAAAACAGCTTGCGTTATTTATCACGACAACCACCTTTTGACACTTACACGTGGAAATGCATTCTCGTGACGCTGTAGCTCACTCTTTCGTTTTTATGATAAATGTACACGAGTCTGCTTTTACTTTATGCCTATGCCTTGTTTCAGAGGCACCTATACGCCTTTGAATAGGTGAGACAGATACACATATATCTAGCCTATGACAGTGCTGTAATCAATTGTAATGTCGTTAGGTTTAAAATGAATATACAGGGCATACACAAAAGAATGGTGCGGTTTCAAAAGAATTCACTTTTGATACCGCACCATTCTTTTGTGTATGCCCTGTATTTATTTCTCGCCTTGGTTGGAGTACTCAACTTATGAACTATAAAAAAACATTCCCCACACGTAGCTTGAACAGGCAAAAATTCTGACCTGTATTGGGGAAAATAACATTTGGAATCTCAGCCAGAAAATCTCTTGCCCTGACTGATAATTTTGGAGATTTATTCACTCCTCCCGGCAAATGTACGAATATACCGTATATCAGGCCACGACTGCTTGCTTCCACACACTTTACAGTTCATAGTTCACTATCACTTAGTAGGCCTATATCATCCACTCTGACCTGTATCATACGTGACCTCTGTCACATGTCTGTGGGGGTCACTTGTAACACTTATTGTAACAGTAAGTACTGTACATTCACTGTGACTTGCACTCTGACCTGTATCATACGTGACCTCTGTCACATGTCTGTGGGGGTCACTTCCAACACTTATTGTAACAGTAAGCACTGTACATTCACTGTGACTTGCACTCTGACCTGTATCATACGTGACCTCTGTCACATGTCTGTGGGGGTCACTTCCAACACTTATTGTAACAGTAAGCACTGTACATTCACTGTGACTTGCACTCTGACCTGTATCATACGTGACCTCTGTCACATGTCTGTGGGGGTCACTTGTAACACTTATTGTAACAGTAAGCACTGTACATTCACTGTGACTTGCACTCTGACCTGTATCATACGTGACCTCTGTCACATGTCTGTGGGGGTCACTTCCAACACTTACTGTAACAGTAAGCACTGTACATTCACTGTGACTTGCACTCTGACCTGTATCATACGTGACCTCTGTCACATGTCTGTGGGGGTCACTTCCAACACTTACTGTAACAGTAAGCACTGTACATTCACTGTGACTTGCACTCTGACCTGTATCATACGTGACCTCTGTCACATGTCTGTGGGGTCACTTCCAACACTTACTGTAACAGTAAGCACTGTACATTCACTGTGACTTGCACTCTGACCTGTATCATACGTGACCTCTGTCACATGTCTGTGGGGGTCACTTCCAACACTTACTGTAACAGTAAGCACTGTACATTCACTGTGACTTGCACTCTGACCTGTATCATACGTGACCTCTGTCACATGTCTGTGGGGGTCACTTCCAACACTTACTGTAACAGTAAGCACTGTACATTCACTGTGACTTGCACTCTGACCTGTATCATACGTGACCTCTGTCACATGTCTGTGGGGTCACTTGTAACACTTATTGTAACAGTAAGTACTGTACATTCACTGTGACTTGCACTCTGACCTACATCCTACTTCCGACAGATGCACCGAGTAATTTCACTCACCCTGTAGATTTCGAATGTAATTATAGCTAGAGACTGGTATAAAATGTTTAAGCCAAACTCATGTTGTTCAGTGTCCATCCAAATGTAGTTTCTTTGATCAATGTCACAGATACCAAAATTTAATTAAAATTCACTCATCCAAAATAGAGGTATTATAAGAGAACTGACAAGGCACAGCCGACGGCAACCAAACAAAATAACCAACTACTTTGCTGCAAGAATGGCAGACTCAAGTACGGTATGGGACCTACGCCTTGTGTCACTCTTCCTATTACGTGACCCGCGGGTGGGCTGACAGTTTGCATTGTAAGAATAATTTAATGTTTACTGCGCGACTGCTATTTAAAGTACTGGGTGTGAGGCTGAAGCCTCCTACAGGCACCTCCGACAGCCTCAGCTTGCGAGGTGACGTGTGTGTTTACCTGTGTGTCACGCCATACAGCCGTGCACAACTGAAACTGAGCATACCACTAAGTAGCCTAACGTGTGAACTCTAAATCCACCATCAAGAGTCGGTCTTGAGAGATAAAAGTCGTTGAGTTGGCCAAGTTTTATGAAACTTAACTTTCATTAGGTCTTGGCCGCTGGAACGTACTTGAGCCAGATGATTTGACCTTGATTTTAGGCTTACGCCGCGATATTGATGAGATCTACGCTCCTCTGGAACTCAGTTCACATCTTCACGAGGTACTACGAGATTATTCTCCAATTTATCCTAGGCTTGCAAAATTCTGGCATTCTTTGAGGTTTCCCAACCAAAATTTAGTAAACTTTTCACATTTTCACTATGCATGCTACCAAATCAGATTATCTCATCATCTTTGAGTTCATTGCGATATAATTTAAAATTATATAATATCCGTATTTATATAAAGAACTATTAATACAGGCGCAGTTAAATTTTATGTAGAGGAAAACCTGAAACAAAGAGTCTCCTTGGAAGATCTAGGCGTAGATGACAGAGTAACATTAAAGTATATATAAGAGAAATAGGAGCTTGTCTGAATTCATCTGGATCAGGATAAAGACCAGCGGCGGGAAATTGAAAACACGATACTGAATCTTCGATTTCCATAAAGTGACGGTAATTTGTTGAGTGCCTGAGAGACTGTTAGCTTATCAAGATGTAAGAGGCTCATTAACACTGTAACGAAAAATGAATTATTACTAGGGTAAAAGGTTCTATATAAAATGTTTTGCGTACCAACAAAGAAAGAAGTGGAACAGCGTTGTTGCTAGCAGGTGTGTCGAAGTTGAAGGAAATTACAAAGGAAAGATATAAGGGAAGGTGCCCACTATGTTTAGGAGAAGAGGATGTTAAACACACATTACTTGACTGTTTTTATATTGCTTTCACCGTGCATTTTCACTTAGTATTCAGTTAACCAACAAATGCACAAACATAAACTACTTTGTAATCTGTGGTATTTTGGGTAATTACACGGCGTCGTGTGGTAATTATTTACCATTTTATTTATTTATTTAGTTTCCTTCTTGGAATCTCGACCCGTGAAGATGGGACCGACACGTTGTCCCGAAACGTCGGTAAATAATTACCACACGACGCCGTGTAATAACCCAAAAGACCACAGATTACATCAACATCGCGGCGGAAGCCTGAAATCAAGGATAAACTACTTTATAATTTTTATTAATATCGATGTATTCCCCTACACGTGTTTCGGTCCGTAGACCATCTTCAGGGGGGTAACAAGCTACTACACTTCACATGCCGAAGAACACACTTCTCTTAGAAGTAAGTGATAAAGACACATTTTACAGATTTTACAAATTCAAATGTGTTTTTATTACTTACTTCTAAGACAAGTGTGTTTCTTCGATTTCAGGCTTCCGCCGCGATGTTGATGTAAATCTGTGGTCTTTTGGGTAATTACACGGCGTCGTGTGGTAATTATTTACCGACGTTTCGGGATAACGTGTCGGTCCCATCTTCATAGGTCAAAAGTCCAAGATGGAAAGGAAAGTATGTGTTCTTCGGAATGTGAAGTGTAGTAGCTTGTTACCCCCTGAAGATGGTCTACGGACCGAAACACGTGTAGGGGAATACATCGATATTAATAAAACTATAAATTAGTTTATGTTTGTGCGTTTGTTGGTTAACTGAATATTACTTGACTGTTTAGAAACTAGAAATCGGAGAAGGAAATTTTAAAATGAGGAGATTTTGAAATAAGGGAATAGCTGACAGAACAATTACGATGCACTAACAAAGCCCAGATAAGAAATTCAGGCAGATATTTAGACAAAGATAAATATAAATGGTTTAACAGGATAACAGATCTGTAAATATGTAGCATATGTATCAAATGGTTAAAGGATACCACCGTGACAACCCTGTGTTAATCGCTAGATAGTCCCAAGTTTTGTCAAAACTGAATTCAATAAATTTTGAAATTATTATTAAATTTAATTATTGTCAATAAATATTTTGCTTCATGTAGTTGGTTCGGTCTGCATATTTCAGTTTTGTATGGGTAAATGTAGGGGCGCGCGGTGGCGTAGTTGGTTGAGGCACTACGCTACAAACCGGAACGTCGCGGGTTCGATTGGAATTAATTCCTTGACATAATCGTTTCGGTCGCACTATGGCCCTGGGGTCGACTCAGCCTCTAACAGAAATGAGTACCAGGAATATTTCCTGGGGGTAAAGGCGGCTGGTGCGTAGGGCTGACAACCTTACCACCTTCATGTGCCGATTGTCTACAAATCTGGGAGCCTCAACCTCCTGGACCCCTCAGGGCCTGTCCAGGCCTGTAATGGGGTTGCTTTACCTTTACCGAGTCTCAAGTCTGAATTAACCTTTAAAAACGGCGGTGAGCATTTAAATTCTAGCGTATCCTTCACTTTATACTCACCGTGCATCTTCGTATAATTGATTATTTCTACCAACAAATGCACCTGGACAAGATTGTCACTGTTTTCTTTATTGAAAGAGTGCCCCAATACGCATTTCGACAATTATATTGCCATCATCAGGGTTTTTTTTAAGTGAGTTGTTACATAGACCAATTCTTAGGTTACGTCATAACAGCACTCACTGTTATGACGTAACTTAAGAATTGGTCTATGTATCAACTTACTTAAACCCCCCCCCCCCTGATGATGGCAATATAATTGCCGAAATGCGTATTGGGGCACTCTTTTAATAAAGAAAACAGTGACAATCTTGTCCAGGTGCATTTGTTGGTGGAAATAATCACTCTAGCGTATCCTTTACGTAAAACGTGACTATTGTATAAACTAAAAAAAAAAACATATTATGAAAGGCACGGCATTTGTGGGGAAAAAAAACGCAGATTTTGCAGCAATTTTTAAAAATGCAGTAAATATGCTTCTTGCCTTAACATACAAAATACCTTGCTTGGGGTGCTGCTGTGCGTATGTCCCGCAAATTGGACACTAGTATCTTAACTGCTGTGTGTAGTGGAAAGCTACGAATTACATCTCCATTTCCCTCTACAATGCCTTAACTCATTGGTACTAGGTACTAAGGATAAGATTAAGTGTAACTTAACGAAGTGTAGACTTTCCATGGAAAATCCTTGCGCACTGTGAATTTAAAGTAAGTATAGGCGACTCGCGCTTTTGTCATTATACCCAGTTTTGATACGCGTGGTATTTATTCCATTATACCCACAACTTTAATTTTGTACTGACGGAAAAATCGGCGACTCCCATAGCAGAAGGGCCATAATTTCTAAATGCAGGGTCAGACTGGCATCTGAAACACCAGTTTTATATTTTCCACGTTTCCAATGCTACGGATGACACAAATTTGGTTATAATTTAATTTAGTTTAAAATATTCGTTTGTATTCATTGAAGGAACAATGTAACCAGGTTGCTACATTTTAACAGCAGTTGTAGTTTCTCTAACCAACTAACTAACTCCATGGATCAGAGATCTTCCTGAGAAGCTAACAGGTCGTCAGCTAGTCAAGAAATTCCCCGCATTTTATGGAACCCGAAGGTTCATTACCGCATTCACAAGAGTCCAACACCAGTGTCTAACCTCAGCCATATCAATCCAGCCCATGCCTCCCAATCCCACTTCTTGAAGATCAATTTTAATATCATTCTCCCCATCTACGCCTAGGTCTTCTAAGCGGACTCTTTCACTCACGTCTCCCCACCAAAACCCTGTATGCACCTCTCCAGCCTCCCTTACGTGCCACATGCCCCGCCCATCCCATTCTTCTTACTTTAATCACCCGAATAATATTTGGTGAGGAGTAGAGGTATACGAGGTCTGTCCAAAAAGTATCCGACCTTGGGCCGGGAAAAAAAAGTTCTGTATCTGGGTGGTTACAATACCTAATCCCCTTCAAAGTAGGCCCCTTGTGACTCCACACACTTAGCCCAGCGGTCCTTCCATCGCTGGAAGCAATTCTGGAAGGCTTGTTTTGGAATGGTGTGCAGCTGCGCCGTCGCGTTCTGTATGATGTCCTCGCGGCTGTCAAAACGGGAGCCTTTTAGCGGTGTCTTCAATCTCGGGAACAGCCAGAAATCACAAGGAGCCATGTCAGGAGAGTAGGGAGCCTGGCGAACCTGCGGAATGCCGTGCTTAGCCAGGAAACCCTGGATCAGGTGTGATGAATGAGCTGGGGCATTGTCATGATGCAGCTGCCAGTTGCGTGCGTCCCACAGCTCCGGTCTCTTGCGCCGAACTGCATCACGAAGATGACGGAGGACTTCTTGGTAGTACTCCTTATTAACAGTTTGGCCTAGTGGTGCGTACTCATGATGCACAACACCCCGGTAATCGAAGAAAACAGTCAGTATCACCTTCACATTGCTCCGAACGTGTCGTGCTTTTTTGGGCCTCGGGGATGTTGGATGCTTCCATTGTGACAACTGGACCTTGGTTTCCGGGTCATATCCGTACACCCACGACTCGTCACCAGTGATCACAGTCTTCAAGAACTCAGGATCCCTGTTGGCGCACTCCAGCATGTCCTGCGCGACCTCAAGGCGGAGTTGTTGCTGCTCCGGCGAAAGCAGCTTGGGCACAAATTTTGCCGCCACTCTTCGCATGCCCACATCCTCAGTTAAAATAGTGTTTGCGGAACCTCTGCTGATCCCAACCTCATCAGCAATTTCCCGGACGGTCAAACGACGGTCCTCCATGATCAATGTCCGCACTTTGTCAATGACATCAGCATTTCGGCTCGTTGACGGTCTCCCGGAACGCTGGTCACTGTCCGCCGACATGCGGCCATCTTTAAAGCGGTTGAACCACTCTTGAATTTGAGTGACCCCCATTGCATCATCACCGAAAGCCTGCTGAATTTTGCGGATTGTTTCCGCTTGGGTATCCCCAAGTTTCTGACAAAACTTGATGCAGTATCGCTGCTCCAAACATTCTGTCATCTTGAATGAAACGAGAATGCGACGAACACGTGTTACACCACTTCGCTATCTGGCAGCGACAGACGCATCCGGCGGTGTTGCGAGGCAGCAAAAAATCACGCATGCGCATGAAAGTCCCTTCTACCACTACGCTCAGTTTCCCCACCCTTTCGCCATTACTTACCGCGGGAAAAAAATATGTCGGATACTTTTTGGACAGCCCTCGTAAAGCATCTCGTTATGTAGTCTTCTCCATTCCCCTGTTATCTCGTCTCTCTTAGGGTCAAATGTCTTCCTCAGCACCCTATTCTCCAATACCATTAGCCTATATTCCTCCCGCAATGACAGACCAAGTTTCACACCCATATAAAACAGACAAAATTATAGTTCTGCGTATTTTAATCATTATATTGTTGAATAGCAAACTGGAAGACAAGAGATTATACCCCGAAAGATAGCAAGCATTGCCTGACTTCAATCTACTACTGAATTCTTCATGAATGGAATTTTGATTTGTTAGGGTTGTTCCCAAAGATCTGAACTGTTCCACGCTTTCAAAGGATTTATTACCTATATTTATGTTGTGATTTTGTCCCGCATCCTGGTCTCGAGACATAACCACATACTTAGTTCTCTCATCATTTCCTTCTACACCAATCTCCTTACCAGCGACTAGTTCCTCTGACTTCCTTTTTCCCATAAGACATTTGTCTTCGCCTAACGCGGTGTTCGTCTGGAGCCTAAACTTAGCTGTCCCTTGTGTAGGAAATGCGGAGCAGAGGAGGAGACCTCAGCTGATGTCGTGTGTGAGTGTGAAGCTTTGGCGACACACAGACACACTTATCTGGGTTCCTTCTTTTTGGACCCTGAGGATATCAGAGAACTAAGTCTGGTGGCGATCTGGAACTTTATTAAAAGGACAGGGCTCTTATGACTTGGACTTTAGTTAAGGGGCACAAAGGGTCTGTCAAAGGCCTACGTGCATCGGGACCGTAAGGGCTGGACGCATTACTTACTCATACTCGTAG
The DNA here is from genome assembly GCA_021186555.1 of Reticulitermes speratus. NCBI lineage: Eukaryota > Metazoa > Arthropoda > Insecta > Blattodea > Rhinotermitidae > Reticulitermes > Reticulitermes speratus. Next base: position 8,458,890 of record JAJKFL010000010.1, on the reverse strand, counting down.
GCGTAGAGAAGAGTATAATATTAAAATAGAGCTTAAAGAAATGTAAAGGGGGCGTGGAATAGATTGATCTATGTCAGGAGAGGGGCTACTGCGGAAGAGGCAATGAACCTTCAGATTCAGCAAAATGCGGAAAATTTGTTGCCTAGCTGAGGAAATATTAGCTTCTCAAGAAGGCCTCAGCTCCATAGATTTAGTAAGTTAGTTAGTTAATTACTTTCACGTAAACTCTAATTGTCAATTGTAAGTTTTAAAACATCCTCTATCACCAATTTTGCATTAAATCTTCCTAAACAGAATTTTCATGTGTACTTAGGAAAGTTATCGAATATCTGCTCTAACTTCTCATAGAAACTATCCTTTGAGTCGTCATTGTTATCCTCTGTTGGTGCATGAACAGCCAGATAAATTATATTACACCAGCGACCTCTCAGCACTATGTATAGCATCCTATCACTAACAAGCTCCATTCTCCTACTGCTGATATAATTCTGCCATGTACAAGAATTCTGTCGCTAATTAACGATTTTCATTCCCTTCTTCATGCAAGAAAACACAATCCTCTGCCGATCCAGTAGCACCTTTTCCCCATCAGATCTATTGCACTCCCACTAAACCTAACCTGTAATTTACCAAAGTTATAGCAACCGTTTTCACTAATCCTCTCCTATACAGACTCCTCTTATTTCAAGCTCCAATCTAACTTCCATTTTCCATTGCGTATATTGTTCCCATAAATCTGTCCAAGATTCATTTCTTACGGCGTGGTTTTGTAAGGCATTCGCAAATCCCAAGCTACGCCACCACCCTTGAATTTTCTCAACAGATTGTGTAAAAATTCTCAAATATCAAATTTCATAAAAATCCGTCCAGTGGGAGCGGATTTGTTCCATGCGGACAGACAGATGGACAGACAGACGGACAGACATGACGAAGGTAATAGTCGCTTTTCTCAATTTTGCGAAAGCGCCTTAAAAAAACGTGTTTTGTGGCGTGTCAAAGTTTGGGTAGCCCTGGGCTGTGCGAAAACGATGATTTTTATCTTGGATATCCCTTTGTGTTGTAAAGTTTCACATGATTACACGGTGCACGCATATGTCTGTGTTTATTGCTGACCGTGCCTTTCCTCCAGCGCAGTTCATTATAATACACCGCCCATGATGACAGGCTTGTTAGCATTTTATAGACCGGCTAGAAAACACACAACTAGGCTACACTCTTCCGATTTCAGCCCGACTGCTTTCCGTGCTACGCAGGTGGGGTGTACAGAGGCTGATCAGACGACCGGATGCAGGCTTTCAAGTTTGTAGTTCCAACTTCCGTTAACACCCACTTTCACGTCAGTTATACTTTGCTTTAGGCTGCAATCGGTTCAATTGTTAAATAAAATAATTCAACGTAAATGGAGGTTGCTAATCTGAGCAACACGCCAAGTGGCATGGCTGTAAAGACCAACTGTACTGATTAGTCAATTTAACCACGGCTGATTCATGTCCACATCAAGAACACCACAAAACATTAACATAGGTAATAGGACATTTGAAGGAGTGAGTCAGTTCAGATATCTGGGAGCCCTGGTTAACAGCCAAAATGAAATAAGTGACTGTATCAAGGATAGGATACAGAATGGAAATAAAGCATACGAGTATTATGCTAACTTAAAACTTTTTAAAAGCAAGCTACTAACAAGGAATAATAAAGTTAAAATATACAGAACACTAGTGCGACCGGTCGTCACATACGGATCGGAAACTTGGACATTAAGAACTGGAGAGAAGAATGCACTGAGATGTTTTGAGAGATAAATATTACGGAGAATATTCGGACCGGTCCAAGATACAAATGGCTGGCAAATAAGATATAACCAGGAGCTTGACAGATTGATAGAGGGTCAGGACATAGTGAGATTTATCAAGGCACAGAGACTAAGGTGGCTGGGCCACGTAGAACGAAGGCCAGAAACGCAGATGCCAAAAAGAATGCTGAAGGAAGACTCGATAACAGAAGAAGAAGGGGACGTTCTAGGAGGAGGTGGATAGAAGATGTGATGACGGACCTGGCGACAATGGGTTCAGAGGATGGAGGATAAAAACAGCCAATAGAGAAGTCTGGAGGGCAGTTGTCAATGAGGCCAAAACCCACCAAGGGTTGTAGAGCCAGCGAAGAAGAAGAAGAGGATTTACTCTCAAGATATAGTCCCATTTCCTTTGATGAAGGCTTGGTGGACCGTAGTTACAGTCTCTATCTAGTGATGAGAAAATACGGTACTTAATGAGTTATTTCCTCGCATGAAATAACTGAAATCAAATTTTGGACGGAACTTACATCTTTGACGTAACGATACAGGCAGAAGCAGTACTCCAAAAACACAAGTTTAATCTAGAATAAATAAAGTTATAATTGCTCCTATGTTCAATTGAGCTGTACTGGGTGAAGATTTATGGGGAATTGAAATTGAATCTCTGTGCATTCTTAACCTCGGCAGCTGTTAGCTTCGCCTTTCGGCCACTACACTACCAGGGAAGTACATCCCGATAATAACTGGGCAGAGTGGTCACCACAAGCAGTCAAGTCGTGGCGAAGAAAATATTCAAAATATTCCCCCCCTTTATCGACTGACAAAATTAAACTATGTTGTATGAAGTCTTTTGGGTTTTTACCCGGCATCTTTTTTTTTATTTTGGTAAGAAACCAACGTTTCGGGACCATTTGTCTGTCCCATCTTCAGGGGACAGACAAATGGTCTCGAAACGTTGGTTTCTTACCAAAAAAAACCACGCCGGGTAAAAACCCAAAAGATTTTATACAACATTACGACCGCGGCGGAAGCCTTCAATCACACAAAATGAAACTGTTTAAGTACACGGCTGAAAACCACGGCTAAATTTTAACATAAGTTGATGAAGTGACACAGTCTTTAAAACTGAAAACTTCAAAGTCAATATTAGAAATTTATTGAAACCTCTTACAAGAACCCGGACCGGTACCCATTGAGTAGGATGTTGGTTGGACCTCAGAGCTGATCTGGACAGTTTTTGAAGAAGAGAAAAATATCTTGTCCCTGTCAGAGTTCGAAAACCAGACCATCCAGCCCGTAGCAAATTGGTACGGCCTATACCGACTACGCTATCACGGATCAACATTTCACAGCTAAGTTCATAAGCAAATTATTCTTCTGAAAATTTGATATGACTCCTTGTGATGGAATCAGCGTATCGCAAGGCCGCCAGTTACACAGCACAACACAAACTATCTCAATGGAGCCGAGTCCTTCCTGAGAACCTAACAGGTCCTCAGCTAGTCAAGAAATTCCCCGCACTTTATGGAACCCAAAGGTTCATTACCGCATTCATAAGCGCCCGCCACCTGGCCCTAAGCTCAGCCGGATCAATCCAGTCCATGCCTCCCAATCCCACTTCTTGAAAATCCATTTTAATATTATTCTCCCACCTACGCCTGGATATTCTAAGTGGCCGCATAATACAAGCTGGCGAGCCGCGGGTTGGAGAACCATGGCTTAGATAAACATCAAAACCAAATGTTTTAATAGATTTCCATCCATCTATCTATCTATCTATTCCAATTCGCTCCTTGCGGAGCATAGGGGCCTCCTTTCGGAGGTTTCATGGTCGTGTGCATAGATGTAGTGAGCGACCAGCTCACTGACTGCACAAGTTCTATTCAATCCTGATGTGACTGCTACAGCCATCTAGCAGTCAGTCAGGAGACTTTGGGTGAGAAATGGCCGCTGAATTTTGCTTACGAAACATTACTAATTTTATTCATGCCCGTAAGGTTCTTTTACATGCCGTAAATCTACGACATGGGACCGACGGCTTTACTTCCCCTCCGAAGGAAGTTGTGCTACGGATTTTTATCACCCTTAAAAATCCATCGGCCGGGATCGAACCCGCGAACCTTGGGTCCAGTGGCGAGCACGCTAACCACTAGTCCACCGAGAGCGACTTTAATAGATTTCGCGTAGTTCAATGCTAGTCGTTCTCAGCACTCGATTACAAACGGAGTGCCTTTCTCGGACTCTTATTTATAATTCAGCGTGTTTGTGACTGATGACGTAGGCTAAGTCAAATGTTTATTGAGAAGCTGCCTTCGGAATTAACACTGAAGGCACAGTGTTATCAGTGGTGTAGATTTGTGGCGTCGTACACATGGTGGCAAGTTTCCGACCTGCCTGATGAAGAAATATGTGCTGCATCCTGAAGAATAATGAGCCGGCGTGAAAACAGGAGGGAAATAAAAGAAAAAAGCCAAGACTTAAAAAGAGAATAGAAACTCAAGCGGCATGAGAAACGTTTTAATATCTCAATATATCAACAACGGAATATATTTCACACTTGTGTTCCTCCGGCGGCGAACACTCCTCGCTTATAAAGCCAACGGAATCGTTTTTGTCGAATCCATTTTTGTTTCATTAGCGCAGTCATGCAGGACGAGGAGACTCAGACGAACATATGATGAGTAGCCTGTACACGCCATGAAGGAATATGGAAAACTGGAGGTATAGATCCACTCATTTTTAATGTCGGCCCTACATGGAGGTAAGTGGCCAGCGTCATACCTCGGCCGCTTTTTTTTTTTTTTTTGTGAAGGGCCCCGCAGCAGGTGCTATGGACGCACCGCAGACTTCAGGCTTATTGTGCAACCCTATGATGAAGATGATTAGAGTTTTTTCGTTTTTCCGTGTAATGTAGCCCCGGTGGAATGAAACTGACAGGGGAAAACCGAAGTACTCGGGGAAAAACCTGGCGCAGTGCCACTTTGTCCACCACAAATCCCACATGGACTGACCCGAGATCGAACCCGGGCCTCCGCGGTGACAGGCCGGCGACTAACCGCCTGAGCCATGGCACGGCCCCATACCCCGGCCGCTTTACTCCCGACGAAAGTGTCCCCTTAGCCCTTTGAATAAGAAGTTGGGTGCAATCAAGTGTCGTATATGTTGAGTAAATTTGTGGGTCAGTATATTAATACTAATTGAAATGTACTTAGGGTTATGCTCTCCCATGAGAGGTCGTAAGGTAGGTAGAAATGTTTATTGTACTTGAACTATGGTTTGTGATTATACTCTTTGTATTTGTCTTTGTATTGGTAAACATTTCGAGAGAGGGTGATGATTGCTGGAGACCATGTGAGGATGAGGGTCGGAGCAAGTCATAAATTGCGGGCGCATGGTGGTGTTCTGGCAGCTTCGAGACAAGGGTCCCACTCAGTTGTGTTTGGGAGGAGGGAGTTGTGACGTATATACTTGAGATGACATATAAGCCCTGTTTTGGATATTACGAGGGGGATTTTTCTACAAGACGTGGTCATCACCACTCATCGCACAGGTCTCGAGTCATCTCCTCTCCTGGAACGTACATGCACCACAGCGACTAGCACGCACTTGTATTTTCATAAGCAATATATCTGAGCATCAATATCCTACTCTCGTCGGAACTGGTTTTTCTTTAAATAATTGTGGATTCCTACCTACGTCTCTCACACGGCCCTCCGCTCGGGCATTGACTATTTTCCGGGGAACTGGCCCTTCTCCAGGATACAACAGTGAATAGAATTTCTGGTGTCAGGTGTGGGGTCCACACCCAGTCCGCGAGACGTCTTCAAGCACACATTAAGGCGGAGGAAACAGTGGACGCACTGTTAACGACGCTGAACCTAGACGTTGCCACTGCACGTCATTATCGGCTCTTCCGAGGCGCTGTTGCTCGAGGATCTCTCCACACTCACCAGGTGGGGCGGACAGAGAACCGTATTTCCTTGAGGGCTGCCAACAGCCGTCGTCGGACAGAACCGCCGTCTCCATTTCTGAACGGCCCAAGCTGAGCGATCGGGGTTGATCCAGAGTTCCGTCTCTGCCCATCGTCCATCCGAGGGTCCCGGCTAACAATCATCGCCATCCGGAGGTTCCAGCTGAACGATAGGGGTTGATCCAGAGTCCCGTCTCTGCCCATCGTCCATCTGCGGGTTCCGGTACACTTCGCTGTCATCTCCACGGATTCACGGATTCAGCCACCCATCCACGACCCAGGAGTATCATCTCATTATCATTGGCTTCAAAGAAGTTGGGAACCCCCCGTGAGCTGACTCACGGCCCACTCTTCTGGGAAGGTAAGCCGAACTCATAACTTTCATAGTGAAAACTGTTTGTCCACTTTTATTAATCAAAATTTTGTGATATTTTGATTGTGGTTATATACTTATGAAGCTGGTGTCGGTTGTGTTTTAATTGTGGCAGACAGTTTACACTGCTTCCCTATTTCATTTTGTAAGCCGGAGTGATCTGCAGGAACAGTATGTCAGAGGAGGAAGATAGTAGTATTGGGACAGTGGGGACAGGAGGAGGAACGTCGCGTAGTTACTGCAGTATTTCAGAAGTAATGAAATTGATAAGTGCCCCATTTGCAGGAGATAAAAGTAAGTTAAGGGAATTTTTAGATAATGTAGACACTGCATTTGAACTAGTAGACCCTGCCAACCATGTGCTTTTGTTGAAGTTTGTAAAGACAAAGATTACCGGAGAGGCGAGATCAAAGTTACTTGTCAGGGATTTAACAGTTACCTGGGAACAAGTTATGTCCATATTGGAAGAGAATTATGCAACTCGCAGAACAATAGACTACTATGCATGTAGGATGTTTAGCAGTCGGCAGGAAAGAAGCGAGAGAATTTCAAGTTGGGGGTCCAGAGTAGACCAGATGCAAAGTGAGTTGAGGTTAGCAACCAGTAAGGTGTGCTCGGATAAGGAACTAGAAGGAGCCATCAGTTTGATTAACTATTTGGCGCGGGCATGTTTCATTCAGGGACTGGCGAATGAGAGAATTCAAACGATAGTCAGGAGCCGAGGCGAAAGGCTGTTGTTATCTACTGCAGTAGAGATAGCGTTAGAGGAGGAAAGTGCATTGTTGTCCGCCAAGGATAGAGGCCTGATTGCGCACAGGTCAGAGGGCGAATCTAGAGCCAGTTACAGTCCAGATTCAAGGTACCGTAGGCCCAGGTACAGAGCAAATGTTATTGCCGAACAGGATAGCAGAAAGATGATTAAGTGTTATGCCTGTGGGAGTATGGGTCATTATGCGCGTGACTGTAGGAAGAGTAATAATGCGTGGAGCCAGAAGCAGGGAGGCACGCGACAGGCACAGGGAAACGGGCCAAGGGGCCAGGTCAGCAGCCAGCCGGGGTCTCGAAGAATGTAGGAGGTTGCACTATATGCAGTATAAGTGGTATTAAGGCGCTAGACACAGTGTCGTTTAGAGTGGCAGAAGGCCGGAGGTCGAAACTACGATTCCTTATTGATACGGGGGCCCACATTTCTATATGCAAGGAGTCCAGCTTGCAGCCAGGAGTAAAGTATGATAGTTCCGACAAAGTAACAATAAAAGGGATTTCAACGGCTACCCTCCAGACCCTAGGTTCGATGGACTTGCAACTAGAAACTGAGGATATGTACACTGTGCACAAATTTCAAATTGTTAGTGATTGTATTGCTATTCCTTTTGATGCTATTTTGGGACGAGATTTTTGGGATGCAAAGAAGGCTAAACTAGATTTTGCAAACAGGGTTATACAGATGGGTAATTTGGAAGTTATGTTTGATGAGCACGGAGCAGAAATGCGGATGTATATTACATTACCTCCACGGTCGGAAACTTTGGTAGAAGTACCTACTAGCTGTGATGCAAATCTGTTAGGGGTTATAGCAAAGGAAGAATTATTGCCTGGTGTTTACATGGCAGAAACATTAACGAAGTCCGTTAACGGCCGGTGTGTAGTTAGTATTCTTAACACTTTAGACACTGGAGTTAGTATGCAGACGCCGGAGGTACAATTGGAACCGTATGAAGCAGGTTGGGAAGAAAATGTTAGGAGTGCCATTGAGGATAATGATGAGTTAAGAAGGATTAAATTGTTGAGCCAACGACTGAGACTGGATCACCTGAGTACGGGAGACAGGGAGGCCATATTGGATGTATGTAATCAGTACCATGATATTTTTTATTTGCCGGGTGATAAATTGTCCTGTACGCAGACTATAGAGCACTCAATTCCTACACCTACAATTGATAAGACTAGGGGTATAAATGTTAGACAGTACAGGATACCTGATATTTTGAAGTCCGAGGTTGATAAGCAAACTGACCAGATGCTGCGGGAAGGTATCATTACTCATAGTATGTCACCATGGAATTCGCCTATAATTATGGTACCGAAAAAGATGGATGCTTCAGGAAAACAGAAATGGCGAATGGTGGTAGATTATCGTAATTTGAATCAGGTTACGATAGGTGACAGCTTCCCCTGCCATTGATAACGGATATAGTTGATTCGCTGGGGAGTGCAAAATTCTTTTCTACTTTGGATTGCGCAATGGGTTATTATCAGATTCCACTTAATCCCGAGGACCAACCGAAGACGGCGTTTTCGACACACAGAGGGCATTTTCACTACCGACGCATGCCGATGGGGCTAAAAGGGGCTCCTGCAACATTTCAAAGGTTGATGAATTATATAATGAGCGGCATACAGGGTGTGCGAGCGCTTATTTATTTGGACGACATTATTGTATATGGGACAACTGCACAAGAACACAACGACCGGTTAACTGAAGTCTTCGATAGGCTGCGACAGCATAATTTGAAACTACATGTAGACAAGTGTGAATTTTTGAGGGATTGTGTGACCTACTTAGGTTATGTCATTTCTAAGGATGGCTTGTTACCTGATGAAACCAAGGTTGTGGCTGTTCGAAATTTTCCTACTCCACAAACCCGGAAACAGTTGAAGGGGTTTCTCGGATTAACAGGATATTACCGGCGATTTATCGCAGACTATAGCAAGATAGCGAAGCCGTTGTTTTATTTAACTAAGAAAGGGGTGTCTTATGAGTGGAAGGAACCACAAGAGGTAGCATTTAATAAACTGAAAGAACTTTTGACCAATGCACCTTTATTACAATATCCGAACTTTTCAAAACCATTCATACTATGCACAGACGCCAGTGCTACGGCGGTAGGTGCAATACTCAGCCAAGGACACATTGGTAACGACAAACCAGTCGCTTACGCCAGCAAGGCGTTGACTAAAGCCGAGCTAGCTTACAGCGTGATAGAGAAGGAATTTTATGCGATCGTTTGGGCTTGTACCCATTTTCGGCCTTATTTATATGGTAGACCATTTTTTATTATAACAGATCACCAACCATTGTCCTGGATATCTAGTGTGAAGAATCCTAGTTCCAGATTGTTGAAATGGAGATTGAGGTTAGAGGAGTTTGATTACCAGATAATGTATCGAAAGGGTATGTTGAATAGTGGGCCCGACGCTTTGAGCAGAGTTCAGGTCACATTACCGACAGGGAAGGACACCGAAGTGCCTAAGGAACTTAGTCAGGAGCAAAAGTATGCAATATTACGGGAGGCTCACGCAACACCATTAGGGGCGCACATGGGAATGAACCGGACCTATCACAAGTTGAAATTATATACAGATTGGCCAGGAATGAAGAAGGATGTAGAGGAGTACATACAAAAGTGCGAATCGTGTCAGAAAAACAAGATTACCCAAGTGACCACTAAATTACCATTGCAATTAACCACAACCCCGGACACTATAATGCAGAAAGTAAACATTGACGTGGTAGGACCAATTAATGTAAGTGCGAACCAGAACAGGTATATTTTGACCATGCAGGATGACTTAACGAAGTATTTAGTGGCTGTACCCATGCAGGATCAAACTGCCGAGACTATTGCCAGACATTTTGTTGAGAACTTGGTTCTGATTTACGGTTGCCCGCAGATTTTGTTATCGGATTGCGGAGCCAACTTTCTTAGTGAGTTATTCAAAAACATATGTAAACTACTACATGTTCAGAAAATAAACACCACAGCGGTTCACCCTATGACGAACGGAGCTTTGGAACGGACTCATCGTGTTTTGGTCGAATTCATCAGACATTTCGTTAACCAGGATCAAACCAATTGGGATGAATGGGTTAAATATGCTGTGTTTGCTTACAATACAACACCACATAGCGCTACAGGCTTTACACCATTCGAGCTTATGTTTGGGCGCATTGCTAACTTACCGGGTTACTTACAGAAGCCACCAGAATGTGTTAATTACAATTTAGATAGCTATGTACAAGAACTAAAGCAGAGACTACAGCACAGTTATGCCATAGCGAAGGAGAGGTTGGAAACTGCGAAGAGAAAAAGCAAGTACTACTATGACAAGCAAATACATATACCAAAATTCCAAGTAGGAGATCTCGTACTTTTACAACATGAGAGCCCACGGAAGAACCGCTCCAGGAAGCTGGGTCCCAGTTGGATAGGTCCATATACAATTAGGGACATAAAGGGAGTAAATGTCACTTTGCAACTCCGAAGAGGCAAGCAAACCACAGTGCACGCCAATCGACTAAAGCCATTTTTTGTGTAACTTCCAGATGTGGCTTACCGCATGTATAGCGTGTTTCCTCATCCTGGAAGGAGGAAGCCTAGACTTCAGACTCGAACCCATCTCCGAGTCACCTGGGTTGTATTACGAACACGTTGGAGAGGCCAGGTTATCCACCAGTGAATGGAAGATTTTAAGTTATGTTAATTTGGCACAAGTTAATACGAATTTTGATGTTGTTAAACGGTATGCCACATTTACAGTGGATTTTTGCCGGGCGCATGAGAGGTCTGATTGGGCGAATTTAACGGAGTGCAGGACCACTATTACACAGGTAGACAGAAGAATTGCTAAGTTGGAATTAATGAAAGGTACTTTGATGGATTTAACTAAATGGGATTCAAGTTTACTTAGATTTCGACGACGCCTTTTTGGATTCATTGGTACTATTTCTCATACTTTATTTGGTACTTTAGACGAGGAGGATGGAAAGTTCTACACAGATAAGATCTCGCAACTTGAACAGGAACAGGCTTCATTCTTACGACTTTCCAAGGAGCAGGTAGTCCTTGTTAAAACGACGTTGAGGACAGTAAATAGGACTTTGCACGATGTGGCTTATAATGAGCGAATTTTAGAGAAGGGATTGTTAGATATTAAGAAACACATTGTAGTGGAAGAAGGGAACTTAAATATGCAATTGGGATATACATCTATGTTGATGGCCCTTAATGACCATGCGCTGCAGTTAGATAGAGCAATTGAGGAACTGCAGGATCAGTATTCGACGTTAATAGATGCTGTGATTCATGCACAGAAGGGAATACTGCAGCCGCAGCTAATATCACCTAGGAAGATACTGCAGATCATGAAGGATAATCAGGATCATTTCCCTCGAGACCAGTCACTTCCCATACCCTTGAGTTCGGAGTACGCTCCCCAATTATTGCAACTAATTGATTTAGATGTATTTGTACAAGGAACTTATTTTGTTTATGTTATTACTTTACCTTTAACTTCGCACTTGAGCTACAATATGTACCACATTCACATTTTTCCCAGCAAGATAAATGGTACAGCCTCAAAGTTCATTTTTGTACAACCAGAAAAGGAAATTATAATGGTAGATAAGACAAAACAATATTACACTCGGCTTAGCCTAAGCGAGTTAGCAAGATGCAAGGTACCAACCCCTGCACTATATGTATGCAATCAGCACTCTCCTGTACAGTTGATGCATTCAGGTACTGAATGTGAGGCGAGACTGTTGCAGTACAGTACACGCATACCTCCCACTTGTTCACAACGAATAACTGAATTGACAAGCACATTGTGGACACAGCTGCAAGGAAACACATGGCTGTATGTAGCACCCCAGCCAGAGCATTTTACTATCCTTTGTCCAGGGCAGGAACCCACAGACTTAATTATAAAAGGATTGGGTAAGGTCATTTTTTTAAAACTATGTTCAGGATATGGGAATTCTGTGGTTATCCAAGCCCATGGCATTACAAAGGTAAATAACACGGACAAGGACATTATTCCCCCTATACACTTAGAGTATGATTGTTGTGAAACCATAAGTAGCCGGCAGGCGCTGAATGATTTACACCTGGATACTCCACTTAGGAGCGTATTAACCTCTGAAAATGAATTGAGGTTATCCAGCCACAAGGTATCAGAGGTAGAAACTATGATTAACGAGCAGCAGTGGAAGTTGGAACATTCTAGAAGGACAGAATCCTTATCCTTTTTCTCCATTATTGGTTTATGTACAAGTGTTTTACTTATATGTATTTTATTATGTTTGTGCTGTTGTAAATGTTGTAAGTGTTGGCCTTATTTTAAGAGCTGGTGGGGAAGGCAAGGGTCATGTCACACTATTTTGTTTAAGCCTAAGATAATTACGAAGATCCATAATTCAAATGAAAATTTACCAATGCCGTCGAGTTATGCAACTCTTCGCCAAGTGTCAGGAACAGCTGATGAGACCGAACTTGTTACTATTGTGGCCCCCGATACTCCCAAGTTTCGAAGGGGTCCTAACACGGTCACTGCGACAGACAGGCGCTAGGCGGCACACAAGCAGAAAATTGAACGAATACTTTGTGATCATTCAATTTTCTTCCTTTTTGGGGGGGAGGTGTCGTATATGTTGAGTAAATTTGTGGGTCAGTATATTAATACTAATTGAAATGTACTTAGGGTTATGCTCTCCCATGAGAGGTCGTAAGGTAGGTAGAAATGTTTATTGTACTTGAACTATGGTTTGTGATTATACTCTTTGTATTTGTCTTTGTATTGGTAAACATTTCGAGAGAGGGTGATGATTGCTGGAGACCATGTGAGGATGAGGGTCGGAGCAAGTCATAAATTGCGGGCGCATGGTGGTGTTCTGGCAGCTTCGAGACAAGGGTCCCACTCAGTTGTGTTTGGGAGGAGGGAGTTGTGACGTATATACTTGAGATGACATATAAGCCCTGTTTTGGATATTACGAGGGGGATTTTTCTACAAGACGTGGTCATCACCACTCATCGCACAGGTCTCGAGTCATCTCCTCTCCTGGAACGTACATGCACCACAGCGACTAGCACGCACTTGTATTTTCATAAGCAATATATCTGAGCATCAATATCCTACTCTCGTCGGAACTGGTTTTTCTTTAAATAATTGTGGATTCCTACCTACGTCTCTCACACGGCCCTCCGCTCGGGCATTGACTATTTTCCGGGGAACTGGCCCTTCTCCAGGATACAACACAAGAGCAGATTTGGACACTTTAGAGCAGAGAAAAATGTCTTGCCACTGTCGGGAATCGGACCATGGAGAGTGAAAGTAAACTACAGACTTGTGGACCAGCCCGTCACTCAGAGAGACCGATTGTCGCGGTCCCATGTTTGATTCTGAGCACTTAGGCCGTTATTCAGAACAAAGTTTCCCTTAGCTTCCCCTAATCCAGAGGCGCACAAATCCTGGACGCCTGGTCGCCCAGCCCAATAAGTTTTTTTACGATGGCACCTAATATTTCCATCAGAAGTATTGCAATCTTCTCTCTTATATACAAAAAAGTGTATCAACATGCACCGAGCAGAAAGCAACAGATAGTCAGGTCCACAAGTCACTCCAGAATTCTGAGTCATCAGAATGGAACTGTATGTCCCCCTTCTGGACCCTAGAATTTGGAGGTAAATCTTAGAGTTTCTGAAAATTTGGTAACCCATACCTTAATACGTCTCTTCAACTGTTAGTGTAGTACCTTAAAATAAGCCACGGACGCTTCCTTCCACATGTTCCTAATTCATTATTGGATACATTTCCAAAAATACGATTATAGGCTACGCAGCCGAGAAAAGTGTATTTAAATGAACTAGGAAATAAGCAAGGCTTAGTGCAGTAACAGTCACTTCCCAATAATCCAGCGACATGAAGCGGAAAGAAAACGAAGGCTACCTTCCGCGCGGTACAATTTAGCAGCCAGCAGAAAGCATTTTCTTCTTGGACTTCTTGACCCTTGAATATAGGACCGATATGTTGTCCCGAAACGTCCGTACAGAACTACCACTCGACGCTGCGTAATATCCCAGAAGTGAACAGACCTCACCTACATCGTGGCGGAAGCCTGAATTCACGCCTTATCTTTGATTTGTTACTCCTTCAAGGTTTCATAACTTTCTCGGGCGTAATCTTGGGTTGATAATAATGATAATAATGATGATAATAATAATAATAATTCTTGGCTCAACAGCCCTGTATGGGCCTGGGCCTCCTCTTGCCTCCTCTTGTCGAGGTTACTAAGTCATGCGCATTCATGGCAGCTGGTGACCGGCCAGCTAGCCGCGCTGATGTGCACGCCAGAGCCATCTGGCAGGCAGTCAGGAGACTTGGATGAGAAATGGAGGCAATTTGGCTTACGCAACATTTTTATTCATGCCGTAAGGTTCTTTTACATGCCGTAAATCTACGACATGGGACCGACGGCTTTACTTCCCCTCCGAAGGAAGTGGTGCTCATCCTTAAAAATCGAATCGAACCCGCGAACCTTGGGTCCAGTGGCGAGCACGCTAACCACTAGTCCACCGAGGTCGACTAATCTTGGGTTGATACTTGGCATTAATGTGGCGGTACAGCTCAGTCGGTATTGTAACTAGGCTGGAGGATGAAAAACCGAGGGGCCGTGATGCGCTTTCCGGTAGAAGTAAGAAGTTTATATCTTCCACAATTCGTCCATAACGGCTCTGGGGCCCACGCAAGTTCAATGCGTGCCGAAAGATATACCTCGGCGGGTAAACCGACCAGGACGTGAAACTAACCACGGACTTCCATCTAGTTTCGTGGTTAAAAGTGCACGAAATTATAGGTTCACTCAGCAGTATGCCTTTATGACATGCTGTTTAATTAAGCACAAGGACAAATTTACCAGGTAATAACAGGCCTGATGATAGTGTCCAGTATTACAAGAGTAATTAGGGACAGGGCCGATCCCAGTGGCCGTGCGGTCTAAGGCGTGGTTCTTCGGCCGCTCTCTTACTAGGGTTGTGGGTTCGAATCCCGCCTAGGGCATGGATGTCTGTCTGTTGTGAGTGTTGTGTGTTGTCAGGTAGAGGTCTCTGCGACGGGCTGGACCCTCGTCCAGAGGAGTCCTACCGAGTGTGGTGTGTCTAAAGTGTGATCGTGAAGTCTCGAAAAATGAGGCGGCCAAGGCCCCCAAGGGGCTGTCGAGTCATTGGAAAAAAAAATTAGGGACAGGTGGCGGGCGCTTGTGAATGCGGTAATGAAATTTCGGAATCTATAAAATACGGGGAATTTCTTGACTAGCTGAGGAACTGTTAGCCTCTCAGGAAAAACTCTGCTCCATGGAATCTATGGTGAAAAATACAAATGCTGTCGGAATTCAATGCGTTTGTTTTATCAGAAACGGTTACAAATCTCCAGAAGACACAGGTGAATATTGCCGTATCTGTAATTTTTGACACTTCTGAAACTCCATTTGCCTGATGCTGTGAAATTCTTTTGCTAACATTGGCAGAAGCGAGAACTGTCCATTCTAATCCACCGAGTAACTTGAAATGTGAATTGCAGTTCATTCAACACATTACCAGACGCTTCATATCTCTTTCGAAATTTGCTCCTCTCACTGTCAAAGTTTTTGCGTTTTTTTAACAAAATGTAAACGACAATGAAGGTAATAATCCTACAACTTTTCATTTCATTCATTCTGTAGTCTATCTTACGACAGGTCCATAGCCTCTTCGTTCTGTAGTCTGTCTTACGACAGGTCCGTAGCCTCTTCATTCTGTAGTCTGTCTTACGACAGGTCCATAGCCTCTTCATTCTGTAGTCTGTCTTACGACAGGTCCATAGCCTCTTCGTTCTGTAGTCTGTCTTACGACAGGTCCATAGCCTCTTCATTGTGTAGTCTGTCTTACGACAGGTCCATAGCCTCTTCCAAAGCGAGTTCTCCACAGGGTGCGATCTAGTGCTTCCTCTTTCAATTTCCAGTATCTTCTCTTTTCCTTAAGGTCATCCAGTAACTGCTTACATCTTCTCCCTCATCTTCCCGTCATTTCTATCCTTCCTTCTAACTTTCCTTCAATCACGTGTTTCAGAAGGCAGTTTCTACGCAAGATGTGACCAATCCAGTTAGCCTTTCTTCTTTGTATTGTACCTACAACTTTCACTATATTAAAATGTAAACGTTTTCCTTTTGAAGACAATCACTAGAGGGCGAACACGCCAAACTTGTTACGGCTACACGTCTGTCCTGTGTTCATCTTACTTCATACAAGCCCAACACACTTTGGCAGTTCCTTCTTTCCAACCTCTCTGCGTTATTAAGAACTTCCCGCCTGGCAGAAATCATAAGTAGTGTTTAGCATCTCCCCCACTATTAACACTTCACACTCTCATGCATTATTTTAACTCCTCTGGTCTGTTGGTTTAGTAGACTTCTGGTATTCCAGCACTAAATTCAACCACTGATATAAGCCACATGGCGCGAGAGCAAGTCAATATTTGAACAGTTGAATATTCTCAGTCGTGAGCTCGCTTTATGTACACTTTATAGGCCTATACACAAAGACTTGACGTAAAAATGGGGCCGAGATAGCATAGTCGGTACAGCGACTCGCTACGGGCTGGACAGTCTGGGGATCGAATCCCGGTGGGAGCGAGATTTACCGCACTCGCCCAGACTGGCCCTGGGGCCCACCCAGCCTCCTCTAAAATGGGTACCGGGTCTCTTTCCTGGGGTAAAGCGGCCGGGGCGTGGCGTTGATCATTCACCCCCAACTAACGCCGAGGTTAAAGAAAGAGTAGACCTATACCTCTATTCCCCCTCTGGGCCCTCATGGCCTGTTCTAGGGTGAACGTATGGGTTCATCTTAGGGATTTTAGGGATAGAGATTTATTATATTAAATTTGTTTATTTTATTTAATTATTTCTTTTGTGTCGACCTCGGTGGACTAGTGGTTAGCGTGCTCGCCACTGGACCCAAGGTTCGCGGGTTCGATCCCGACCGAGGTCGATGGATTTTTAAGGGTGATAAAAATCCGGAGCACCACTTCCTTCGGAGGGGAAGTAAAGCCTCGGTCCCATGTCGTAGATTTACGGCATGTAAAAGAACTTACGGGCATGAATAGAAATGTTGCGTAAGCTAAATTCAAAGCCTCCATTTCTCACCAAGTCTCCTGACTGACTGCCTACCAGATGGCTCTGGCGGACACATCAGGATCGATAGAATAGTAGCGCGGCCAGTTGGCCAGTCACCAACTGCCACGAATGCACACGACTTAGTAACCTCGGAAAGAGGAGGCAAGAGGAGGCCCGAGCCCATATAAGGCTGTTGGCCATGGTTATTATTATTATATTATTATTTCTTTTGATGAAATGCATCTTAATCCAATTTTTGGGTTGTTTGTCACTTTTCCAGATGCAAATATTACGTAGCGTCTATTGTAGCATGATCTCAATGATGTATTGAAAAGGCTGTAAAGGAATAGGCAACAGAATGAAGCACATATTTTAGAACCCTACGTATCAATTGTCATTCGCTCTAAACTGTCTCCGGTGTGTGAATCTAACCAGAGTACTGAGCATTTCTGTAAAGCAGTACAGCTTGTTATTCTAGATGTAAAAATGAAGCAATCCCATTACAAGCCTGGACAGGCCCTAAGGTTTCCAGGAGGTTGAGCTCCTGGATTTCTAGACAATCGGCACATGAAGGTGGTAAGGTCAGCCTACGCACCGGCCGCCTTTACCCCCAGGAAATACTCCTGGTACTCATTTCTGTTAGAGGCTGAGTCGACCCCAGGGCCATACTGCGGCCGGAAGGATCATGTCAATAAGAAATTCCAATGACACCATCGGAAATCGAACCCACGACCTTCCGGCTTGTAGAGCAGTGCCTCAACCAACTACGCCACCGCGTGCCCGGAAAACGAAAAAAACTAATCATCTTCATCACAGGGTTGCACAATAAGCCTCAAGGTTGCGGTGCGTCCGTAGCATCTGCTGCGGGGCCCTTCACCAAAAAAATAAAACGCTATTATAACCTGTGAATTTCTAAGAGATCCGTTAAATAAAAGAGCATATAAAGTTAAATTCGTTGAGCGAGTTTGTTCGCTGGGAACATATGTGGCCCTTCTCCCTAACTGCTGTATCCAAGGATTATGAGAAGCTGTTGGTAAAACCCTGCCCGCTCTGTCTACGCTTGACAGTGTTACGTAGCGCACCATGTCCATATTTCACTCAACTGCCACAAGTATGGTGGAAGCCTCCGCGGTGTAAGTTTCCCAGAATTCCCACCGGGATGAAGGAGGGCTCAGCTGTCGACAGCAAATCTCTTCTTCCTACGAACGGAACTTCAGAAAAAAAACTTAAATCTCCCCCTTCCATAACAGAATATTTCTTCACCATTCAAAACACCAATCTAGTATATCATCTTAATGGCTTTAAAAACACACAGCCAGGCTGAACTCGAAAGAAACTTCCCTACTACTTGATCATAATTACGTGTGAATGCTCTTGATAGCAAGGAATTCTGGGAAGAAATTATGGCGCCAAGTTTTTTTTCTGAGAGGGCTGACATGAGCCACAAATTAAAAACGATTACATTTCGCAAATTCCTCAGTAAATAATTTTAGTTATCAAAGTAGCCTACAGAGTCCGACTAGACAAATTTCGCTGACAACTTCAAAATTAAGTACCGTCGCCATATTTATAATTGCTAAAATACAAAAACTGTTCATATAAAAAGGAATACGTGTTTATAAGCAAAGCCGATCCCAGTGGCCGCGCGGTCTAAGGCGTGGGTCTGCGGCCGCTCGCTTGCTGGGATTGTGGGTTTGAATCCCGCCAGAGGTATGGATGTCTGTCTGTTGTGAGTGTTGTGTTGTCAGGTAGAGGTCTCTGCGACGGGCTGATCACTCGTACAGAGGAGTCCTACCGACTGTGGATGTGTCTAAAGTGTGTGATCGCGAAACCTCGAACAATGAGGAGGCTTAGGCCCCCTAGGGGCTGTCGAGTCATAGGAAGAAAAAAAGTTAACAGTTCGTCCTAGAACAGGCCATGAAGGCCCAGAGGGGAAATGGAGGTATAGCTCTACTCTTTCTTTAACCATGGGGCCAGATGGGGGGGGGATGGTCAAGGCCACGCCACTGCCGCTTTAGCCCACAGGAATAACCCAGTACCCATTGTACAATAGGTGGGTGGGCCCCAGCGCCCGTCTTGAATGGTGCGAAAAATCTTGCCCCCAACGGGATCCGATCCCCGGACCGTCCAGCCCGACCCACACGTTAAATTTAATGTGAATAATAAGTGTACAGGCTATAGTGTTGCCGCATAACATTATAAAAGCATTTACATAAAAAAGAGCTGCATATTTTTTCTATTATTTATTATGCCGCAACGTCACATGTTTCTATATTACACAGTTTTACTCTTCATCTTCAGCTTTAGCTTCATTTTTCCTAAGAGATTCAAATAACTCCCTCTGCAAACCTTTTGCTTTCTTACAGGCAGTATGAACCCCATTCTAAAGATTCACATTCCCTTCTGACTTCTCCGATTCTAGACTTAAATTCTTCAGCTTTCTTAAGAAAATATTTCGTCTTTGTTTCTCACTTTGCGTCAATTGGATACCTTGGTGACTAATGTCAAAAACTTTCGTATACTTCACATGAGAAATAAACAGGAACAATTGAAATAAATGCCCAGTAGGCCTAATTTAGCGTGCTCGCCACTGGACCCAAGGTTCGCGGGTTCGATCCCGACCGAGGGCGATGGATTTTTAAGGGTGATAAAAATCCGGAGCACCACTTCCTTCGGAGGGGAAGTAAAGCCGTCGGTCCCATGTCGTAGATTTACGGCATGTAAAAGAACCTTACGGGCATCAATAGAACTAGTAATGGTAGTAAGCAAAATTCA
This sequence comes from Reticulitermes speratus, assembly GCA_021186555.1. Lineage (NCBI taxonomy): Eukaryota > Metazoa > Arthropoda > Insecta > Blattodea > Rhinotermitidae > Reticulitermes > Reticulitermes speratus. The sequence goes on along the minus strand of JAJKFL010000010.1, from coordinate 8,439,049 downwards.
GCGGCCATTTCTCACCCAAGTCTCCTGACTGCCTGCCAGATGGCTCTGGCAGTTACATCAGGATTGAGTAGAACTTGTGCGGTCAGTGGGCTGGTCACTCACTACATCAACGCACATGACCATAGAAACCTCCGAAAGGAGGCCCCTATGCTCCGCGTTGGAGCGACAGGGACAAACAACAACAGGCCTAATTTACTGTAGATGGGGATTGGCGAAGTCACGGAATGCCCTCTTGTATCTGTCTCCTGTAGAATAAATTGGTGGTGACTGGAACACGAAACTTGTTTTGACAAGTTAAATAAACCCTCCGTTTACATCCCTCAGGGAGGAGACTGGGAGGTAAATATAAGGCGACACATATTGAAAAAATACAAACTGTGATTCCGTACGTTTCTCTGTAGGAAAGCATAGGCTTCTGGTTGACAAGAGCAGCGCTGCCCTCAACAAATTGAATGAATGTTTGTTTTATGTGAAGCTGAAGAAATACGAGCACAAAAGTGCCAAGGGGAATGTTTGGACAGACGACCTAACAAGAGAATGATGAAAAATGACTAGGAGGAGCATTACTAATCACGCTGTCTGCCAAATATTCTTCCGATGATTAAATAAAAAAAAAAGGACAGAAGAAGTGTGAAGTACATATGGTAAAGACGATAAATGTTCACGAAATTTTAAGTGGAGTATCTGAAGTGGGTCTTCTGCGTAGAAGTTAGAATAATATTAAATTTTATGTTATGAAATACTGTGTGAGTGTTTGTCCTGAATTCATATCGATCAGGTTATGTGGTGGGATTTGTGATCAGGACGCCTTCGAATTCTATAGAAATGGGGAACTTCTTGACTTCAAGAGCGACAATTCACTTCTTAAAAAAGGAAACCGATATGCGTGATTTCAGTCTTCCGCCGGAGTGTAAATGAGATCTTCTGGGATATTACGCAGTGTAGATTGATAGTTACTGACGTTTCGGGATAACATATGGGTCCCATCTGCCGTTTGAAGATTGGACCAATAACTTGTCCCGAAAAGTCGGCAACTAACTACCAATCTACTGTCGCAACATCCCAGAACAGCGAAAATCTCAAGGACTCTGATACATGGAATCCAAGTACAGAAAATTATAGCTGACACAACGAAAATGGCAGAACAAAATATCCTATGTTTGAAACGACAACGTAAGAACCCTTTTCATTCCAACGTTAGAATAAGACCGATATAACTTGATGGATTCTTGTAGGGTCATCGGCAAAGGATGGACGTATATATTCTGTTTATCAAACATCCAGAAAATAATTAATTCAGAGGCATGTGATCCGGTGATCTCGGGGGTCAGATTTGTAAAAAAAAAACGGATGGTGTATTTAGGTGAACCATCTCTTACTTACGCTGAAACATTTTGAATTGTTACAAGAAGTTTCGTCTTTGAAAACCTAAGACAAAACTTACTTTCTGACCCTGACGCTACTGGGCGATACTGAAGAAAGTAGCCGTACGTGGCGGCCAGAAAACGTAACAGGCATGCGCAGTAGGAGCCAGACTGGAGGGTCTCTTGTTGATGTTTCCAACTCTAAACAGGAATCGAGCAATAGAAATAAAATGGGTAAAGTTCATTTACAGTCATTTTTTTTTGTGGTGAAGGGCCCCTCAGCAGATGTTACGGACGCACCGCAGCCTTAAGGCTTATTGTGCAATCCTGTGATGAAGATGATTAGTTTTTTTCGTTTTTCCTTGTAACGTAGCACCGGGGAATGAAATTGACATGGGAAAACCGAAGTACTCCAGGAAAAATCTGTCCCAGTGCCACTTTGTCCACCACAAATCCCACATGGACTGAACCGGGATTTTTTTTTTTTGCCTGTCCGGGGTTTTTCCCCTTTGATCAATTTTTGTACTGTTTAATCCTTTTTTTTTGTCCATCATGCCACTTATGTTCCATACTACTGTCCTTCTACAACAAACACAACACAAACATCCATGCCCCCGGTGGGGTTTTTTTTTTTTTTTTTTTTTGTTGCCTGTCCGGGGTTGTTTCCCTTGATCCATTTTTGTACTGTTTAAATCCTTTCGTCCTTTATGTCACTTTACGTTCCATATTACCGTCCTTACAACAAACACAACACAAACATCCATGCCCCCGGTGGGATTCGAACCCACGATCCTAGTAAGCGAGCGGCCGCAGACCCACGCCTTAGACCGCACGACCACTGGGATCGGCATCGAACCCGGGCCTCCGCGGTGGGAGGCCGGCGACTAACCGCCTCAGCCATGACACGGTCATCTTGGTTGTACAGTATAGAACGTATTTCTTAAGACACCTATCAAACAAGTGGTAACGCTTGTCAGTAATATTCAGGAGATGCTAATTTCGAATCTCGCCCGGGACACCGATTACCCTGACTGACATTTTTTCGTTGCTTTCTCATTATCTACAGGTCAGTACTGCCAAATTCACCGCAAGCGATAACTCGCTCATATGATTAAATGCTACCTATTCGCTAAAGACGATACAGGCGAGGTCCATTTTAGGTGAGTTCGAAAATTGCGAAAAGCGACTATTAGCTTCGTCAAGTCTGTTTTTCTGTCCGTCTGTCCGCATGGAACAACTCGGTTCCCGCTAGACGACTGAATTTCATGAAATTTGATATATACGTATTTTTAGAAAATCTGTCGAGAAAATTCAAGTTTCTTTAACATGTGACAAGAATAACGGTACTTTACATAAAGCCCTATGTACATTTATCATAATATCCCGCTGAATTATTCTTAGAATGATAAATTTTTTAGACAAAAGTTGTAGAGAAAGTCAAAATACACATTTTATGTTCAATAAATATTTTCCGAAAATCATGTCGTTTATGAGAAAATGTGGACAAATACGGTAGAGACAGACAGGCCACAGTTGACAATGTACGTAATATGAATTATGCGATTTGCATGCCGGATAAGGCAAGAATACACACACACACTCAGAATAGTTAATACTTAATGTTTCTCCACCGCAACAATGGTTACGCGAACGCGCCTCAATATTACGTTATACCTGCAGTGCCTGTCTTCTTTGATACATGATCCTGTCCTCGGTGGACTAGTGGTTAGCGTGCTCGCCACTGGACCCAAGGTTCGCGGGTTCGATCCCGACGATCGATTTTTTAAGGGTGATAAAAATCCGTAGCACACTTCCTTCGGAAGTAAAGCCTCGGTCCCATGTCGTAGATTTACGGCATAGAGATGTTCGTAAGCAAAGTTTAGCGGCCATTTATCGCCCAAGTCTCCTGATCGGCTGCTAGAGGGCTCTAGCGGTCCTATCAGATGAATAGAATCGGACAAGGCGGAAGGCAACGGGAAACCACCGCCGGTAAATTCTCCCATGACAACCCATGGCTTCGTGCCAGTAGGGTCACGACACTCAGAAATGAGTATAAACGACTCGGTATTATTATCCAAAGATAACACCACAAGCCGCAGGTTTTGTACATTTGCCGTATACATTATCTTCTAACGTATTGATAAATTAATGTACGTACATGTTCGTACATCAGCAGGTGTTCACGTCATATATACTTAAGTCTTTCAACATAAATAACAACGGTTATATTAAATTTCAGAAAGCAAGGATTCCCTGAAAAATAAAAATGTTTTTTTTTCTTTCCTGCTTCTCATTTGTTCTTATTACTCATATTTTATCATCCTTATTCTTTCTTCTCCTTCAGGAATTCTTGTGACAGAATACTAATTGCCTGTTCGCTTCAGCTTAGAAATTATGTTGAAAAAAAAATTTGAATATGCAGACGCATTATGTTATGAAAGGTGTGGCTCCAAGCATTGACTTGCGTTGCATATCTTTCCCAACAACAGACATACAATCACAATAAATCAAGTGACTCCACACTCAGCTATATATACAAGGCAGTATCCGTATAGACCAAACAAATAACGCAGCAAGTCACAGTCAGAGAAGACATGACACCAATAAACACAGAGATCAGTGACAGTGACACAATGACAGCATGTGAAATATCTAGGACAAGAACTATCTGTATAAAATTAACAATTTCTTGAATCTGCAAATGGTTGATTTTCAAATTAAACTTGTATCAAGCAAAGGTATCAGTTGCGAACGTCAGAGAGGCCTTAATGTTATACATAGTCTGTGAAACTGTCTTCCACACTAACTCCATGGAGCAAAGTCCTTCTTGAGAAGCTAACAGGTCGTCAGCTAGTTAAGAAATTCCCCGCGTTTTATGGAACCCGAAGGTTCTTTACCGCAGTCACAACAGCCCGCCACCTGTCCCTATCCTGAGCCATATCAATCCAGTCCATGCCCCCCCATTCCAATTCTTGAAGATCCGTTTTAATATTATCCACCCATCTACGCCTGGGTCTTCCAAGTGGTCTCCTTCCCTCAGGTCTCCCCACCAAAACCCTGTATGTACCTCTCCCCTCACCCATACGTGCTACATGCCCCGCCCACCTCATTCTTCTTGATTTGATCACCCGAATAATTTTGGTGATGAGTACAGATCATTAAGTTCCTCGTTATGTAGTCTTCTCCACTCCCCTGTTACCTCGTTCCTCTTAGGCCCAAATATCCCCTCAGCACCCTATTCTCGAACACCCTCAGCCTACGTTCCTCCCTCAGTAACTGTCTTCCACACACAAAATTTTATTTCCAACTACTGCACAAAGCTAGTTTCTACGCTCCTACATGTTTCGGCTACGTATTGTAGCCATCATCAGGGTGCTACAATATTATAAAGACACAAGCAGCGTACCGTATGTCGATGAATGGTAAATATATACACTAGCTTTTCATAATTGTCAATTGATGTAAATTATTGCTAAAATTATTCGGATGAAAATAAAAATACAAATATAGTATTAAAGCATAAAATGTTATAATGCAAAAAGTTGTCTCCGAACATCTTGCAGTATCAGATATCTCCTGTTTTTGATGGCGTGGAGACCTGTGCATATTGTACGTATTTCGGATAAGCTACTAAAATTAAAAGCCGATCCCAGTGGCAGCGCGGTCTAAGGCGTGGGTCTTCGGCCGCTCGATTACTAGGATTGTGGGTTCGAATCCCACCGGGGGCATGAATGTTTGTGTTGTGTTAGATGTATGGACGATAGCATGAAACATAATGTGACATGCAGGACAAAAAGGACTTCAACAGTACAAATGGATCAAAGGGGAAAAACCCAGGAATTAATACAAAAGAAAAAAATCCCACCGGGGGCATGGATGTTTGTGTTGTGTTTGTTGTATAAGGACGGTAGCATGGAACGTAAAGTGACATGAAGAAGGACGGAAGGATTTAAAAAAGTACAAAATGGATCAAAGGGAAATAACGGGACAGAAAAAAAAACCACCGGGGGCATGGATGTCTGTCTGTTGTGAGTGTTGTGTGTGTCATGGTAGAGGTCTCTGCGACGGGCTGGTCCCTCGTCCAGAGGAGTCCTACCGACTGTGGTGTGTCTAAAAGTGTGTGATCGAGAAGCCTCGACGAAACGAGGAGGCCCAGGCCCATATAGGGCTGTCGAGCCATAGAGAGAAAAAAAAAAATTAAAATTAAAAATTACAATTTTTAAAGAGTTGTTGAAAAATAATGTTTGATATGACACCAGACCAATGTACAAATATTATTTTTCAACAATTCTTAAAAGATTTTAATTTTTAATATTAAAAGCATATCCGAAATAGTAAAATATTCACAGGTCTCCACTCCACCACAAACAGGAGATATCTAACACTGCAAGATGTTCGGAGACAACTTTTTACATTATAGCATTTTATGTTTTAATACTTCACTTGTATTTTAATTTTAATATAATAATATAACCCTATATGGGCCTGAGCCTCCTCTTTCCGAGGTTACGTGGTGTGCGCATTTGTGGCAGTTCGGAGACCAGCCGACTGGCCGCGCTGTTCAACTCAATCCAGAGCCATCTGGCAGGCAGTCAGGAGACTTGGGTGAGAAATGGCCGTTAAATTTTGCTTACGAAACATCTCTATTCATGTCCGTTAAGGTTCTTTTACATGCCGTAAATCTACGACATCGGACCGACGAAGGAAGTTGTGCTACGGATTTTTATCACCCATCCATCGACCTCGGTCGGGATCGAACCCGCGAACACTTGGGTCCAGTGGCGAGCACGCTAACCACTAGTCCACCGAGGCCGACTGTATTTTAATTTTAATCTGAATAATTTAGTAATAAGCCTAGAATACATCATTGACTGTTACAAAAAACTAATACATATATTGATTTCAGGCTTCCGCCGCGATGTTGATGAGATCGGCGCTCTTCTGGGATACACGCGGCGTCGTGTTGTAATTGTTTACCGACGTTTCGGGGAAAACGTGTCGGTCCGAGTAGTAGTAGGACTCTTGAACCGTGAAGATGGGACCGACACGTTGTCCCGAAACGTCGGTAGACAATTACCACACGACGCCGCGTAATATCCCAGAGGAGCGCAGATCTTTATACATATATGTTTACCATTCACCGACATACGGCACGCTGCTAGTGTCTTTATAATATTGTAACTCCGTGATGATGGCTACAATACGTAGCCGAAACATGTAGGGGCGTAAAAACTAGCTTTGTGCAGTAGTTTGCAAATAAAACTTGTGTGTCTCAGAGAGGTACATTCATAGATGTGGTTATAAGCTGGAGATATGACCGTCAATGTGATTAAGAAAACTTACTTATGTACTTCGAAATCAGAATTATTACCAAGATGTCGGCGTGTTCAAGTCGTACCAAGCGCATGAATGCAGAAACACACTGATCTACGCGCACATGACTTCGCGCACTCTTCCGACTTGCGGCATCAGCCTAGGCTCGCTAACGTTACCTGCTTCCGAAGCTGGAGACTTTGTGGAATTAATCGTGCTATGCCCCAACCCTTGAACGACAGTGTCAGTAATCACCAGAACCAGAACAGAGTAATATTGTCGGCTGACGCAAAAAATCTACGGCAAAAATTTGATCTTTAGTGTCGGCCTCGGTGCACTGTACAGACCCTTAATTTTCACATATTGCCTATCACGATGCACCGTAATTTATGATTGCATTTAAGGGTAATACAAATATAAACCACCTCCGTCCTCGGCAGCAGATGGAATTTAAAACCCCAGCGTTACTTAAGGATCAATAGCTTTCGCCAACAAGCCTGTAAAATTATAGAATAATCAGCAATCAGCGTTACAAGCGCGAACATACAGGACTTTCATTATACGAAAATAAAATGGAGGTAAAAGCGTAATATACATATATGCCTTCCTGCAAGATCTCAATTACATTGTATTTATTATATTTTGTAAACTGTAACAACATGTAATTTTGAGATCTCAAAAGAGAGTATATATATATATATATATATATATATATAGAACTTTTACATTCATTTTAAGTCGTTATACGAAGAGGTTTATGATAATCCGAAAGGACGAAACATGTGGCCTAGATGAAAATACACAATTGTGTTCGAAGGTATTTGACTGTTTAATTATAGATATTAATAAACGCGATGACTTACTTCAAATTGATTTCTTCATTACATGAAAAATACGAAAGTTACATTCTGTGTGCAGTTGGTGTTGGCACTCGCGGTCTGCAAGCAGGGTACGGACAACTGCGAGCTCTCCATGTTGTACAGTTCTGTGGCTAACAGCGCCACAGAGTGTGGTGGCAGCGTGCAGTATTTCTTACCCAACCAGTTGATAAAGTACCAGCTGACAGAAGCCAGGCTTAGTTAAAGACTAAGAATTAAAACAAAGAAGCAGCTCTGGGTGCAGTAACTGGGTATTTGGAGCAGCAACAAATGTGTCTGGCTTCGTAGTCCAGCAATGTAAGTGAAAACATGCCTCATCTCGGGACAGCTGTTTTTTTTGCCTGGCTTGAGGCTGCCTCAACATAATTATCCAACTAAACAGTGCTGTTTTTTTCGGACCTTCGTTTCCATAGCAACGACAGGCAAAACTAATCCAAATTATGTTATTCTATAGGGGTTTAAATTGTTATTAGAATGTAAGTTTTAAAACTTTCGCGGCGTCATGATTTAATATAGTCTTCTCGGGCCATCAGCCGTGTCACATGATTTAAAAGATCATTTAAATCATCTGACGCGGCTGATGGCCCGAGAAGACTATTTTTTTTTTTCAATGGCTCGACAGCCCTTGGGGGCCTTGGCCGCCTCATTTTTCGAGGCTTCACGATCACACACTTTTTAGATACACCACAGTCGGTAGGACTCCTCTAGACGAGTGACCAGCCCGTTGCAGAGACCTCTACCTGACAAAAACACAATACTCACAACAGACAGACATCCATGCCCTAGGCGGTATTCGAACCCGCAATCCCAGTAAGCGAGCGGCCGTAGACCCACGCCTTAGGCCGCACGGCCACTGGGATCGGCCCGAGAAGACTATAGGTTGTTAAAATATTTCGTATTCACTAATACGACTTTAGTCCGCCTTTAATTAGTATGTAAATAGTTATTATGTAGATCTGCGGTCTTCTGCGATACTACGCAGCGTTGAGTGGCGATTATGTACCGACGTTTCGGGACAACCTATCGGTCCAATCTTCAAGGGTCAAGAAGATGGGATCGATAGGTTATCCCGAAACGTCGGTACAGAAACACCACTCTACGCTGCGTAGTATCGCAGAAGAGCGCAGATATCATCTACATCGCGGCGGGAGCCTGAAACCACGCACAGTTATTACGTAGTCACATTTAATTTTGGAAGAAGCAAATCTGAAGATGGGGATGGACTTTGTCTCCGAAACATAGTGTGTTATATTTAAATACATAAAGGTGAAAGGTAAAGTCACCCTATAACATGCCATGAAGACACAGAGGAGGTTAACGCCACGCCCCGGCCGCTTTACCCCCGGGAATGACCTGGTACTATTGTATAGGAGGCTGGATGGACCCCAGTGTCGGTCTGGAAGGGTGCGGAAAATCTCCCCACCACCGGGATTCGATCCCCAGAACGTCCAGTCCTTAGAAAGTTGCTACACCGACTGCGCAATCCCGGTCTTAAATTTCAATACATACGATGGAAAAAGCCCAGAGAGGTAACTGAGCTCATTTATGGTTTCAGATTCTCACGGCGATTGTTGGTCAATGACAGTCTTGTTTAGAATTCAGTTCTACAGGCTTCTCACGACGGTGTGATATTCCAAAGAATTATTCTTCCTTGGACCTTTTTTCCATTGTCTGTTTCTGTAATTAAAGCATTACTTTTCAGAAGCTGGTTCTGGTTCCTTCCTCAGGTTACTTTCTCACTGAACACCTAAGTCAATTCAAACCGGCTAATATCACACAAAAGAATGGTGCGGTCTGCTTGTCTGCTGGTATTCAAACCGCACCACTCTTTTGTGTATGCCCTATATGTGCCTCAGTTCAGATCTTCTCTGTCGTTAACAACAAGTGTTTGAATTAATTCTTAAAATATAAAAGCTCATTCCTTCTTACTACTCACAGACAAGATCTGGTCTCAGGCACGTATCTTGGCCGATCTGATTTGACTTTCGTTGCCCAGTGCCTGACAGTAGCTCTTTCTAAAGGTTTTTGTTTCTTTCTAAAGGGCTCAGCAGATAGGTTGAACCTGAAAAAAAGGAAGCAGATTCGGCTTTCAAAATAAAAAGCTCTAATTATAAAATAAATGATGTAAAAAGTCCAAAATAAGAATATTTCTGAATGTCTTCTTTTTGGCTTCTGCACCGTACAATGGTTAAATATTCCGACGTTTCGGAAGAACATAGCATCCGACATTATCAGGATCACTGAATTAGTTCAAGTGGATGCTGACGGAATCTTGATCCTTATAACTTCAGCATTCACATCAAATCAATCACCTTAAAATTGGAAGCAATACGTCTCTCTGAAAAGTCAAAAAATTTAACCATTACACAGTGCAGATGTCCAAAGGAAACATAACGTTAACGATAATGACATAATTTCAAGAATGTAGAAATTTATTTTTCTTATTGCCATACTCATGAGAAATTATTTTAATGACATTTAAAAAAAAAAACGATGTTTCGAAATATATTAAGATGTCGATTTTTTTAAATCCAAGTAAACTGAAAATTCAAATCCTCTGGGAAGTTACACTGTGTCAACTAGTAAATATTTAGCGACGTTTCGATGGGTCGTAGTGCCTTCGAAACGTCAAAACCCCTTTATCAGTCGACACAGCGTCAAATCCCAAGGCCAAGAAACTTCAGCAACACCGCTCCGAGGAACTGAAATCTTACAAATCAATAGCTTCTTTCCATCGTTTCATCTCTCTTGTGCTGAAGTTGTGCTTCATAAATACTTATGTACATAATTAAGTAATATCCAGGCTACATAATAATATAATAATAATAATAATAATAAAACCATGGCTCGACAGCCCTATATGGGCTTGGGCCTCCTCTTTCCGAGGTTACTTGGTCTTGTGCATTTGTGGCAGTGAGTGACCAGCCCACTGGCCGCGCTGTTCAACTCAATCCTGATGTGTCCGCCAGAGCCATCTGGCAGGCAGTCAGGAGACTTGGGTGAGAAATGGCCGCTTGAATTTCGTTACGAGCATTACTAGTTCTATTCATGCCCGTAAGGTTCTTTTACATGCCGTAAATCTACGACATGGGACTGACGGCTTTACTTCCCCTCCGAAGGAAGTGGTGCTCTGGATCCATCGACCTCGGTCGGGATCGAACCCGCGAACCTTGGGTCCAGTGGCGAGCACGCTAACCACTAGTCCACCGAGGTCGACAATATCCAGGCTACAGCTCATGTATAAATTAATATTAGAAGAGTGCATTATCTATTTGCCTTTTATTGAAAATATACGACCTAAATTTGTTTCGAATAAAAGTATTATGTGGCCAGAATTAAAAGCATACCGGTCTGTCATTTTCCAAAAATGTAGGAGCCACCTCAAAATTCTAGGCATCACAAGTGTGACATGGATCCAGTTCCATATTGAGGATCCATAAATACGAGTACTAGACGCCACCCCCACGGCGCCCTGGCACCCGGGATTTGTGCGCCCCTGCCAGTAAGCTGTACTGGACATACGAGTAATGACATTTTTTTTACTATAAGCCGTTTTGCAGAAAGCCGACAAAATTAGAGTTTAGGTTTGTATAAAGTAGGGGTTATACTCGACCCAGGCGTAGATGGGAGGATAATATTAAAATGGATCTTCGAGAAGTGGGATTTGGGGGGCATGGACTGGATTGATATGGCTCAGAATAGGGACAGGTGGCGGGCTGTTGTGAGTGCGGTAATGAACCTTCGGGTTCCATAAAACGCGGGGAATTTCTTGACTAGCTGAGTAACTGTTAGCTTCTCAAGAAGGACTCTGCTCCATGGAGTTAGTTAGTTAGTTAGTTAGTTAGGGGTTATACTCGTATTCTACAGATATCCAGAAGTAAATTCGTGCAGTACTAATATCAAATATTGTAGAATTTCGTGAGTTAAGCTGGGAGATGTCCCTGTCATGGCTCAGGCGGTTAGTCGCCGGCCTCTCACCGCGGAAGCCCGGGTTCGATCCCGGGTCAGTCCATGTGGGATTTGTGGTGAACAAAATGGCACTGGGACAGGTTTTTCCCGAGTACTTCGGTTTTCCATTGTCAATGTCACTCCACCGGTGCTCCCATTACACAGAAAAACGAAAAAATTACTCATCTTCATCACAGGGTTGCACAATAAGCCTCAAGGCTGCGGTGCGTCCGTAGCTTCTGCTGCGGGGCCCTTATAAAAAAATTAAAACATGGTGACGAACAGACGAACAAACCCGTCTACATTATGCATTCAACTTATGAACTTAGTGGGGAGAACGGATACAAAGTGTGAGCTAGGCGACTGACCATTTCAGTATTATTAGTAGTTACATACAATATGCCGTCCATGTTGTGTTCTCCAACATTTAACGTCTTTTTCTTTTTCTTATATGTTTTTTATTTGTCTGTGTAGCGTATATTGGATACATGAAGATATAACAGCCGATAAACTGAGCTTGTTCCTGTACCAAGACAAAAAGTAAACACGGTAACATAATGTGAGTTGTTTTCTCTGACAGAAAGGCGAGGCCTCTGCAGGGAGATTGATATGCCACGATAATTCCTTTCGGATAATTTCAAGAGGGAGAATAAAAACCAATACACGGCGTGCTGATAATAAGCACAGGACGTCTAAAAGTGGGTGTGACGTAAGTAATATCAATTCAGTTGCTGAAAATACTGATGCATTTTCAATCACTCTACAAAATTTCTTGTAAAGGGTATACACAAAAGAATGGTGCGGTTTCAATAGTTTTCACTATTGAAACCGCACCATTCGTTTGTGTATACTCTGTATAAGTAGAATGCGCAAGTGCTGGATGCTACTAACGAGTTTGGTGTAGACCTACATAAAACGTAGAGAAAAACTGATATACGTACGCTTATGTGGGTAAAGTCGGGTAATAATGCCACCAATTCTCTCTTCCTTAATTACCTAAAGCATATTTTTACTTTACAATTTTCATACTTCCATTTCTGGAAACCGAAAATTTGGTGCATGATATAATCCAAGCCACGTTTTAGATAATTCCAATATTCTAAGTTATGTGTGTTATATACAATACGTATATCACTGGAGCAAAGGTAGCTCAGTCAGTATAGGGACCACATTATAGGCTGAAGGTTTGAGGATTCGTGTTTCGATTTCCTACAAAGGCAAGAAATTCGTGTCTTCTCCAGAGCGTCCACACCGGCTTAGCCTCCCCCCCCCCCCCCTCAACCTCCTGTGCCAGGGGTAAACGTAGTCCTTTCCCCGGAGAAGAACCAAAGAATTGAATTATTATTATTATTATTATTATTATTATTATGTCACAATAAGTACAGTGTGTCCACAAAGTCCCTTCGGGGTTTTGAAAAATTGTGGCGCGCAAACAAATTGAGCTACCATCTTCAGGATGAGTTTTATGAATCAGTAAGAAGGAAAAACTTATAGGTCTTATGGGAATAATGACAGGGAGAATGTGAGTGGCTGGTTAATATGACGTCACATACTGCGGTTTCCAAATCCGAAAGCGAATAGAAAAGTTGAGCCAAATGAATGATTTTTATTTATTTATTTATAAATAAACCAAATACCGTGAAATTCTTTTGTATGGATAGCTCGTGATCAAAACCAATATTTATCTGGCTCGATTACCCGGCCCGGTACTGCCTTCACTTGCCGCTCTCCCCCTGCCACACTCTACGTCCTATAAACACAGCATCATTCGACTCAACTATTAGCGCGAAGCATAAGTAGACTTCAGACATAAAAACTAAAACAAATACAGAGCGAAGGTTTCAAATTTGTGGCCGGCTTTGGGCGTCCCCTAAAGACGATGTTGTCCAGTGTGTGTTGTGTGTGTCTGAGTAAACTAGAGACATCTATGTCTCTTTACGTTCATGGCTGGATATATTTGACGTTATTTGCGCTTTAGATTAGTGTTTTGTCAATTAATATATCAACCGACATATGCACTGTCGATCCCAGTGGCCGCTCGCTTACTGGGATCGTGGGTTCGAATCCCACCTGGGGTATGGATGTCTGTATCTTGTGTGTTGTGTGTTGTCAGGTAGAGGTCTCTGCGACGGGCTGGTCCCTCGTGGCCCCCAAGGGGCTGTCGAGCCATTGAAAAAAAAAACATATACACTATCAGTCCACGTGGGATTTGTGGTGGACAAAGTTGCACTGGGACAGGTTTTTCCCCCGTATACTTAAGTTTTCCCCTGTCAATTTCATTCCACCGGTGCTCCATTACAAGTAAAAAAAAAAAACTAATCATCTTCATCACAGGGTTGCACAATAAGCTTCAAGGCTGCGGTGCGTCCGTAGCATTTGCTGCGGGGCCCTTCACCACAAAAAAAAACATATGCACTTAATAAAATAATTCAAGAACACGTATAAAACTCCTACATGTTTCGACATCAGGGTGCCATCATCAAGGATTTATTCAGAACAAAGGAGAACAAGGCCAACAGCTAATCTAGGTACCGTGTCGCCCTTACTGGAATGATTAATATATTTAAATATTAGGATTCTAAAATACACAAAGTTAATAATCATAAAATTACATTGTTTTGATATTAACAATGAGCCGTTCACAGCGACACAATACGTATAACGTGTTGGGCTTGTACGCCTTTGTTCTGAATAAATCCCTGATGATGGCACCCCGGTGCCGAAACACGTAGGAGTTTTATACTAGTTCTTGAATGTATGTTATTAAGTGCAAAAATTGGTTGATGTATTAACTGTAAGAACATGCGCGGTATGAGTCGTTAAATAACTCAGTATCTGTTAAACAGTATGATTTCTGAAGACAATTCTCGTGTGACATGTCACCCCGAGTACCCTGATGGATACGTGTCGAGGTTTCAGACGTACGTACTGCCTCCATCTTCACGTAATTACCTCGGCAAGCATATTCCTGTGAAACGTCTGTTCACATCCACCCACATCCCAGACGACGGTGTCCTATCTTCACAGACACCAACATTACAACCTCAAATTTAACTTCGATTAATTTTTATTACTAAGAAGATTATTTTGTAATAGTATATCCTGGTAAGCCGATGCCAGTGGCCGCGCGGTCTAAGGCGTAGGTCTGCGGCCGCTCGTTTATTACTAGGATCGTGGGTTCGAATCCCACCGGGGGCATGGATGTCTGTCTGCTGTGAGTGTTGTGTGTTGTCAGGTAGAGGTCTCTGCGACGGGCTGATCACTCGTCCAGAGGAGTCCTACCGAACGTGGTGTGTCTGTGTGTGATCGTGAAGCGTCGTAAAATGACGAGGCCTAGGCCCCCTAAGGGGCTGTCGAGCCATAGGAAAAAAAAAGTCCTGGTAAAGGTACAGTTTTCCCTGCTCACGCCATGAACGCATATAAGGGGAGTGGAGGCATAGCTCCAATAATTCTTAACCTCCTCGCTAGTCAACTTCAAGCCTCTGTCCTTTTATCCCAAGAAAGAAACCGATACCCATTGGAATAGAGACAGGGTGGGCTGCAGATACGGTCTGTACGTTTTGAGGAAGAGAAAACGTCTTGCTCCCGCCGGGATTTAAACCCCGCATCGTCCAGCCCCTAGCCCAATCATTATACCAACTACGCCATTCCAGCTCCAGTCTAGCCATGACTGTAACATATATAGGCCTATACGTACAGTGAAACCTAATTACAACAGAGCCACAATGGGGCTGAAATTCTTCATGCAGGTTTCGTTTCGTACAGGTACTTGAATTCTGGATCCTCGAGACTATAAAAGTTTTCCGTTTACACACAGATTTCTGTTATGCACAGATTTCGTTTAAGGCAGGTTTCAATAGTGGCCTCGTCTGTAGGGGACTTCAGTGTTAGCAGCATTCAACCTCATCATAAGGGTCATCATCTAATTATATTCCGGACAAACGGATGGACGGACAGGCAGAACAATGAGATGGTAATAATGGGGGAGAGCAGATCTTACATGGTAATTACACTGAACAAGAGCCACGGCATGCGACGTCAAAGAGATTCTGTTGGCAAATAAGAACATGTGATCAGCATGTATCTTGCACAGACGCCGACGGTTTGTGTTTGCAAAATTTTCACATTGTCATACCCTCCCTTGAGGTGGATGAGATTGGGGGGGGGGGGGGGGTATGTATCACGCATAGCAGAGAAGTGCATACAAAATTTTGGTAGGCAAAGCCGAAGGAAAGAGAGCACTGGGAAATTTAGAACAAGTGTAGACGATACTGTCATTTATCATTCTGCAGTCTGTCTTACGACAGGTCCGTAGCCTCTTCATTCTGTAGTCTGTCTTACGACAGGTCCGTAGCCTCTTCATTCTGTAGTCTGTCTTACGACAGGTCCGTAGCCTCTTCATTCTGTAGTCTATCTTACGACAGGTCATAGCCTCTCATTCTGTAGTCTGTCTTACGACAGGTCCGTAGCCTCTTCATTCTGTAGTCTGTCTTACGACAGGTTCGTAGCCTCTTCATTCTGCAGTCTGTCTTACGACAGGTCCGTAGCCTCTTCATTCTGCAGTCTGTCTTACGACAGGTCCGTAGCCTCTTCATTCTGTAGTCTGTCTTACGACAGGTCCGTAGCCTCTTCATTCTGTAGTCTGTCTTACGACAGGTCCGTAGCCTCTTCATTCTGTAGTCTGTCTTACGACAGGTCCGTAGCCTCTTCCAAAGCGAGTTCTCCACAGGGTGCGATCTAGTGCTTCCTCTTTCAATTTCCAGTATCTTCTCTTTTCCTTAAGGTCATCCAGCAGCTGCTTACGTCTTCTCCCTCGTCTTCCCGTCACTTATATCCTTCCTTCTAACTTTCCTTCAATCACGTGTTTCAGAAGGCAGTTCCTACGCAAGATGTGACCAATCCAGTTAGCCTTTCTTCTTTTTATTGTATGTACGATATTCCTCTCCTCCTTGACTCTGTGTAATACTTCTTCATTTCTCACACGATCGGTCCAACTGATCTCCATTCTTCTCCAGCACCACATTTCAAAACTTTCCAGATACTTCTGATCCATTTTCCGAAGTGTCCACGTTATGGATCTTAAATTAACCCTTTCAGACCCAATGGTTACGTTATGTACCATCAGATTTAAGACCCAAAAATCTTAAATTCTACTTACAGATTGTATTTATGTGTTTTCATATGGATCTCAGAACAAACAGCGACTTTGGTCCAATGTAAAACTAAGTGACTGGTTTTTATAACCGAGTTGGAGAGTGTTTACTGTGCGGTACGGGCTGGGTCTTTAAATAAACAGAACACTTTTTGTCCTTAAAGGGTTAATAGGCTGATAGGTTAGTTTTAGGTAACTACGACTGATCTAGGTACATATACTGTAGTACATGCACTTGATACGTCAAAGTTATTTGCAGCATCAGGAATCAGTAAGGTTATAATACCAAGCAGGGAACAGAGTTTAGGTGTTCGCTCTTCTGGGATGTTACGCGGCGTACGTTGGCAGCTGGTTACCGAAGTTTCGGGACACTTTGACCCTTAAAGAGGGGGTCAAGCGGTGGCACAGTGTGCTACAAGCCGGAAGGTCGCAGGTTCGATTCCGATAGTGTCATTCGAATTTTTCACTGACATAATCCTGGGGTCGACTCAGCCTCTAACAGAAATAAGTACCAGGGATATTTCCTTGGGGGGGGGGGGGGGTAAAGGCGGCCGGTGCGTAGGGCTGACAACCTTACCACCTTCATGTGCCGATTGTCTTGAAATCTGGGAGCCTCAAATTCATGGAACCCTAAAATCCTGTCCAGGCCTGTAACGGGATTGCTTTACCTATACCTTTACCTTTGACTCTTACAGGTGGAACCGACAGGCTGTCCCGAAACGTCGGTAAACATCTGCCAACCTACGCCGCGTAACATTCCAGAACTACATGGCGAAAGGTGAAAGCTCGCAAGTAGGCCTTCTAGACTAATTTATCAAAGTCAGTTTGCTTGACTTTAGTCTTCCGCCGAGGTGTAAATGAGATCTGCCCTCTTCTGGAATTTTATACAGCGTAGAATGATAATTTATAACCGACGTTTCAGGACAACCTATTGGTCCCATCTTCAGGGGTAAAACAGCAAGTTCTTCTTGGACTGCTTGACTCTTGAAGATAGGACCGGTAGGTTGTACAGAAACGTCGGTAAGAAACTAAAATTCTATACTACGTAAGTTCCCAGAAGAGCGCGGATGTCAAACAGTAGTTTCTACACAGCAGGCTTGCTATACCATAGCTGGAAGGCAACCTGTTGTCCGCGACATGGCCCTGTGTTGCCCGTGGAGACATTTGAAATAACAACGTGTTTCAACACTTTCCCTGGCACAGCCGCGACAGAACGCCCTTGAAATTCTGAAAATTTATCAGCTGTTTACTGTTGGAGACATAATTACTTTATTAACTCATTTTTTTAGTCGTCCTCTTCTACCTACTCCGGATTTCCCGTTTCAGTGTCGAGGTTGGAAATTCTTTTGATCACACTGAGAGACACACCACAGTCGGTAGGACTCCTCTGGACGAGGGATCGGCTCGTCGCAGAGGCCTCTACCTGACAACAACACACAAACACTCACAACAGACAAACATCCATGCCCCCGGTGGGATTCGAACCCACGATCCTAGCAAGCGAGAGGTCGAAGACCCACGCCTTAGACCGCACGGCCACTGGGATCGGCTACTTTATTAACTAATTTTGTAAAAATATGCTAACAACAGCGGAACCATATCCTAGGTTGTAAATTGCATTTTATATTATGCATTTTATATGTTTTTCCTTTTGCTGAGGGTGTTCGAAAATAGGGCGCTGAGGGGGATATTTGGGTCTAAGAGAGACGAGGTAACAGGGGAATGGAGAAGACTACATAACGAGGAACTTAACTGTCTGTACTCATCACCAAATATTATTCGGGTGATCAAATCAAGAAGAATGAGGTGGGTGGGGCATGTAGCACGTATGGGGAGGGGAGAGGTGCATACAGGATTTTGGTGGGGAGACCTGACGGAAGGAGACCACTTGGAAGACCCAGGTGTAGATGGGAGGATAATATTAAAATGGATCTTCAAGAAGTGGAATGGGGGGGGGCATGGACTGGATTGATATGGCTCAGGATAGGGACAGGTGGCGGGCTCTTGTGAATGCAGTAATGAACCTTCGGGTTCCATAAAATGCGGGGAATTTCTTGACTAGCTGAGGACCTGTTAGCTTCTCAAGAAGGACTGTGCTCCATGTAGTTAGTTTAGTTAGTTATGTTTTTCATTTTACTACCAGTACATTTTTCATTGCACATAATGTATATAAAACACACACAGTTAAACTAATACATGTAAATATACACATATTTATTAATTCTTAATTTCGTGTATTGAATTTCACGTTGCCCGCATGCAGGCCAAATTTTGTCGAATGTACCCACACCTCATAGAATATGGGCGCCCAAACTTGTTATGGCAAAGGACCGCATCTGTTATTGTGGGCTGGTTCGCGGACCGCACGTGAAAACATAGTATTAAGTGGCATACGTAAGCGCCTAAATTGTGTAATTGTATAGTATATACGCCATTTACAGATGCGACAGCGAGTCGCATAATACAAAATGGAGGGCCGCGTGTTGCAGACCCGTGAACTACAAGGTTGAACAGGCCTACTGCACAAAGACTGCATGTTGTTAGGCCGCCAGTCATACCTAGACCAGTTGTATTCAACCTTTTTTGTTCGCGTACCCCCACACATAATTTCTCTTCAACTTTGTACCCCCAAAGTTGTTGGTGCATAATTCAAGTTATACATAGTCTATAATTACATCTAAAATAATGTCTTAAATAATAAGTTTTAAATAAAAAAAAAGATAATCAAGCTATTAAATAACAAATATATTATATGCACTATGTGGAATAAAATTAAACTAGCCGCCCAGATAAGAATCGCATAAAGGAGAGAGAGAGAAAGAGAGAGAAAGAGAGAATGGCGCTCCCAAATCGCATGTCCTTACGTCCAGGTCTCTTGTGGCTAACCCTAAATCTGGCCCTGATTATTCAGTGTTTATCATGAAATAACGTATTTTTTTTTTATTTTACGTACCCCCTAAGATGTCTACACGTACCCCAGGTTGAATACCACTGCACTATGATACTACGAAATCGCAGCTTATCCTGCATTAATAGCTGATAGTGACGACATGTTCAGGATATGGCATGATTAACTTACAGACAGACAATGACAGCGTTTCTCAATGTTACCACGAAGCGGCACATCAAATTTGAATCCTAACTGCACAACAGTCACGTTGCATTACACAGTTCTGTGCTGACAGACGCATGTCCAAGTTTTTTTTTTTTAGTGAAGGGCCCCGCAGCAGATGCTACGGACGCACCGCAGCCTTGAGGCTTATTGTGCAACCCTGTGATGAAGATGAGCAATTTTTTTCCCGTTTTTCCGTGTAATGGAGCACCGGTGGAATGAAATTGACAGGGGAAAATCGAAGTACTCGGGGGAAAAAAACCTGTCCCAGTGTCACTTTTTCCACCACAAATCCCACAGGGAATGACCCGGGATCGAAACCGTGATTCCGCGGTGAGAGATCGGCGACTAACCGCCTGAGCCATGACACTGTCAAATTTTATTCTTACTATATTCAAATTACATACAGTTTTAACTGATACGCCACAATTCTTTGTTACACGTATTACAGTTCATAAAATTAAACAGGTTAACATTTATTTAAACAGTGGACCCAATAAATGTCCATTTAACTGGCTAAATAAAGCAGACTTAACACACGCCTGTGTATTTCTACAACATCAACAAATTTCGGTGACACAACCCATTCGTAACATAAATCAGCTTCTACATACATTAACATCCGAGGCAGCAACAAATCCTTGCGTAATTTTCTTAATATTACACTACATTCATTTTCTTACATAATAAAGACTAAATATTAACTCAAGGTTATTTCACCAAAGGTAATATATCTAATTTTTTTAAAATATTTTTAAGGAAGTTCAGGTCGTACTTGAGACCAGAAAATCACTGTTCTAATTGTGATTTGAATGACGCACAATTTATGTTCTATAAATTATTATATACGTGACAGTTTCGAACTTAAAAATGTACATATTGCCAATTTGAAAAAATTATATAAAATTAGATAAGGGTGAATATATAATTGATTATACACACATTAGGAGGAAATATTGAACAAGTGAGTAATACATGAAATAATTTATCACCGGCTAGATAGCTGTAAGTATTAATGTGTGATTAAAATTACTGTATGAATTACGTTAATTATGAAATCGATTCACATTCTTGTGCAAGCTGCAGACATATTATTTTACAACTCTGAGAATAGTCTTTGTGTCAAAGAAACCAAATACGGAAAAGTAAACAACTGAAGTATAAATTGGAAAACTTTTTCTGTTGGTATTGGAATTGTCTTACCACCAGCCAGCGTGCCTTACATGACTATCGACCCGAAATTCCCCTGAGTGGTGTTCAGATATACCACTGGCCAGCTAGTCAATCCACTCAACCGACCGCCCTGTAAATCCCATCTTATCATAAAAATGTCAATGCCGATTAATACACAAAGATCCTATAGACCAGGGTTCCCTAAGTGGGCGGTACCGCCCCCTGGGGGGCGTTGGGATTACCGAGGTGGGCGCTAATAGTTACGAAAGGTGGAAGGGAGCGCTGTTATTATCATAGGGGGGAGCTAGTAGGCAAGTAGTGCATTTATTTTTATAATAAAATTCAAATAAAGTAATTTTTGTGTTAAAAATAAAAAATGAACTAAATTTCTTAGTATTTGAATTTATGAATCTTATTCAAACACATATTATTTTTTTAATAAACTATTGCTAGATGAATTATTGTTAATCATAAAAAATATAATAAATTTTAAATTATTAATTAACACATAAAACATTAAATTTAACTCCTATCATTTTATTTAAACGATTCTTTAAATATAAAATAAAAGTGGAAACAAAAGCGCATTTATGTTTTTTAAAAAAGGTAGGGGGGCGCTGTAGGTGTGTATATGGAACCAAAGGGGCGGTGGACCGAAAAGTTTGAGAGCCACTGCTATAGACCATACGTTAGTTGCTGGCTGGTGGAAAACCCAGGAGACCTGGCTGACGGGCCTACTCTCTACGTGAGGTGTCAAGGGAAGTGTATTTGTGTTGCTTCGTCCGCCAATCCGATAGCGCTATCGCTGTACAAGTGACTCGCTCCTAGCCTCCTGCTTGAAAATTTCACCGGCCAAAATCTAACAAATGACCTATACTGACGTCCAACCTAATATAAACGACTGAGATCAAAGTAGAAGGAAGGTGAAAAGGAAAAGCAGTTATAAAACGACCTAGAAGAACGACAGTAAATTCCTACCGAAATGCACGGCGTCACTGCTCAGGACACTGCATTCTTCAAGAATGTGATAGTGGCAGAATTTAAATTATCATGCATTGGAAATAAGAGCTACAGGCAGAGCTCTGGACGAAAACGCATAGGGAAAATACAAATTTGAAGATAAGGCATAAATGGGAGGATAATTATATAATTGTTTTAGGCGCGTTTCGCAAAATTTCGAAAAGTGTCGCTATTAGCCTCGTCAGGTCTGTGTGTTCGCATGGAACAACTCGGCTCCCACTGGACGGACTTTCATGAAATTTGTTAATTCAGGATTTTTTTCAAACGTCCGTCGAGAAAATTCAAGTTTTATTCAAATCTGACAAGAGTAACGGTACTTTACATAAAGACCTATGTACGTTTATGATAACACCTCGCTGAATTCTTCTTAGAACGAGAAATATTTGAGAAAAATTTGTAGAGACTAGTAATTAAATCAAAATGATGAATTAACGCTGCCCCACTCTCTCTCTCTCTCTCTCTCTCTCTCTCTATATTATATATATATATATATATATATATTTGCAGAGTTGTCCAGATTAAAGCAGAACCCGCCCATACAATGCACAAGCCCACTCATAGCTGCATTACTGCACATTGGCCGACGTCTCCGCCCGGTCTACTGTGCTCACTTCTGTACCACCACAAACCCTCTGTGTTTATATGTGTGTAAAAGAGTTCACCCTAGAACAGGTCATGAAGGCCCAGAGGGGGAGTAGAGGTATAGCTCTACTCTTTCTTTAACCTCGGCGCTAGATGGGGGTGGGTAGTCAACGCCACGTCCCGGCCGCTTTACCCCCGGGAACGACCCGGTACCCATTGTACAGGAGGCTGGGTAGGCCTCAGGGCCGGTCTGGACGGGTGCCGAAAATCTCGCCCCCACCGGGATTCGATCCCCGGACTGTCCAGCCCGTAGCGAGTCGCTATACCGACTACGCTATCCCGGCCCACGGTATATGTGTGTAGCTACTGTATATATTCGTACATACGTTTATCGACACACGTTTCTGGTCTTCTGGACTGTGGTACTATGTTGACTGACCAACAGTTTGGAGGAGAGTTGTCTCCATTTTCAGGACAGAAAGAAGAAATGTCCAAAATCCGACCTGCAGACAGCATGTGTACAGCGTCATGGCTGCCGGCAAGCAAAAGAAGATCCCTTTTTGTGTGGCGTTTCTCATTTGTTGAGTTTATTTTTGTGAATAATTTATGTGTAATACTTGTACCCTGTAGGTAAAAATTCCAATCATGGATCGAATCAGGTTTAATTGTATGTTACAGTCTAAATTGCTTTCTTCATGTGCCTGCCCCCGATACAGACAGGTTGCCATTTCCAGCTCCATTTTGGATCGAGTTGCATGCACAAAATGGACGTTTCTTATATCAGGATAACGAACGGTTTCGTACGCAGTCGGATAGAGCTGAATAGGATATCTGATAACAGAGTCCGGATATCCCTACTTAATAACGAAATGGGTATAATGACATTCAAATAGCTTCAGATCTACGCGTGGTTTCAGTATGCTTGGTGCGTGTGTTTGCAGGTACGTCGGCATCCAAATTTATTTAAGCTTGTCGAAAATTCGTTGAGCTTTACAGGAACAATGATTTAAAAAATAACGTTTTGCTTGACCACGCCATGAAGACATATGGAGGGAGTAGAAGTATAGTTCCACTCATTCTTAACCTCAGCACTAGATGTAGGCAAGTGGTCAACTTCAGCCCTCGGCCACTTTACCGCCAGGGACATAACCCTGGTACCCATTAAATACGACGCTGGGTGGGTTCCAGACCTGTCTGGACGCTTTTTTTGAGAATATAAAATCTCGCTGCCCTGCTGGAATTCGAAATTGGGACCGTCCAGCCCGTAGCTAGTCGTTATATCGACTACACTATACCAGCCGCAAGGCCTAAGAAACGGTGCAATAAGATATTAAAAGAGATATTTATACAACAGGGATGTTACAACATGAAATTAACATAAAACATATGTTAAATTGTTGGGAACTTAGCCTTTCAGCGACGACATTAGGCGGACACCAGCACCCAGACGAACACGTCGCTTTTACCCATATCTGGTCCTATCCGAAACACCGGCACTTACCCACAATGCCACTTACGCGTTTATATACAGGACAAAACTGTGCGTGCGTGGGTGTGTGAGCGAGTTTTAAATTTAGGTACAAATTGCACAACAGCAGAGTAGGGAAGGGCAGAACAGAGGATACTTGGACAGGACTGTAAAGAGAGGGCTTAGGCAGAGGTGCACTCTTTGAGACAGAGCGTGGTCACATGTTTGGTTGTGCTTAGGCAGAGGTGCACTCTTTGAGACAGAGCGTGGTCACATGTTTGGTTGTGCTTAGGCAGAGGTGCACTCTTTGAGACAGAGCGTGGTCACATGTTTGGTTGTGCTTAGGCAGAGGTGCACTCTTTGAGACAGAGCGTGGTCACATGTTTGGTTGTGCTTAGGCAGAGGTGCACTCTTTGAGACAGAGCGTGGTCACATGTTTGGTTGTGCTTAGGCAGAGGTGCACTCTTTGAGACAGAGCGTGGTCACATGTTTGGTTGTGCTTAGGCAGAGGTGCACTCTTTGAGACAGAGCGTGGTCACATGTTTGGTTGTGCTTAGGCAGAGGTGCACTCTTTGAGACAGAGCGTGGTCACATGTTTGGTTGTGCTTAGGCAGAGGTGCACTCTTTGAGACAGAGCGTGGTCACATGTTTGGTTGTGCTTAGGCAGAGGTGCACTCTTTGAGACAGAGCGTGGTCACATGTTTGGTTGTGCTTAGGCAGAGGTGCACTCTTTGAGACAGAGCGTGGTCACATGTTTGGTTGTGCTTAGGCAGAGGTGCAGTCTTTGAGACAGAGCGTTGTCACATGTTTGGTTGTGCTCCTGTCATGTAGAACTTGGCGCATATAGGCCTAGTTTCAGATCTTAATTCAGAGTTAGATTCAAATTTGGAAATGAAGGAAGTTGTTGTACGAAGTGAGTAAAAGGAGGAAGTTGTTCTGTTGTAACAATTACATGGAAGAATTCATTTTAATATTATGATTTCCAGATGAAATATTTGGCAATTATTTCAAAGGACTGTTTGATTACATGCATACTCTCATTCGAAGTGGTATAGTAGACGAGGCATGCAACGCCCAGAAACCTACTGCAGGCAGAAAGAACCTAGCATTGCCTTGTATAAGGAAGGGAAATACTTCACGAACTGTGTTGCGTAGTGCCGAGCAGGACCAGAAACTTGTGCCCGACAGACGTCGGCGCCTGTACTGCCCTGCCCTGCGCCATGACTTGCGATATCTCATATGTAAAACCGCAGACACAGAAATCTGCGCCGTCCTGTGCTGCGTCGTGTAAGTTACTTGCCAATTGCATTTAAATGGAATTTCAAACTGAAAGATCAATCGATGAGATCTGCTCTCTTCTGGGATATTACACCAGCGTCGAGTGATAATCCTTTACCGACGTTTCGGGACAACGTATCGATCTCATCTTCAAGGGTCAAGAAGTCCAAGAACTTAACCCAGGATATGATTAAGTAAAAACTGTACAAAACTACTGGAAGACTATATAAATGGGACTTAGATACACATTAACTACAAAATTTCAAACTTACACGAGGAAGAATCATCTTATAGGTGTACCAGACGCTCATATTATTCGCCCTTATCTACCAGTTAAACATACTCATAATTTATAGCATTAGATCATGCTTAGTAGTATGACAAGATCGGTAATGTTGTAAAGGATGAAAATTGCTGATGGCTCATAAAAGGTAATGTTAATGGCTCGTAAAAAGCTTGTACTCGGCTTAAAACGTTAGGGTTATCACACAGCATTCAACTGGCGAAACCTTCCGTCCTGACACTGTATCACAAACGATGGAACACAGAGATAGATAGTCACTTACACCTACCATAGATAATGGGTATAATCAGAAAGTCCCTGCGCATTAATACAAATACATTTCTCACGCTTGCTTAAGTCACAATGTGTGCTGCAAATGTCCTTCTGTGATTGTAGAGGCAGTGGTAACATCAACACCAAGGGCGATGCAATTTATGGTTTGCAGTATAGGTGCACAGGACAATGTGTCGAATACTCGGGTATGTATCGCACGTATGTTCGAGATCATAAGGTGGTCACGACTCGCACGCGTGCATTTTTATCGAGTTACTGTCTAGAAAGTTACTAAAAATAATGCACGATTTAATGCTTAACAGAAGTTGTTACAAGATCTTTTCAGCTCCGACATGTTTCGGTGGCGGTTACCACCATCATCAGGGAAAACGTTTTTCCACTGCAGCGTGTGCATAAAAAGACAGACTTTGTTTTATATCAGCGGTGTTCCAGCTTGCAGTGGAAAATCTCTCCCTGATGATGGTGGTAGCCGCCACCGAAACATGTCTGAGCTGAAAAGATCTTGTAACGACTTTTGTTAAGCATTAAATGATGCATTATTGTTGGTAACTTTCTAGACAGTAAAAAATATTTGGATTTCATAATATGCCAGAAATTTATTGGCTACCAGAGAACATATTAACTTACACTCTGATGCGGCTGTCTGTTCGGGAAGATTCGTTGAATTTTGTCGCCTCGGAAGCTTCAAAGGTCCTTAGGCCCTTAGGGCTCTAGGAGGTCGAGGCTCCCAGGTTTTTAGACAATCGGCACATAAGGTGGTAAGGTTGTCAGCCCTACGCACCGGCCGCCTTTACCCCCCAGGAAAGATTCCTGGTACTCATTTCTGTTAGAGGCTGAGTCGACCCCAGGGCCATAGTGCGATTATGTCAGTGAAAATTCCAGTGACACCATCAGGAATCGAACCCGCGACGTTCCGGTTTGTAGTGCAGTGTCTCAACCAACTGCGACACCGCGTGCCCCCCTTGGAAGCTTCAAGGCATATAATATATTAGCTTCTCAAGAAGGACTGTGCTCCGTGTAGTTACACGTTTTGCTTCAAATAAGCCATATGCATTTTGTTGCCTATATGCCGGATCATTTCTTAGCTATTTTCTTATGTACCAGCCATAGAGGCATGCAGAGTCACTACCCGACCAGAGGCCCCAAAGTGTTCTTTTGTGCATGAAGAACCATGAAGCAGATACATAATGTGATAGTCGTGCAGTCTGACTTCCACATGACCTAACTTCTAACAAAATATTTACTACTGACAATGCAAAGATATAGGGAACATGCAGACTAAGATCCACAGCGCCTAGATTTTGGCTTTATTCTTCAGAGAATTTCTTATAAGGACTTTCAGCTTCTTCTACTTTCATGGTACTAAATAGTTAGTCCTCAACTAAGAGACGTAATAATGGATGTAAATTCCTAACGGAAGTTTAGGTCCCATAATTATGTATAACTTACAAGAGAGCGACAAAGAACACAGGACAAATAGGGACGACGACAATGGCGAAGAAAACATATATAACAGTGATGCTGACTACGACGATGTATATTTATAGTATCAGCTCATCATTTGGTTTAGAATCCACTTAGAGGTCGTCCATAAACGTCACACGACTTTGGCGTAAAATTGACCCCCGCCCTCCTCTTGTCACATTCCGTCACAGAAGTCTGACCCCCCCTTCCAAAATGACGTCACAAACCTATGATCCCTTCCGCCCTAAGCTACAAGAAAATGAATTGCCTATAGAAAGTAATATCCACTGTTCAAAGCCAAAACACTTACCGGTCCGTACTATTTTACTAATGCAGAACACCATAACAAACAATGTGCACAATTTAGGCCTACTGGAAACAGTTACGACAGGCCGCCTTCTACCCATTCATCAGCAGTGGCGAATTGCCTACCTGCAGTATGAGCTGTCAGCACAGAATCATACTGGTTATATGAGGACTTCTGTGACGTCACGATATTTCGAGGCCCCCCCCACCCCCTTCGTCAACTATCGGCGCACAAGTCTCAACCCTTTGCCCTTCCCGGAGCGTGACGTCATTTATGGACGCGTTCTTGAATGTCACATCATGGCATGTTTCATTCAACTGTTTTGTACAGTACAGGCCTGTTCATTAATTTGATATGTGATAACACGTGTACCTTACAGCATTAATCTCTCTACATCTCGATTTTCTGCCACATGTCTATACCCTGGACACGCGAGTTCTGATAGCACCGCTGTAACGTACCCCTGGCTCTCGCCAAATATGAGCAAACATTAATCCAGAGAACTTACCTATGGTAATATTACTCTCTTGAATTTTCGTCTTTCCGATGCATTTAGATATGTCTTCCGTGAGGACGTTTTTATACACCATTTCAAAATGTAGAAAAATGCAATTCCACTGTTTCTAAAATGCAAACGATGCATCGCTTACAACACAAATGGATTTCTGTAGTCCAAAGTCAGTCTCCGATACACACGAAGTCAAAGTGACAGCTACGTTGTCACAAACCGACAAGTACACGCACAAACAGTGCTGACACAATGACAGACTGTCACCTTTGAAGGCTGACTTAACCATCGCTTAGCACCGAAAATATCTCAGTCCACATCACAACAGTTACCGAAATGACTAGAAAGTGGTCGAAACATAACCTTCACTAGCTTTCGTAAACAACTTCCGGTGTGGAATTGTCACCCGAAAGCAACTTTTATGATGGCGCTGCAGTCAGTGTAGTGGGGCAGACGTTAATGTGACGTCTATGATTTACCATGCAAAAGACGGCAATGAAAGATACTGCAAAATATCAATATGTCCCGTGCAGAAAATCACGATATAATATTGAACATAAGCCCAAACATAGCGCCACTCTCAGTGTGGCCTCTATGAAAAATAATAATCAATACGACGAAAAAAAAAGAAGGTAAAAATAAGCAAAGAAAAAGACAAAGAATCTACCAGAAGATTAAAGTCCTCTGGGATGTAACGATGTGTCATTGGGTACATTCCAGAAGTTTCGAAAGACTCAGGGTCAAGCAATCCAATTATTCTTTGACTGCTTGATGCTGAAGGTGTAGGCACAGTAATCTTCCGAAATACCAGGAACTTACACAAAGACACAGCACAGCATACCAGAAAATTTGAATCATCAGCAGCAATGCTGTCAGAACATAAAATTCCGCACAATTTCATTTCATTTCACATTTTCATACACTTAAAAAAATACAGTTCTGTTGATTTTGACTTTTCACTCATAGACGGAAGAGTACAACAAACACTGACACAATCATTGACACATAACAGAATAAGAACAAAGCTTAAAGTTTTCATTACATAAATGTTTCATTCCTTAAAATTCTGTCATTACCTTCATGATCCATTAGTTACACAACTCAACATATGAATGCCTAAATGTGGAATCTGTAGTGTTCTTCTGCTGTTACCAAGAAACTTACATTGTCACAGCGCATATTCCAGTAATTATATGGAAACCTGAAGCTACAGAAATTATATGCATTTCAGTGTTTACATTGCTAATGATGCGAGTCAGCAGGCATGAAATAATGTGCCATATTTAGCATACTGTGCTGAAGAGCAGAGAAAAACAGTGTTTGGAAAAAGTGTGGTGGAGGATATGTCAAAGAACAGGCACATTTTGTAGAAGGGGAACAAAGGAAACTACATGGTGATGATATTTAGAATTTGACTTGTGACTGTGTATTGCAAGTTATTAAGCAAGGATGATATCACTTTTTATATAGGGGCATAGGTGGAAAAACTGAATTAATTATGTCTCCTAAGTTTTACTAAAAAATATTTAATATATTTTGGTTTATGGGGAGTTCTAATGCTGCTAGTTTTGTAATTATAAAACACATAACCTAAACACCAATTTTAAACTACAACACTTTAAAATCTCTGGACACAAGTAATGTTGAAAATTTTTATTAACTCAACAACTACTCGCTAATGTATAAGTACATGAAGTATGTAAACCTCACAAGTAATGGAAAATTATCTGTGAATATAGGAAGATATATTTTGTGTTGTTCTCATTTCATTACCAGGCAACTTCCAAAGAAAGTTTTCATCACTGTCACAGTGTTGACAAATAATTAAATATTTCGCAAATATCTGAAATTACAGAAAATGTTAGGCAGTTTAGTCTACTTGCACTGCTACGTGGTACACAATAAGACACAATAACTGAGCAATTTGGTCTAAAAACAAAATATTTAGAATTATTTCAAAGAGTGTGCTGAGGAGAATGTTTGGATTTAAGAAACTGATGGAGTAACATGACATGAAGAAAACTTCATGCTCATTATATTCATAGTTTGTATTTATGACCCAGTATACATCACTTTGAAGGTTTACACACAGGGGCAACAAAAAATTTAAGCACTTTTTCTTGTAGGTTACACTGCAGACACTTAACAATATGCTGGTTTACTCTTGCTGAGATATTATAATCACTGCCAAGTCCATTAGGAAGAAATGTTTTGAGCACGTAGCATGCATGAAAGTTATAATAAACACATTAAAATATTAGTGACAAAATCTCAAAAAGAGAGACCAATTCAGAAATCAACACACAGATAAAGGGATAGTATTAAAATGTTACCAGAAAGGAACAAAACATGGGGAAGCGGACTACAATCACTTGTCCAAGCCCAGTGTCAAGCTTTTGTGCACAGGATAATGGCAAGTCTGTTTCTGTGTAATGTGACGGAGTTTTTGACTAACTGAGCAGTTACTAGATTTAAAAGATGGGCTCTGTCCCAGTGAAAGAACTCTTATCAGAGGTGTTCTCAGAAGATTTAAGCCTCTTACATAGATGCAACTGGAGCAGGTCTATAATGAACAGAGATCAAAAGATGGCCCCCTATATATACTGTGTTGGACTAGAGAAGCCAAAGTCAAACATAAGTTGTACTTAAACACTTTTTACTGATCAAAAAAGACATAACAATATTAAAATAAAGAGTTACTCATTTACTCATCTGGAGAACTAATTGAACAAATTGGGAACTAAGCTTATGTACTGTCAAATGCCTGAAAACATATATTTTTTTTTTTATGAACTGTTCAACAAAACTTTAACATGTTTTGGTACCATAAGCAACAGAAAATTAATTTATCCCTTGTGTACTTTTCTCTGGGAGAAGTTCTTACTGTTATATCAAGTTTTGTTTTAAATTCAGAGTAAGGACTGTCAAAAAAGAAATTTCAAATAAATTCGGAGAGAACATATTTTAGGTGATCCAGTGTAGAAGATAATGTAAATGTCAAGCAGTAATAACATGTAAAAAAAATTGTTTTATTTTTTTCTGTTTGATGAATTCTGTTGTGTCCTTTGTTTTTCATCAGCTGTATTCTTTATGTGACTCACACTGCAAAATGTTTCTTAACTCTCTGTTTGCCCAGCCAAGCAATCTGGTAGCTACACCACATAACCAATGTCTCAGAACTGTACCTTTGTTCATGCTTCCCCATGAAAGAGAAAGAAAATATTGTGTTAGGAATCCTAGGTTGTTTGCAGTCATTAACACATGACCTGACTTCTAGACAAAGGTTGCCAGTAAGTTTAAGTTGCCGTGGTGCTTATATACGATATATTGTTGTTACAGAAGGTGCTACAAGTAAAACAAAACTGTGAATATGTAGACACAACTTCATAATCTAAGACACTCTAGCACATTATAGATGCACTTTCACCCTATAGACACACCTGCACATTATAGACACACCTGTACATTATAGACACACCTGCACATTATAGACACACTTACACACTATAGACACACCTGCACATTATAGACAAACTTACACACTATAGACACACCTGCACATTATAGACACACTTACACACTAGAGACACACCTGCACGTTATAGACACACTTACACACTATAGACACACCTGCATGTTATAGACACACTTACACACTATAGACTCACCTGCACGTTATAGACACACTTACACACTATAGACACACCTGCACGTTATAGACACACTTACACACTATACACACCTGTACGTTATAGACACACACACTATAGACACCCCTGTACAATATACCTATACACCTGCACACTGACCAACCAAACAAGTGACCTCATGGATTATGGATCCAGTCACATCACACAAACAGTTTGGTTCAGTTTAATAATATACTCCCATGCAAATTTAGGTTATATACCAACAATTTCTATGCACATATCTCTCTCATGCCCCACTTACTTAAACCTCCTTAATTACAACAAAGTCATAACAGCACTGGTTAATGTTTTGCAGTAGGAAGCTCTCCCGTAAGCAATTTTCTGCATGTCTCTGTTACTAGAATCTGAATTCAGAGGAAGAATGCTGATCGTACACAATATACCATAAAAGTTAGATATACTCTTGTTATTTAGTTTATGTACATTAATATATGTACAGGATATATATATATATTATATATAAAATCCTTTTTGTATAAAACTGTGAACTTTTAAGGAAATTGTAAGCAGGTCACACAAAAGATAAAACACATACATACTCTCCACCTGAAGTAAATTGTGTAGGAACATCTAGCACTCTTTTGAGTTTAATTGTATTTCTCTTAATGACACACAACAGTGCCTAAAAAATTGCTATAGATGATAAAAAAATATTGCAAATATTCAAAAGCTTTTAAGCAAGGTCTATAATGCTGCAGACACAGAGAAAAGCCAGATGCCAATCTTAATCATAATCACCTTTAAATTTCAAGGTAGTAATGAGGTTGAAACATATAATTATGTAAACACTACATCAATTATGCTTTTATCACTTAGGGAATCAAAATTCACACAACTGATAAAATTACTATGTTTGAGTGAAAGAATATAAAACTTCTGGATCTCTTATTCACTTAACTAGCCTAATTCCAAAACAAATTCTGTCACATTTACGAGTACTTGTTCACTGCTCATGTGCATTCCATGGAAATCCGATCTATAGAACATTTAAATAAACACCAACTAAATGCACAACTTTCAGGGCGCAAACTGCTCCCTATATCATGTTACTATCCAACGCGTTTCGGCTCTTTGCGAGCCATCATCGGGGATCCTTTACTAATATAAAAGTGCTTCACAAATGCAGCATCTGTTTGATGATTGTAAAATATGCACTATCTGGAGCTTGAGTTAAAAACACATAAGTCATAAACAAGGTTAAAATGATTTGTTAAATAACTTATTAAAACACTGTTCACTATGTTTCTTGTGTAAAAGATGTTCGCACTTTCTCGGAGTTTTCCATAAGATCGCGCACTACACTGTACTGTTTTCGATGGATCCCTGTAGCATGACGACAGACACTCGCGTTGTACGTAGTGTTGTCGTTGTTTATTACTCGTTGCGGTGTGGTTTTCTTGAAGGTGTAGTATATGTAATTATAAAATTTTTTTTTTTTTTTTTTTTTTTTGATGTGAAGAGGACGTGGTTCAGGTGCTGTAAATTCAAAGTTTATTACTTATAAAAGGTAGAATAAGTAGATAGTAATAGATAATAAAGTAGATAAAATATAATAATAATAAAAAAATATAAATAAATAAATAAAATAAATAAAAAATAAATAAATAAAATATAAAGAAAGGAAGAAAAAGAAAAGAGATAAGTATAAATTTATGAAATTACGAAATTAATAGTAAGAATGACATACCAAGTATATTGTGGAGGTTGCGTCTAGAAGTGTGTCCGGTGAGGGTGAACTGTGTTGTGAGGAATTATTTCTCTGTCGGAGTTTACGTAATGCTGGGGGAAGGTGGGTAGGGGTGATGAGTTTAAAGAGGGGATTCTCTTCTGTCGGTATCTGTTCCTTAACTAATATATTGTGTTTGTGATATAGGTATATGTAGTAATTCTCTATTATATTCATGTGGCTACCTTTATTGCATGGTTTTATTAATCTCATGCTATTTTGCATTGTGGAATATTCATGTTGATTATTTAAAATATGGAGGGCATAGGCTGATTTGGGGTCGTTGGTTTTGATGTACCTGTTATGTTCGGAGAATCTAGTGGATAGGCTACGTCCGGTTTGTCCTATATAATGCTTATTGCATGTGTTACACTTTAAACTATAAATACCACTCTTAGTATGTTCATCATAATCCTGTGTATGCGTTCTTAGGATGCTTTTTACTGTATTGGTTGCGCGGAATGCTATCTTTAGGTTTGTGTTCCTAAATATGTTTGTGACTTTTCTGATATTGGGACTATAGTATCCAAAAGTAACCCATATATTATTGTTTTGTGTTTGTATGTCAGTAGGATGTATTTTCTTGTTTTTGATTTGGGTGTTCAAGTTTTCTATTATAGGGGTAGGGTAACCGTTCTGTTCTGCGATATAGAAAATGGTATGCAATTCCTTGTCTTTTTGTTCCTGTGATAATGGTAAGGTATATAGTCTATTTAACATGTGTCGATAAGCTGCTATCTTATGTTGTAACGGGTGAGCAGTTTGCACCCTGAAAGTTGTGCATTTAGTTGGTGTTTATTTAAATAATAAAAATGCACGGTGAATTAAGATTAAAGACTATAGAACATGTTAGGTAATTTTAGAGCATTTGGTTTGCTAGATGATATGCATAAGCACCCATCAGAAAATAACACACAATAAATATAATGTGTATGTCCAGGAGCAAGCACCAAGAATGCCTGAGCAGAAAGTGCTGAGGGGAATATTTGGACCAAACAAGAGATGAAGTAACACAGAATGAAGACAATGACACTCTGAGGAGATTTACAGTATGTGGTTATGTCTTAGCATAGATCACTTTGGAGGCTTGGGCATATGTGTAATAATTTAATAATTTAATCACGCACATCTTCTTGAATGTTACACTGCACACATACACTGAAAATGTGTTGGTATACTCTTCCTCGGATATCATTAAGATTAGAAAAACCATTAGAATTGATGGTGTTGATCATGTAGCATGCATGAGGAGTATAAGAAATCATGGAAATTTTAGAAGGAAAACCTCATAGGATAGAAAATTCCAGGAACAAAGGGACGTGAGGATAATATTAAAAAGGATCTTAAGGAAGGAGGGTGTGGAAATGTGGACCTAGTCATCTATGTCCAACTCTTGTAAACATAGTAATAAATATTTAGTTTCTGTAGAGCAAGAGGGGTTTCTTGATTAGTTCAGCAACAACTAGCTTCTCATATATTGACTGTGCTCCACTGAAAAATATGGATATTCTCAGAAACTTTCGAATTTCTTAGCAGCTCTGTAATGACAAGAGCTCAAAAGTAAATTCTTGTATCTGAGATGTTTGGTCAAAAATTACTGAGTCAAATGTCATCTGTACAGATTGAAAAATTTTTTACCATATAACAAAGACATAATACTGTTAAAATTACCCATTTTAAAAGCGTCTTCATTCCATAGTAGGCCATGTCACATCTGAGATTGTTAATTGATGGCTTCTTATTGTGGAGTCCCAGGTTCAATCTGAGGGAGATAATGTGGAATTTGTAGTGGACAAAGTGGCAGGGGAAAGGTTTATCTCCATGTACTTCGGCTTTCCTTTGTCAATCATCATTCCACCAATGCTTCACATTCATTTGTTTATCGCACAGGGCTGGTAAAATAGAACCATTAACAACTGCAATACCAAGGGACTCAGTCTCACCCCACTCCAAGAATTAGCAAAAAGAGTGACATTTTGAGGTTGACCATTTCTTTGATAGTTGCCTGAATTTTAAGCATGGGATGAAGGCTGTCATGGTACCATAAAAGGTGAATAAACCTTGAATATTTTTTGGTATCACAATGGAATCATAAGAAATTAAAGCTGAATGTATTATCTGAAATTTATTGCCTAGAAGTGACTTACTACTCAGTTCCAGGTCTGCCTAAGAACATAATTGCAAGCACAGATAAAAAATTTCACATCAAAATCGGAGGAAATATGTTAGATGGTATAGAGCCAAGATAGATATAATGGTAAGGCTGTGGATTATGCACGAGTCTCACTTCAAATGCACCACTAGGTAACTAAATAGGTGGAAAGCAAAGAAAATAATGTTTTCTTGTTTCTCTTGAGTAATAGCTTCACTCTTTTGCTTAGGATCACTGGCAGATCTATACTTTATGTGGTTTATACATCAGAAATTTGTCAATTTAGCATAAGCTGGACCACACAGCCTGACAGATTGAGGGTTAAACTGATGGTCTGAAAAAATGTATACTGTGTGTCAGTCGTCATGAAAATGTGGGTGACACTGGATGCTGTTGATTTAGTGATCCAAGATCATGTGCATGCATTTCAGCATCATGCAACATGAGGAAAAGAATTCTCACCTTGGTTGCACTGATCGGAGTCCTAGAGAATCCAACTCTCCGATATATTCACCATCTTACATACATCAGCTGGTTCTACCATTGTGTTTGTCACAGCCCACAACTGAAAAATGATCTGAGCCAGATGTATGCAGTGCAAATTATGATAATTCTTGTTACATTTAACACTATCCTTCTGTCACAGGTGCTATTTTCCTTTCATGCTATCTGACTACAATTTTCCATGCAAGCTACAAATCCAGACCCAAAAATTGTCTGTGCTTCTGTCACCCTAATAATATTTTGAAAAGAGTAAAAATTATAACGTTCCACATTAGGCAATCAGCTTCACGTTCTTGTTTGTAGACACCGGAACTGGATGAAGAAAGCTGACAATATGTGAAATACCAAAAAATGTAACTCGATTACATTACTTAATAAACATACCTTCTCCTGCACATTTCATTTGAGCACAGATATTTAAAATTTAAAGTGAATCCTAAAAACTACACACTAAGTCTGAAACACAAAAATAATTTGGACATTTATTTAATTTTACCTTCCAGCACAAGTATCATTCAAAGATTAATTACAAATTTTTAAAAAATGGACCTCACAATAATTCTGTTTACTCTAACTTTGCAGATGTACAGAACAGCAATCCAAACACTAATTTTAACTATCAACACCTTAACATTTCTGGACCCATATAAAGTTGAAAGTTTTCATTAAGTAAATATTTCAGTAAATTAAGTTACAGACCAACTGATGCACACTAAAACCACTTTTTATGTAGCTTTATTATTAAAATTGTTAAAATTATACCCCAACACGTGTTTCGATCCAAGGATCATCGTCAGGGGGTTTTTTGTTGAAAGCTACAGTCACTTCATATACATGATTTTAAACATTCTGACGGCACTTTAAAAACTTATATATTATAAGTTAAAATCTTGTAAAAAGACCCGTTAAAAGTTGTAAAATTGTAAAAGTACTTTAGATAGTAGATTGCGGAAGTGCTGGCGTGTGGGATCGTGGTATTAAAGGCATGTGATATGTTTTTGTGGGGAGCGAAGTGTACTGCCTGTTGTACGGTGAAGAGTACTATTTTAGTGTGCATCAGTTGGTCTGTAACTTAATTTAATATGACGAAGATGCACGGTGTCAACAGTGTGAAATAAGTATTTCAGTACTTACACTTTTATATCATTTAGCACTTTAAATCTGCTCAAATTGCAGAAACCAAACTGTGCATGCACATATGTTACTTTTCTGGTATTCTTAATCACTTACCAGGTAAATTCCGCTCTTATTCAGAATCATAGTGTTGCTTCAACAACATGTATTACATAGAAACTTAAAGTTACACAAAATGTTGTATGAATTTCAGTCTATTTGCGTTGAATAATTTGATAAATTACATTCCATTGCATACTAAATGACAGGCTAACTAAGACATGCTCCCTTGACTCAACTCAGGGCTACCATAAGTCTTCTTTTCTCTGAACATTTCCACTTTCTCGAAACAAAAATTTCCATCCGGGTGTTATTTTTAATTTATAGAAATGTTCAGGTTTCTGACTGTTATTTATTAAAGCTTAATGGTACTGTAAGTGCCAAAAAAGTCTGCTACTTTTAAAAGAAATACATAATTATAGTATTATGTTAGTATTCTCCGAGTCCAAAAAAAGTATGACTTATGCAGTTGACTGGAATGTCCCGGAAAATGTCAGTGGGGAAATTCTTAACAACTTGAACTCACTGAAGAACATGCTTCAAGAACGTCTCTCTCTGAATTTCATATCCATGAAATTTAAAGAGCAATCGGCAGAGAAATTTTGAGAGGAAATTCTGTTTAATAAAATTGTGACTATGTGCATGTCCTCTTTCTTATCCTTCTTTTTTCTGATATGTCCTCATATTTTGTGGTCGAGAAGTGGGAAATGTTATTTTTTCTTGGCTGATATATGGTAACCCTACTCAACTTTATATATCATTAACTTGTAAAAGTATTTCACATGTCAATATGACAACATATTTCGGTCTGCTGATGGACCATCCTCAGGTCTGTTACAGAAATAATATATATTGCGCGGTCAATGTTGTCCAAGATTGACACCTGAAACTTAGTGACAAACCAACTATTTTAAATGTCCAAAAAATTATGTATGTGGATTAATGTAAATGCGTAAAAATATAATCCTAAAAGTATAGATGTAAAAATATAGAAGTTGCTGTGTCAAGTAGCAATAGGTAATTTTTATATGTTAACATTTTCTGTCAAAGATCAGAATGAGAATAGAACCAGCTTAAATATTTCCCAGTACGAATTTGAGGTACGCATCTTTTGATGGTGACCGCAGATCATGCAATCTTAAAAATTCGAATTACAAGAGTCGAATCGCACTGCATGCGCGTTTCGATAGTCCTGTTCTGCTATTCGATAGTCCCCATGCCCAAGTATCGATTTCGTACGTCCGTCAGGAGTCGTACGGTGGCGCCATCAGGTGGGCGAGCAGTCCAATGATGTACGGACAAATCGCAATATTCGAAAAACGTTGGTGTTTATATGACAGTGTTCTTTGTTCTTAACAGTTTTAAATAAGGTAACAACAAAGTGCAAAGCCTATGTGATACGTATGAAACATCTGAAATATGACAGGGGACGAAATGCACGTTTGGAATACCCGTATCTGTAGTGTTTCGCACCACAGTGAGATTTCCATACATAACAGCTTATAGGCCAGCTATCACAGCTTCAGGTGGTTTTTCTGGTCAACGGACGAAAAAAGACCCCAGAAATTTCACATTGCTGCATATTTATAATGTTCTGCATGAAGTGAGTTGGGCGGGTTTTAGCAGCATCTGCGTACAGTATGCAGTTTTGTCAGAGGATGTGCGTGGGATAAAGTGAATCGAGATACGTGAGTAGGAGTGGGGCGTTGGCCTTCGCAGTGTAGCGTTAACGTAGTGTGTGATGGCGTCTATCAGGACGCGATTGTGGCTTGTGTTGGTGTGGTATATAGGATCGGTGGAGTGTCAGACCCAAGGCCCCAGGTATTACAACATGGAATATCAAGATCGGTATGACAATACATATGTCTATAACAACAGACGGTATGGACGGCCCAATTACCCAGGAGACGGCGATTACAACAGAGGTTATGGTGGGAATGATGACAGATATCAGGTAAGTGCAGAACTTGTGCTCCATCCCAGTGCGAATAAAGCTCGAGGCGTTTCGAACAGAATGCGTGTAAGCTTAAGAAGTGGGATACCCCAACATCTTGTGAGATATCATTCGTACTGGCAGAAGGCGGATTTGGTTGGTGTCTCCTCCACATACACATTCGTTTGTGCTTGTCCGACCAGGTTTAGGTTGGGTTATACCCCGAAGTTGGAGGCTGTGGTTACCTCCGAGACGTCGGTACCTATATAGCAAACTACACGGACCAAATCCAGAATAGCGTGCGAGGTAATTTTTTGCTAGAGAGACGGAAGTATTTATTATAGCACTTGCACGAAGAGTTCGAAATAATGGTATCTGTAAAAGAAGCACTCTTTGTTACTGTACGAACGACCTATACCGCATCACAATTCTAACGTTTCGGAGGGAAATATTCCATGTCTTTAAGTTCCATAAAAATTTGCTCATCCGTCTGGACGTCCTATTGCATGTCCACGTGTGGCTATCTGAGTAGGCCTTGCTTGTGTTAGATAACGTTGGCTTTGGCTTTTAGTGTTATGGTTTATTTTGTTACGTTAGTACACAGCGTGGGAAAATTTCAGATTTAGAAATACTCAGTTTAAAGGTATGAGACATAAACGTGACACTTACGTGACAAATGTTAATCTCACTAGTTGCCAGAAAGGTGTGCACCATCCAGGAACCAAGCTACATAGTACACTGCTCGTCCACATAACATTATAAGCCTAAAATGTGATAAAAATATTTAATTCATTAATTTATTCACATTCAAGTCGATCCAAAACGGTTGGAAAACCTACTGAATATAGAACAAGTCAAAAGAATTAAATGTACATACAAATACAATTACAATTACAAAAGGATTACAATGAATACATTACTGCAATTTATATAAGATAAGATAAAATATTGAATGCATGACTACATATATAAAAGTAGCATACTGTACAGAGTAAGAAACATTTAACAAACAATACACCAAGCCAGGAGAATGTGATACAGAATTCATTATAGGAATGTCTAATTTTTTTCTGTATTAACATTAAAGTACTCATCTAATGAATAAAAGCAATTTGTATATAAAAAGGTTTTTAAAACTGTCTTAAATTTCTTTGGGTTATTAGAAAGGAGACTATTATAGATCTTAATACTCAGATAGTAAACCCCTTTTTTATATATAGCCAGATCTGCCAGAACTTTATTTTTATTGGCTGTGCTGAGGGAATCGTCAGGTGCTTCAGCCCCTCAACCCTTCAGTTTGTTACCACATTACCCAAAACACATTACCTCGGTGTGGATGTGGCACAAGGACTGTCCAATAGTCACATGGCCACACATCCAAATAATGCCAAATACCCTGATGTTGTTGCGCTAGCGTTTGATCAGCGCAACCTGAAGCTGACTTGTGTATATAACGATTACAGCTTGTATCTTTGGGATGTACGAGACATCAAGCGAGTTGGCAAATTCCACTCGTTCCTCTTCCACTCTTCTTGTCTGGTTCAGCATGCCCATTGAAGTGCTTCTCATCATGCTGGAATTGTTAGTCAAGCTTGAGGTACTAGCTTTCAGCCCATGTCGTGGCAGCATGCGACTGCCAGCGGCACTGCCCTTGCTGGTCACCTTACCTGAAACTTGAATGGGGGCACATGCAAGGGCTTCTGACGAGCTGTATTCGCCAAGTCACTCAATGAACAAACTCGACGCAGACCACCTGAGTCAATTGCTTGAGTTCCATCAACACTGTCTGCTCCAGCGGGAGTGTAACAATGTGCATGGTTGGCCACATGAGGAGGCCTTCCGCCTTTTTGGGGTGTTTGGCTTATATCAGTGATGCTCTGACTGCTCTTGAGGTTCGAGCGGTAACCAACACTCTGTAATTTCCTACGTGTTTCTTCTATCCTACTTTGCAATTCCTCACGCTTCTTGGATGTCTCATCGTCAACACGTGTCTTGCTTAGCAGCATTAATGACTGCAACATTACGAGGTGCTGGAGAGGATAAGGGTCCACCCTGGTCAGCTCGCACGTGAAATTGAGATGATATGCTTTTTCTAGCTGCATCTTTGGGGGAGTCCAGTTCAGCTCCACTCAGAGATTCAGAGGTATTCTTCAGGTACTTTTCTCTCCTTCCAACAAGATTCAAACTTCCTGTGTTGCTGACAGACAACATGGACAGGAGGTTCTTCTCAGCTGTATCTGCACTTGCAGTAGACACTTCATCATCATCCTCATCACTATCCTGGCTACCTGACACAGACGCTGGCACCGAGACAAGTGGCAGATCAGCAAGTTGCTCAGGGTGATGATTCTTTTTCATCCGCCTCTGGGAACGTCGTAGTTCCTCCACATCCATTGCATTTACAATGTAATCAATTCCTGGCTCCTCAGCAGGTGGATAGTATATAAGTTGATCCCCTTGCTCTCGTTCTGTTGATTCCCCTTACCATGTCACGTGACCATGCACCCACAGATGCTGACACCAGTAGCCGACAGTCATTGGTGAATCGCAGACTTGTCACCACTTCAGAATGTCCAAACATTGTTGCCATGCATTTACCTGAATAGTAGTCATACACACAAAGCGTTTTGTCTGTGCAGCTTGTGGCTGCGTAGATTCCGCTACTGTCCAACACAACCTTTATAAGGGAGCCATCTTCACCTACTGAACCTTTGTAGGTTTTGCTGTGTTTTCCGCTACTAACATTGTAGACACGTATGTTGCGATCCTGGCAAGCTGTTAAGATGTGTTTCTGTCCTGAATCCACTTCCATGTCATACAGCGTTGTCTTACCAGCAATGTTGTGAGCTCTTGAAAACTGGCACTGCGTACCTGCAGGAGTGGCCCGCAGCTGTCGAAATATGATAGACTTATCAGCACCACATGACACCATTTGCAGTTGATTGTGCGCGTTCAGGAAACGGACAGCTGTTATGGAAGATGAGTGGTCATCCAGTGTCTGCACAAAGTTAAACTCCTCATCTACATTGAAGACGTGTATCAGGCGGTCCCTGGAAGCTGAAGCAAGCGACCGATGTCCACTATCATGCTGGCTGTATTCAAGACAGAGCACTTCTGCATCATGGGCTTCTATCCGACAGCTCCTGTAGATTATGTATTATTATAGACCTATTTCGCTATTGACAGTTTTTTCAAAAGTATTCGAGAAAGCACTGCACAGCAGATTAAGCCAACATCTACACACTAACAATATATTGGTCCCAGAACAGCATGGTTTTAGGAAAGGTATATCTACAGAAAAGGCTGCATTCAAACTAACTGATAGTGTGTTTAAATCTCTTAACCAAAAAATACGTGTTGGAGGAATTTTCTGTGATCTAACGAATGCCTTTGGCTGTGTAAATCATGAAATTTTGTTATCTAAATTACATTTCTATGGCATTCAAGGAGTACTGGCAGATTGGTTCAGATCCTATTTAACAAACAGACAACAGAAAGTCGAAATAAGATCTAGTTCAACTCGAAAATTTTCCTCTGACTGGGGTACGATGAAACATGGAGTCCCCCAAGGGTCCATTCTAGGGCCCTTATTGTTCATAATTTATATCAGTGACCTTCCAATGAGAATAAATTCCTTGTCAGAACCAATATTATTTGCTGATGACACTAGTGTCATAATCTCTAACAGAAATTTGAAGAATTTTGTACGATATCAAACTCAGTTCTCTCCAGTATGATTGAATGGTTCTCAGCAAACAAGTTAGTCCTAAATATAGAGAAAACGAATATAATGAAATTTGTAACAAATAATTCACCACAATGTTCATTGACTATTGGTTATAAAGATATGTACATAGAAGAAAAACTAAATTCAAATTTTTTTGGCTTACATCTTGATAACCACCTGCATTGGAAAGGTCATATTGATCAAATGATACCTAAATTAAGTGGAGCATGTTATGCAATTAGGTCAATGTTCCACATCAGCAACATTAACACTCTCAAGTCAATTTATTTCGCATATTTTCACTCTGTTGTACAATACGGAATAATTTTTTGGGGAAATTCGTCCAACAGCAGGAAGATATTTACATTACAAAAGAAAATCATCATAATTACGGTTGGTGCACATCCTAGAACTTCATGCAGAAGTCTATTTAAAAAACTAGAGATTTTGCCTGTTCATGCCAATATATATTTTCATTAATGAACTTCCTCGTTAATAATCAAAAAACTTTCAAACAAATTCATCAATACACAGTACTAATACAAGCAATAAGCACCATCTTCATAGACCAACTGCCAACCTATCATGCTTTCAGAAAAGTACATTCTGTTCTAGTATCAGGATCTTCAATAGCTTACCGTGTAATATCAAAAATCTTAAGAATTAAAAAGGCACAATTTAAAGCAGCACTAAGAAGATACTTAAATGCACACTCCTTTTACTCTGTAGATGAATTTCTTATGAGTAC
Source organism: Reticulitermes speratus (assembly GCA_021186555.1). Lineage (NCBI taxonomy): Eukaryota > Metazoa > Arthropoda > Insecta > Blattodea > Rhinotermitidae > Reticulitermes > Reticulitermes speratus. The sequence goes on along the minus strand of JAJKFL010000010.1, from coordinate 8,395,232 downwards.
TGTTAACCTATAATACTGACGTCTAAGGCCGGCTACACACGTAACTGCATACTTGAACGGTATGCTTGTACACATTTATTGTACAAGTATACCTGACGGCCGTATAGCCTCCACACGGCACAAGTATACTTGAACAGTGCCAGTTTACGCTTGAACCATGTCGTCGACGGACGACGACGACGCGCTCGCTTTAGCTGCTTTCGTTTTAGTTCAAAGAAAAAAAGCAACGAAAAAACTTAGCTTGTGGTGTAAAGACTGGCTAATGAAAAGGAAAAGTTACTCACACACTAATTTTTTTAAAGGAATTGACAATATACCCTCGTGATTGGCATAATTACTTGCGAATGGACGAAGAAACGTACTTGAAACTTTTATCACTCGTCACTCCTTTAATTAGAAAGCAGGACACGATCATGAGAGAGGCTATAACCCCACATGAAAGATTAACAGCAACCTTGCGATTTCTTGCAACGGGATGAACCTACGAAGATTTGAAATTATCAACTATAATTTCACCACAAGCTTTAAGTTACATAGTTCCTGAAACATGCCGTGCAATATATGATATATATGCAATTCAGACTTGCACAAGTCTCTGATTCTACTACACACGTTCAGTTACACCTGCGCATGCAGGACATGTGCAAGTATACAGTATAGAAATTCAAACATTTTCATGTTGTTTGTACAGTCAAAATACCTGTGCAATATTATCATACACACGCTCATGTATACTTGTACAATAAATATGTACATACATACCGTTCAAGTATGCAGTTACGTGTGTGTTGCCGGCCTAAGACTGCACATAGAATGTTTAAAGCATTTTGCAATGTACACTTTTATATGATTTTGTATGTTATGACTTATTCCACATCCTCTTGTCTTGTGACAAAATTATGGATCCATGGAATGTATATATGTATGTATGTATGTATGTACTCAGTCAATACAACAAATCACAATGTACCTATTTATTTATAACAAGCCAATGAATCATGAAACAGTACTTACAGAAACATCGTAGAAAATCACGTATAATCACAATAACCAAAAAACCATCTCGATAATAAATTAAAGAGGCTCCACAAGCTTTATGAACACTTGGTAGTGCTCAGGTAGATATTAAACCCTCACTCACTCTGCAGCACTACCAAAGACTTCAAAATCCTATACTATCGCTTGCCGAAATGAAAATTTAGAAGCAAGAGCCGAAAAAGACTTTAGATGTTACTACCTCGCAGCCAGGATGTTGAGTGACCCTAGGAATAAGCACACGTAAAAAGGTAAACAGTAGGAACAAACCACTTTAGCCACAGGGAGGAAAGGACAGGTACAACTCAATGAAGATAAAGGGGGTGGCAGTTATCGTCCGGCGGAACTTTCTCGTGCTCAGGTCACGTAACACGGCACAATACTATGACATGTAATACATCCTTGTGCTAGGGTATAAAGTAGTGGAGTGCAACCCGCGGCCCGTGACTGTTTTCGAACACACTTAACTTGTGCCCTGTCAACAGAATGGAAAACTTTTTTAGTGATTTGGTGAACTCCACATGCATACTTAAATTTAGTAAACAATGTTTTAAGTCGTAATGGGTTTCGTGCATATTGCATGGGAAAATATCGTATGTTGGAAACTTTACAGTGGGAGGAGTGAAAAAAAGTAGAGTGGTAAGCTCCACCGTCCCCCTTAATCTTTCAGCTTTATATGCGACATAGTAATACTAATACAAGCCTACTTCAGTCATAATTTATGTAATAAAAATGTGTATATTTGTTAAAAATTTATCACTGACAAAGAAACTGGTAAGCTTCTCACTGACTCTTGAAAAATAACATAAGTCCTGAAAACGCAATTAAAACTAATTAATGTATTAATTTTGTTTCCGTAATACTAACAATTAATATTAATTTTAGCTCCTTTGTGGCTTAATATAAAATAAATTCTCCTTGAAAAAATAAAGACTTTTACTGTTTAAGAATTGGTATGTGGCCTGCACAGGGTTTTGAGGTTTTCAAAATGGCCCTTATGCTGTAAAAGGTTGCTGGGCACTGGTATAAAGGATCTGCGGAATGTAAGGAAATTAGGTTCTGTTATATTTTATTCTCAGACTTCAGGGCTTGAAATGGCAGGATGATTGGTGAACTATTATTTGTAAACGATGTTGTGGGAAACGGTCGTAATGTAATGTCGCGGTATTTGCCTGGTGAGATCGAGGAAAACCATAAAAGACGTCAGGATGATCGTTTGGCGGCCGAGATTTGATCCGAAGACCTCCCGAGCAAAAGTCACAACCCTTACCGTACGAGTCCAGTTCGATGTGGGCAGAGTCTGTTTACACCGAAAGTCCTGACGACCTACATGCGTTTATGCATACATCTCTGGCCTACTCGCTAAATGCGATATTTACTCGTATTACAGTAAAACTAACTCAGTACATAATGATACAAAATACAGTGAAGCTATATTAAAATTTTCTCCTACATGTTTCGACCAGTCCTGGTCATCGTCAGGGGAACAATCTCAACATCCTGGAAAGTACATAAGTCTTTACATACCAGATATTCAAAGGTTTCTGCAAAATTATATTTACTACCAACTAATTGCACTAATTAACATATGTAAGATTATTACTCTGAGATGTTTAGGCTATATATACTTCCTTCGTGTAATGACACTCCCTGAAGATATCTACTGTCTGTATAATATCAAGTTTGCAAAGGCTTCTGTTCCTTCCAGGATGTAGAGATTGTTTCCCTCAGGACGGCCAGGATTGGTCTAACATGCTGGGACAAGTGTTAATACTCATTCACTGTATATATTATATTATGTACTGTGTTGGTTTTATTTTAATTAGTAATTCAGAAGGTACAACGGTCAGGACATAATACAAAGTCGCTAATAGCTTATTTCTCGGAGCGAAGACTGATTGGGACAAAAGCTGTAGGGATGAGTGGTTAACACCACGTCCCGGCCGCTTTACCCTCAGGGAATGACCCAGTACTCATTGTATAGGAGGCTGGGTGGGTCCCAGGGCCGGTGTGGACGGATGCGGAAAATCTTGCCCCATTGGGATACGATCCCCGGACCGTCCAACCCGTAGCGAGTCGCTGTACCTACTGTGCCATCCCGGCCCACGGTGGTTTTCGAGTTTTTCTAAAATTTGTGGACTCTGCCTTTTCGTATTCAGGTAATGCACGAGCTTAAAGACTTTCGTAAGGGGTGAGGATTATTTTTGTGGGGCATATTTAAGAGCAGAGGGTTTAAAAGTGATCCCCAGACGTCGGTGGACCTGATAGTCGATATATATAGTGCGGTGTCTAACGCAGACTTTTAACATCACAGTCACTTCCCGACTTACGCAATTTCAGGTTACGCAGTTTCAGACTTAGAAAAAAAAAATTAAAAAAACTAAAAAAAGGCCTTTTTTGAAACGCGCTCCAGATTTGTCCTCGCGGTAATGAAGCGCAGTGAGACGAAGGTGGCGGAAGAGTACTGCTGGGTGATAACACATGCGGTTGGACGGTTATGCTACTGCCGATCGCGTTCCAGCATGTTGGAGTTTGGATTTCAGCTGGACTCCCGTGTAACGAGGCCTACATTCATAGTTGAGCGTATGTGTAGCCATTTCCGACTTAAGTACTGCATAGAGAAGCTGTCAACGAATTTGGTGAAACGAGTTTATATTAAAGAGAAAGGTGGACATTTTCCGAATTTATTGTAATATTTTATAATTACTTATTATAATTACTTGTTTGCATGACCTTTATAGAGAGGGAGGGATATGAGGCCGTATGACTGGTTAATCGGTTCTCGACGTTTCGAATTACCGTCACACCGCCGTGGAAACCTTAAGACTCATGATGAAAATTTAAATTCAGGTTCTAAATGATCCTTTGCCTCTTTGTGTACTCAAGGACACGGACACTCTCTTTACTGCGTCTCTTTTGATTGGAACATTCATTTGTGTTGCGTGGGAACCGCGCGAGGTGACATTTAGATTAACCTCATTCTCTCTCAACTACAAGTACGGAACAAGGGAAGTAATTCAGCAATATGTTCATTAACACCAACTGGCTTAATGTACAAAGTGTCCCTCTTCCCGTCACGTTCAATCCCGTAACTCCGTGGAGCAGACACCTAATTTAGAAGCCATCATCAATCTTGTACAAATTCGCTAAACTGTGCCAATTATGGAACACAGAAGAGCATTTCTGTGTTCACAGAAGCCTACCACTGGACTGTCTCATGAACTGGTTTAATTCACTCCACACTTTCATATATTTTCGTATCCGTTTTAATCTTATCTCACCTAAGTAGGCTCTTACCTTCAGTATTCAGGCAGAAATTTTGTATGTTTTGTTATTTCGCACGGGCTTGACCTTCCGGGGTTCGACTCCCGGCAAGAATAGGGGATTTAACTATTTTCCAAAACATCCAGATAATTATTATGGAACATAACAGATGTGAGAATTTTAGATCTCGTTTTTAGAGCGTGTTCGCATTGTCGCGAAAAGCGTCTGTTACCTTCGTCATGTCCGCCCGCCTGCATGTATTGGCACTAATCCCACTAACGGATTTAAGTGAAATTTGAGATTGGGGACTTGTATGAAAATCTGCCACGAAATTCCAAATTTAGTTAAGACAGGGTAAAAATATCGGGCAATTTACGTGAAGGCCTAAGTACCGTTTATTATATCCGGCTACATTAAATCGCTATAAACGCACTGTCTTCGAGTGAAATTGTATCAGGCAGTTAAGGCCGAGGAGGTACAAACAGTGCGCGAACGCGCCATTATGTTACGTTATGCGAACGTTGTTGTTGTTGTTGTGATTTTTCTTCTCTTCTTCTTCTTCTTCTTCTCCCTTCCCCACCGGGGGTCACGAGACAAAGCTATTGGCGTAATCCGGGTCGCGGTTACAGAAGACTGTGAAACACTGCTGTAAGACCGTCCGATATTGCAAGATTTCCAGCATCTGACACTGCATTAAGCCCCGTCTATTAGCCTTTAGAAGCATGTTCGCGGCGTAGTAATTTGAAACCCCCCGTTAAGGTGTTATCTGGAACTGTTTCTGGGGGCAGAGCAACGAACATCCCTGAGAAAAGCAGATCTGGGTCAGTTTCCGGAGCACGAGCGAACCAAATTTCCTAATCTCCTTCCCTCAGTAAATTCGCAACTCCGTCACCACATTACGTACACACGCAATCCCGTCGTAACCCGCTGGTCAGTTCACAACAAAGTAGCATAATGACTGTGTAAGCTTGGTGTTAATATTCTGAGTGTGTCACGGGCATAACATGAATGAAACTACGAATTACGTTTTCTTTGTTGTGGGGGGGGGGGGGGGGGGGGATAGAATGGCCCGAGAAAGCCTGAAGTGTTCTTAAGATATAACCTTCGACTGATATTTTAACTGGGCCCAAACTTAAGACATTATCTGTGCTTGCAGGCCCTTGCAGACCTGTGAGATGTGTTTCGTACGTTAGACATGCTCGCGTCAATGTTTGCAACATATTATATAAATTAGAAACCGAACATCGGCTTTACTTCCTTTTATCTCTAACGCATATTGTTGAAAGAGTGTCGTTAAATCCTAGAATTAGTTTATGGCCCTATACCTGCTATATCCTCGGGATAGAGACAGGTGTCGGGCTCTTGTGAGTGCGGTAATGAACCTTCGGGTTCCATAAAACGTGGGTAATTTCTTGACTAGCTGACGACCTGTTAGCTTCTCAAGAAGGACTCCATGGAGTTAGTTAGTTAGTTAGTTAGTTGTTGTACCTGCTATATCTGTACATGTCCACACAGTATCGCCATTTTGTTTATGTCATTCCTTTCACCACCTCAATCTTTTTCATGGGATAACTAGGCTTTGTTATATGTGTTAATTTAATCTTACGTTTTCTGTCAAGGTGCCTACTGGGGTGCCCCAGCCAGGAGTCATGGCAAGATGGCGACCAGACTTGCAAGGTAAGCAACGTCCAGATTCCCTGGAGCAGTTCAAAAGGGATGGCTTCGTGTACGTCACCACCAGCTACTTCAACAAGGTGCAAGGTTTCAAAGTCAACCTGTACGACAATCCTGACCCCAAGTCTGGGTACCGACCAGGCCTAACACCTGTCGACAGGATCCTGGGCACCACCACCGTTTTCCTGGGCATTCCATACGCCTTGCCGCCTGTCAAGGACGGTCGATTTAGGGTAAATTTTAGTTTTCTTTCCCATTCTGTGCTACGAACGTGAAATAACTTTCGGGAGGTATTAACCCTTTTCCCAGAAAGTTGCTGCCAGTGAAAAGAAATCTCTCATGTCTGTTCTTGTTCTTGCATGAATGGCTAGTTTCTTTGGAAATATACAGTCGAACTCGGTTATAACGACACGAAAGGGACTGAATATTTTGTGACGTTATAAGCGAGTGTTGTTATAACCGAGAAGTGGGTAACAGTGAGGAATTATTCTATTTTCACCGTGCATTTTTCGAGTATAGACAATGTTTTTCACCAACTAAATGCACTTGTTATAAAAACACTAAAATATTCTAAAACTGTTTGATAAAAAGCCCCGACATGTTTCGGCTCACTAATGAGCCATCCTCAGGGGGTCACAACTGTCTGTTCTCAAAACACGTACATATGTTAATCCTCTGTAGAGGTATATGGTCAACGTCTTATCTAACCAATCTTTATTTATCACTCCGTAAACCGATATGTTTTTTTTGAAAGGCACTTCCTATAGATTATGCATTATATTATTGCATCACTTTCACACTCATTATTGTTTGTAGTGTACATTGGTTGCTATGGTAACGTAAATATTTGCATATATAGCTACCTGTTTCACTTATGTCTGTATTGACACTGTTCGTCCTTTTTGAATTCTTAAGTTGCTACGTAGATTCCTGGGCGTCATGTTAAATGTGTGGTATGGGCGGATGCTTATGAGTGCATTTTCACCAGAGGAGCCTTGGTATTGTTGTACTGTAATAATAGGGACAAGAAATTAACGTAATCCAAAGTAGATATTAACGGGTTATAAGGTGTAATTTTGTAGATAATGAATGACCTACCTTACACGTGGGTTTTCGTTCTTGAGTAAGCTAAACGTGTAGTGTTTGCGTCGTGGTTGAGTATGCACTGTCAAGGTTTTCGTGTTAGTTATGAAGGTATTCGTTATTATCACTTTGTATAAAATTGTACAATAGTAGCGCTGTTAAATTGCTAAAATTAATAGTAAAACAGTGTGGTATATTATATTAAACAACATGCTGTGATATAATTCATAAATTATTGGCAGCGTGGTCCGGTGTGCTGTTTTGTGGGTTATATGTGTGTATTGCTGTATGGTAGAACCACCTACTTTCGAAGGATTTTATACAAAGTGGTAATAACGAATATTGACTCAACTGTTCTGATGTAACAAAGAACATTTGGTCTATGTACAAACTTCAACGACCCCCCTGATGATGGCAATATAGTTTCCGAAATGCGTACTGGGGTAATCTTTTAATAAAGAAATCAGTTACAAACTTGTTTTGGTGCATTTGTTGGTGTGAATTAATCAATTTTTCCTAACTAGTCTGATTGGTCATATGTAAATTTAGCAATCCCCCTATAGGTCCAAAATTTTAAAATATTGTATTCTAACTCCCCATTGGTCCCTAATGACTGACGCGATATCCCTTAACGAACGTATGTAAACCCCGTATAACGTCTTCTACCGGACAAATTTAATGTGCTACCGTGACTAACACGGTATCCACCCACTCGTGATTTACATCTCGAAAAAGTGTCAAACCCTCGAATTTTGACTGACCTAACAAACTCCAAAATCCCCATTAACTTTGGCATTGACAAATGTGTGACAACTAAAGTATCCTTTTGTACTAACAACGGTATCTCCTATCTTATGCTAACCTCTACTTCTCTCACTCTCTGCTCTTTGTATCTATCTTCTTCACTCCTGCCATAATTACCTTTTTGTTAACTACCAGATGCTACTGACTTCCTTCCTAATACCTGCATTCTCTGTCGCTATATTCCAGAATTAACTTTAATTTGCCTAAATAACTATTTCAAACGGTTATAATATGTAGGGTGAATTGAACAGAAATACGAAAATAAAAATAGAAAAGTGCATTCGTTGGTTAAAAAACTGAAAAAAAATTAGTTTTAAAAATTTGTGATGGTATGTACACTAAGTATTACTGGAGTTTTGAACTTTGTACAATATTTAGTATTCCAAATGGAGGGAAATTTTGGAAACTGATTCATTAGAAAGAGCTAACTAATCAATATAATGTGATTGAAAACCGGCCCAATTTCCTAAGCACTATGCTGAATTTCTGAATGTCACGATATCTACATAGCTACTGAGGCAGACTGACAGATGTGGCCTGTTGTGTGCTGCGTCGCGTTGTACGCAAGCAGTACTGCGAATGAAGAAGAAACCCCGTCCACCGCGAACCAGAAGGTCTGATTCATTCACTCACCTCGTGCCAGCTGCGCCTTTGACCTTTGATATTCCTGGCCACTGTCTGGCTTCGAACTGCGGTCTGCCAGCTCTCACCCTGTACCCCTATACCACCGATCACGTGCTGTACTCTGTCGTTATTTTCGGAAACTACTGAAGAAAACATGACAGACACTTGAACTCGAGTTTTTTTTACTTCTATTGAAATGTAACTACCTTTCAGGGACAGGATTGGCCCCAGTCTTCAGGTTTATTATATCCAAAGCAACTGTCACTACATGATAATGTATTACGTCAATTTAGAACACTGCTTTATATTTTATATTTTCCATTCCTTGCATTATAACTCGATTTTTCATTGTCAACCAACAAAAGCACACAACTGTCACAGATTCACAATACTGTAATATATTTAAAACACTACACTCCTACAAGTTTCGGACCTTACTGGTCCATCATCAGTGAGTACATCGATTGTTGCATAAAACAATTACAGTAGTCCCCCCGTATCCGCGGGTGATACGTTCCAAGACCTACCGCGGATGCCCGAAACCGCGGATAGTAGCAAACCCTATATATAAAAGCGCAGAGTAAACTTTAGATCGACTGAAGTCGACGCTGGCAAATTAAAACGTAAATACTGAAGTCGACCATGGTCGACTTTGGCAGTGAATGTGTTAATATTTTTGGGCTGCGGTAAACCGCGGATACGGGGGTTCTACTGTACTTAAAATTTTGGTCTATACACGGAGATTTTCTATCCGTTCTACATATGCAAGAGACCGAACGTACGCGATTTCAAGTCACGCAGTCTCAGACTTACGCAATTTAAAAATTAAAAAGGGAAAGAAAGAAATAATATTGTCGGAATGAGACGAAAGTAGCGGAAGAATACTGCTGGGCGATAACGAATTCTGCGGGGCGGTCAAGCTGCGGCCGATCAGGTTACAGTGTGTTGGGAGTTTGGATTTCAACTGGACTCCGTGTTATATACTAGGTGCGCCCAGAAAGTAATGCAACGCATTTTTTTTCTCGGCCCAATTTTGTTGGATAAAAATGATATTTTGCGTGCTGTATCTTTAAAATGTCCCGCGTTTATGCACATAGGCGCAATGTTTCCCGCTGGATAGCAGCGCAGTAGTGAGCTTTCAAAATGGAGTCTGCAAGTGACGTGCGTTCTAAACAGAGAGCAGTAATTGAGTTTCTTTTGGCAGAAAACGAAACGAGTGAATCAATTCACAGGCGCTTAAGAAAGGTCAATGGAAACATGGCAGTGGATAAAAGCACCGTCAGCCGTTGGGCGAAGCGATTGGCGTTATCAGAACAAGGACGGGGCACTCTGTCTGATCTCCCGCGCTCGGGCCGCCCATCAACAGCTGTGACGCCTGCAACAGTGCAACGAGCCGACAGTCTTATTCGAGACGATCGGAGAATCACAACCAGGGAACTGGCCGCTGTACTCGGTATTGGTAAGGGAAGCGTAGACAAAATCATTCACCAGTTAGGATATTCAAAGGTCTGTGCCCGATGGGTCCCTCGAAACATAACCGAAGAGCACAAGCAACAAAGAAAAGCCATCTGCTCCGAGTTGCTTGCTCGTTACGAGGTTGAGGGTGACGATTTCTTGTCCACCATTGTCACGGGTGATGAGACATGGATTCATCACTTCGAGCCCGAGACGAAAAGGCAATCCATGGAGTGGCATCACACGACCTCTCCTCGGAAGAAAAAGTTTAAAGCAGTTCCCTCAGCCGGCAAGATCATGGCGACAGTCTTTTGGGACTGTGAAGGAGTCATTCTCATAGACGTGTTGCCCAGTGGCCAAACGATCAACTCGGACGTCTATGTGGAAACACTGAAGAAGCTGAAGAAGCGTTTCCGGAGAGTTCGTTCCCATAAAGATGCGACAAAAGTGCTTCTTCAACACGACAATGCGAGGCCACACACAAGTCTGCGTACCCGAGAGGCCATCACAAAACTTCAGTGGACTGTCCTGCCTCATCCACCGTACAGCCCGGATCTGGCTCCTTCCGACTACCATCTTTTCGGTCCCTTGAAAGGTGCAATCCGCGGAAAGAGGTTTGAGGACGACGAGGAAGTCATTGCTGAAGTAAAGAGGTGGTTGCGACAGAGACCTGCAGAGTGGTACCGCGAAGGCATACAGGCTCTCGCATCTCGGTGGCGTAAGGCCAAAGATTTAGAAGGAGACTATGTTGAAAAATAGGTTTAGGTAGCCAAAGATTCATGTAATGATGTGACATATTTGAAGTTTTAATAAAATCAATTGTGAATGAGAAAAAAAATGTGTTGCATTACTTTCTGGGCGTACCTAGTACATACCTATCTGACGATGTGTGTACTCAGTGCTGACTTGCGTCAGCTTCCTCGGGAGGTAACTGTAACGCAGCTCGGGGAATGCCTGTCATTCAGTATGAATCAAACTCACCCAACGGTTTAAGTTAAACCAACTAATGCACAAGAATTATTAACAAAGTATATTTGTAACCCCTACATACGTTTCTGCAATCAAGTTGCCATCCTCAGGGGGCGCATCAAATAATCACAAGTATCTATGGCATCCAGATACACATACATTTGGCATTATAATGGAAGTACACGCGCCGCTCACAGTATTAAAATGAATTGATGCCTATAGTCATAAAACTGAACGTTAGGAGTAAATAATACAATGATGTAAGCTGATACTTCATATAACAGTAAAAATTATTATTATTCTTCTTCCATGGCGTTACAGCCCGGGGTGGGCCAAAGCCTCCTCCTGAGCCAAAGCTCGATCCTGATGAGACTGCCAGAGCCATCTGGCAGGCAGTCAGGAGACTTGGGTGAGAAATGGCCGCTTGAATTTTGCTTACGGACACTACTAGTTCTATTCACTAGGTTCTTTTACATGCCGTAAATCTACGACATGGGACCGACGGCTTTACTTCTCCTCGAAGGAAGTGGTGCTCCGGATTTTTATCACCCTTAAAAATCCATCGCCCTCGGTCGGGATCGAACCCGCGAACCTTGGGTCCAGTGGCGAGCACGCTAACCATTAGTCCACTGTAACTTTACAAATATTGTTACATGTTTCGACTTAGACGTTTAAAACATATAAAAGTTTTTTTTTTTTTTAAAGTTTTACTGGCTGTTGGCCATGTATACAGTCATACAGTTGATGTACGTCGATCTCGTACTGTGGCTTGGGATGTTGTGTGTCCGGTGAAGTGTCGTTATCGCGGCCCACCTTATGTATTTACGTATTGTTTATTTAACGATGCTCTCAGTGGCTCCGATGTATGTATATGTATCTATGTGGGTATGTGTATATATATGTATATGTATGTATGTCTATATATGTGTGTATATATATGCACTGTATATACATACTCGCTGTTCAGAAGGAATCTTGACAGCGGTAAGTGACGCGATATCGTAGCATGGATGCTGTAGCAATTTCACTCCAAACATGACAGTTTGGTTACCAGGGTCTGCCTTCGGTCAATGACCGGACAACAGTGCAGCCTTCGGACGTTCACAGCTTAGAACAGCGAACCGGGATAGCTCTGTATAGCATTGGCACACCCAAGAGGGGAGGGGGGGCTGCCGCACCCCCCAAAGCGAAATTAAAAAAAAAATGTTTTGTAGACACGATGATATCAGAGGTTTAAGTGATTTACTCTTCAGCCTAGATCAGCCACTGAAAGCGGCCGATGACTAATACATTGGAATACTGAAAAATATAAAAACTTACGAATATGTAGTAATGTTTTTATTTTCAGTTTTAATTTTCCCTATAACCTAACTGGATATCGGCTCGGAGATTTTGCCATGAGTTTCATAACATAACTTTTAAAATCAAACAAAAATTATATATAGCCTCAGGGTCAGCCTCTCCCCCCCCCCCCCCCGGCCCCCTCCAAAGAAAAATTCTGGGTGTGCCTATGCTGTATATAGTGCCTAGGCTACGGACTAGACTACCGAAGAACCGCCATTCGATTCCTGGCAAGGACAAGAGATTTTGTCCAGACCGACTCTGGGGCCCACCTAGCCACCTGTTGAGTAGGTACTGGGGGCTGTTTTCCTGGGGTTAAAGCGGCCTGGGCGTGAACATGACCAGTCACTTCCATGTTCTGCCAGGGTCTGAAACTCAATTAGTACTCGAGCCAGAAGGTTATTTTACAAATTTAAGACAGACCACCGTCATTTTAAGCAGTAAGGAGGCGTGTCTTCATTAAAAATACACTTTAAATAACGAAATCAAAATAGAATTACTGAATTTCAAACTTATTCCATCGTTATGTATTGCTGACGTATATTGTACGTAACCATCCAGGGATATAATGCCTTTTTTTGAGCCCTTAGGGCTGTGACAAAACATTTTAAAGTAAAAGAAATTCTGTGACACAGTCTGGCCACCTTCTGTAGTTGACATCGGACCAGTAAGAAGGTCGTATTGAGTGAAGTCAGTCGGCGTGTTTGAACCCCTGATATAGTGCCTTATTGGCGCGCAAAGGGGCCTTTTTACGTTAACCCTCTTCCCCCCCCCCCAATGGCTCGACAGCCCCTTGGGGGCCTAGGCCGCCTCATTTTTCAAGGCTTCACGATCACACTTTAGACACACCACACTCGGTAGGACTCCTCTGGACGAGTGATCAGCCCGACGCAGAGACCTCTACCTGACAACACACAACACTCACAAGAGACAGATATCCATGCCCTCTGTGGGATTCGAACCCACAGTCCCAGTAAGCGAGCGGCCGCAGACCCACGCCTTAGACAGCACGGTCACTGCGATCGGCCTACATCTCTTGTTAACCTCTTTTAACCTTTTAGTGTTCAGAAAAAGTGGGAATAGGCCCCTTTAGATCTCTCGTTCCTCATTACAGTGACGTTTCTGGCCTGCATAATAGTGTAATACACTGTACACTTCCTGTATAATTTTAATTTTCAGTCGTACATCACTGTGGTATGTAGTTTATACCGGAAGTGAGAGAATGAAAGCGGCTTACGCCCTGGACACTTCCGATAGAACAGACTACTGCGAGGAAACTCGAAATGTTATGAATTTATGACTGAAGTGACGTTTATCTTTGGCCTGCGTTCCTCATTTCCAGACGTTTTATTAGGCGCTTTCGCAGAATTGCGAAAGGCGACTATTAGCTTCGTCATGTCCGTCCGTCCGTCCGCATGGAACAGTTCGGCTCCCACTGGACGGATTTTCATGAAATTTGATATTTGAGCATTTTTTCAAAGATCTGTTGAGAAAATTCAAGTTTCATTAAAATCTGGACAAGAATAACGGGTACTTTAGATGAAGACGTTTGTACATTTATGATAATATCTCGCTGAATTCTTCTAAGCATGAGAAATGTTTCCGACAAAAGTTGTACAGAAAATAAAAAAAAACATTTTATGATCAACAACGTTTTTCCGAAAATCGTGCCGTGTATGAGATAATGTGGAAAAATATGGTAGAGCTGGGCAGGCCACAGATGACAATATAATACGGCGCATGCGCTTTGCATGCCGGATAACTGAGGCTACAGACACACACTCAGAATATGTAATATTTATTGCTTTTGACGGCAACTATGGTTACGCGAACGCGCCTCAATATCACGTTATAATACATTACCTGTCTTGTTATTTATGATGAGCACCGACCCGACTCGTCACTTTTAATTCAATTTGACATTTGTAAGGAAGTCTGTATGTAGGTAATGTCAGTGGAATCCGCCCATACAGTTTTTGCCTCAGCACGGCTCCAAGTAGTCGTATATTGTGCGAGGACGTAAGCAGAACACATTCAACACCTCTGTAGATGATGGGTTAGCTTCACGCTTCTGTCCGATTTACTCCGATGCTCAGCGGACAGGAAGCTGGGTGGGCCGGTTTGGACTGCTGTAAGTGAGAAAGACGCAGTCCTTGTCCGAACAGATAGTCAAGCCCAGATCTTCTAGAATGTAGCCAGTAATTTCACTAAGAAACCCAATTACATTTTATGATGCTAGACATTGCAGAATTTTAGCTGGTAAATAGATTCAAACCCATTGGCCGCGCGGTCTAAGGCTGCTCGCTTACTGGGATTGTGGGTTCGAATCCCGCCTAGGACATGGATGTATGTCTGTTGTGAGTGTTGTGTGTTGTCTGGTAGAGGTCTCTGCGACGAGTTGGTCCCTCGTCCAGAGAAGTCGTACTGAGTGTGGTGTGTCTAAAAAGTGTGTGATCGTGAAGCCTCGAAAATTGAGGCGGCCTAGGCCCCCAAGGGGCTGTCGAGCCATTGGAAAGAAAGAAAGAAAAGATTGAAATACTTTTAAACTTCGGTAACGTCGTCCCGCAACATGCCATTGGAGGCACGAGGGGGGGAGAAGAGTTGTAGCTCCACTCAGTCTTAACCTCGGCGCTAGATGAAATGGGTTGATCAACGCCACGCCCCAGCCGCTTTACCCTAGGAAAGAGACGCGGTGGGCCTCGGGGCCGGTCTGGGCAGGTGCGGAGAAGATAGGATCTCTTTCACCCTGTGGGGTTCGAACTCCGGGCCATCCAGCCTGTAGCGAGTCGCTATATCGACTATGCTATTCCGGCTCACAAAATCCCCTTTCCCTGCCAGGATTAGAACTCCGGATCATCCAGCCCTTAGCTTAGTCGCTGTACAGACTGTAGTTGTGGTACCGACGTAAATAAGGCATAAGGAGTACCGCATGTGACGTAACCGAACATGTGATAAAGGAGTATTGTACAGGACTCACGTATGATGTCGAACTAACCGTGGTACATTGCTTGTCAAGTAATTCCCCAGCCTTTTATGAAACCAGAAAGATTACTGTCAGCGTCACTGAAGCTAGCCTTTGAGCCCTACCAGATAGCTTGCCTTGCTTACAGACGCTGTCGTGTTTTGTACGATGTACCGGTTCTCAGGTTTCAAGGGCGCCCTCTCTGGCATTGTTGACAGCAGGTCGGACGCGCACACTGCAAGCCCGGCAATTCTTGGTTATTCAGGAGTACGAATGTGACCTTGGTAGTGGTGTCGCAGGCGGGAGTTGGCCCGTTAGATGTTATGAGTAGTCAGCGGCGTGTTCAGGTTAGCAATAATTGTGTGAAGGGCAGTCCGCGTCTTGTGGGGGCGCGTTAAATTCTATGACAAGAGAAAGAATTTTGTTTTATGTTCTGTCTGGTTAGAACTGTGCATAAATTTCACTGTGGGCTTCTTGTAAAGTGAAAGAGTAACAAATGGTGACCAGTGTAAAGTGGTCAGTCACTTTGACAGGTTCTGTATGTTTTACGTATGAAGTTTTTCTGGGGATAAGTGATCCCATTCACAGTATCAAGGCCAAAGCTTTACTCCTTAGTAACGATCAGTACTCCTACGCACAAGACAGTTTTGCAAACAGATCGTTGAAGGTGATAGTAACGTAACAAAATGTGCAATACGTTTGTTAAAGACAGAAACTTGATTTTGTACTATCTCCAACTCCCTTTTGATAGAAGCTGACACTTGCTGACCTCGTCAGGGATTGCCCAGTCTGTTAGTGGAACCTGAAAGCTGCTAGAGAGAAGTGTTTTATTTAAGGACGCTGTCGGTTGCAAAGATTATATAACGCCGATGATAGATGAATGAAAAATGATTATGGAGCATTGGTGGAATGAGACTGACACAGGAAAACCGAGGTACTAGGAGAGAAACCTGCCACAGTGCCAGTGTGTCCACCACAAGTCCCACATGGACTGACCTGGTATCGAACCCGGGCCTTCGCTGTGATTCGTCTCTGAAACGCTATCCTTCGTTGAATCCAGTCTAGTACAGCCTTACTGTATTTGTTTAGGATCTGTGTTAATATTAGGCCTTCCATCTACAACGGGTTCTCCTATTGCTCATCTACCGCACATGAACGCCTGATATGTCTGAATCTTTGTTACTTGGCAAGGTCTGGCGCTCGGATGACGGTGACTGTGAAGTGACTGTCTTCTGCGATGTGACGCGCTGTAGTCTGATACTCCCCACCTTTTATGGAACCCGAAGGTTCATGACCTTGTTGACAACAGCCTGCCACCTGAGATCTGCGCTCTTCTGGGGTATTACGCAGCGTCGAATGGCAATCATTTACCAACGTTTCGGGACACAGTGTCGGTTACATCTTCTTGACCCTTGATGATGGGACCGATACTGTGTCTCGTAACGTTGGTAAAGGATTACCATTCGACGCTGCGTAATACCCCAGAAGAGCGCAGATCTCAGGTGGCAGGCTGTTGTCAACAAGGTCATGAACCTTCGGGTTCCATAAAAGGTGGGGAGTATCAGACTACAGCGCGTCACATCGCAGAAGACAGTCACTTCACAGTCAAATGTCAATGTCAATGTGAAATCACGGATAGCCTACTACCTGTCCCAATCCTGAGCCAGGTCAATTTAGTCCACGCCCCCCCCCCCTCCATCCTATTTCTTGAACATCTATTTTGATATTATCCTCCCATCTACTCCTAGGCCTCAGGCCTCCAAAGCGGTCCTTTCCCCCAGATTTCCCCACCAAACCCCGTATGCACCTTTCCTTTTCCCCATACGTGCTACATGCCCGACAGTCTCATTATTTTTTATTTGATCACCAAAATAATATTTGATGAGGATACAGATCATGAAGCTCCGCATTATACAGTCTCCTGTTACTTCCTCCCTCATAGGCCCACATTCTTCCTCAGCACCCTATTCTGGAACACCCTTAGCCTTTGTTCCTCCCTCAGTGGAGAGACCAAGTTTCACACCCATATACAACAACAGGCAAAATTACAGTTCTGTATATTTTAATGTTTATATTTTTGTAAGGCAAGCTTTAATGCAGTTATGGTGCCTGATTGATAAAGCTTATCTACAAAACTTCAAGATTGTTACTTATCAGAGCAGTGTGGCACGATATATATATATATATATATATATATATATATATATGTCAGATACCAAAGTGTTTGATCTTGCTTTTTGGCATTGCCTCATGAAAATGAACATCTGTTATTTGGTCACTGGGGGTATAGTTCTGTTTAAATTTGGCGTACCTTCTCAAAGGAACATCTTTGTGAATTACACAGGGCACAGAAATATTATACGTTTATCTTAATGACAGCTAGGAGACTATGATGTGTTGGGCATCTTGTTAGGTTGTGGGGTGACAGGTATACATACAAAGTTTTGATGTGGAAGCATCTTGGAAAATGACTGTTTGAAAGATTAATGGGATTGGGAGATAAATTTATGATGGATGTTGAGGATGATAGGGTGTAAGGACTGGAGATAATGCAACTCTCTCAGGATTGTGTCAGATGACAACTGTTGAACCCTGGATTCTGTTTGTAGGAAGCTGTAAAGGTAAAGGTAAAGCAACCCCATTACAGGCCTAGACAGGCCCTGAGGGTTGCAGGAGGTTGAGGCTCCCAGATTTGTAGACAATCGGCACATGAAGGTGGTAAGGTTGTCAGCCCTACGCACCGGCCGCCTTTACCCCCCAGGAAATATTCCTGGTACTCATTTCTGTTAGAGGCTGAGTCGACCCCAGGGCCATAGTGCGACCGAAACGATTATGTCAAGGAATTAATTCCAGTGACACCATCGGGAATCGAACCCGCGACGTTCCGGTTTGTAGCGTAGTGCCTCAACCAACTTCGCCACCGCGCGCCCCTGAAGGAAGATGTAACAGGTTTAAAAATCAAAATTGACATATGTACTGAATTTTGATTTGATATGCCACAACGGGATGAATTCCACAAACATTGTTACAGCTAGCCAAGCTTCATCAACAACAAATACAAGAATTTAAAACATACAATATTAAAATGCAATGCCAAATTATATTGTAATAAACAATGTTTAAATTTTGACATAACTAAAAAATTTGCAAATATCAAAATTAAAAACACTTCACCTGGGTCCAAATATACACAACAGAAAATCCAAAAATTACATATCAAAGACGAATTCAAATATTTTTATACCAGAAAAAACACTTTGTTTTGTTTGACAGCAGTACGTATGTCAATTTTGATTTGACATGCCACAACGGGATGAATTCCACGAAAATTGTAGGTTTGTTTCCAGTGTCGGTCAGTTGACGTAGACGACTTAGGGATCAGGTAGTCTGCATTCATCAGATACTGGAGAAGAAACAGGTGTATAATGGGAAAATAGAAGAGCGGTATTAATATTCTCATTAATGTCATTATAGCCATGGAACTGTACAGTTGGTCTGTTTAAAAACATGTTTCACTGATCTCTGTGTTAAAGTTTGTGTAGGTAAACACTTGTCATACACATTTCCTATTCAGAATGATCTTCTAACAGGCAAGTGCCATATCACTGTTGCTTTTTACTTTGCTTTAGAATATTTTATTAGGATGGTCTACGAAAATAAGGTGGATTTGGAAGTGAATGGGCACATGAACTTGTGGTTTGTGTTCATGATGTTAAGTTACTGGGCAAAAACAAATATCATAAAGTAAAGTATGTAGCCTGTACTAGATGCTAGTAAGGAGGTTGTTGACCTATGGATGTAAATGCAGAGAAAACAAGTGTATGATCATGATCTGAGAACAGATTTGCTCATTGGTGTTAGAATGAATAGTCAGGAGAACCAGATGCAAATGGAATTGTTTTTGTTTTACAAAGTGCGTTGGCCGGGATAGTGTAGTTGGTATAGTGACTTGCTACGGGTTGGACGGTCCGGGGATCGAATCCCGGTGGGGGCGAGATTTTCTGCAGCCATCCAGACCGGCCCTGAGGCCAACCCAGCCTCCTATACCAGATATCTTTCCCGGGGGTAAAGTGGCCAGGGCGTGGAGTTGACCACCCACCATCATCTAGTGCCAGGGTTAAAGAAAGAGTGGAACTATTCCTCTACTCCCCCTCTGGGCCATTGTGGCCTGTTCTAGGGAGAACTTTACAAAGTGCTTATTAAGTTAAAACTATTTTTTCTCCCCATAAATATGCAGCAGCATGCGTTGTCCTTCTGCCTTATTTTAGGTTGGTTGGTGTGAAGGTCGGTGTAATGTGCGCTTGCGAGTCTGCGTTCTCCATAATAGTAAATGGCCTTTAATCGATCAACAATTGCTTAAATTACTCAATGATGTATGGAGGTGTGAGAATCTTTACAAAAATGCAACTTCTGTTGTGTTTATGTTTAGCATAAATGAAAAAGGGCTAGATGAACATGGCTGTCCTGTTTCACTGAAGTGTTTATGAACTCTGGCTGATTATATTTCTGTAGTATTTTATTTATTGGTTGGATAATAGTTCATATTGCAAGACCGTCTCTTAAATGTGAGAGTATTACTTACTTCCAACTAATTGCACGTCTGTTGTTTAACTTGTATATTCTTACTTCTTTGACGTATTTCGGCTAATAACAACAGCCATCTTCAGGGAGACTGTTGACATGAAGGAGCGCTTGGTGCTGAAGCATATTGTCATCGATTGTACTTGGTAAGTGATACATAATAAAATTAAGTGACTAAAATATCGGT
The DNA here is from genome assembly GCA_021186555.1 of Reticulitermes speratus. Taxonomy (NCBI): domain Eukaryota; kingdom Metazoa; phylum Arthropoda; class Insecta; order Blattodea; family Rhinotermitidae; genus Reticulitermes; species Reticulitermes speratus. The sequence continues at coordinate 8,375,253 of JAJKFL010000010.1, read as the reverse complement.
ATTTGATATTATCTTCATAGAATTCATCCCATTGTGTTTAAATATTCAAAACAAACACTTACATGGTTCAGTCCAACACAGCTGTGTTTTTCAATAGCTGCTTGTTTCAGTCGAAAGTCGACCATCATCAGGCCATAAGTATGATATTTTCCTTCATTTTAAATATTGCATTTATGGCCTGATGATGGTTGACTTTGACTGAAACATGTAGCTATTGAATAAAACACAGTGACCTGAATCATGCAAGTGTTTGATTTGATATTATGTCAGAGAAGTAATAATGTACATGTTTACCAAGAGATGTACAGTTAGTTGGAAGTAATTATATTCTTAGATATATCTTATCCCATGGAAGATGTATAATATCAAACCGTCTCATAAAGTTTCCTACTGTCCACTAACTCTAAAAACATCAGACTTTTTTTGTACATTGAACAATAAACTGGCCATTCAGGACTTCCCATATGCCCTTTACACCTTGCAGCATCCTCTGTGTTCAGAGAACATGAACCAAACATCACTGGGATTTGTGCCTTGAAATTTGCAATACTGACCAATATTTTCATGGTTCCCAGTAGACTCTCCAAGCAAATGCCAGGAGAGTCCTTGGTTTTACACTGTTGTCAGTTATCATTTCTGGTTTAGCTTTGATATCATCCACCCATTTTATTAACGCTTGTAGCCGAGAAAGTGTTATTGAATAAAAAAACTTAAATAGACCACAGATGAGCATTCCTCGAGAGTGAGATTAGATTGGACGTAAGGCAGTTTATAATTTGCTCCCATCATTTTGCAGCCTCCTCGCAGACACACCGGTGCACAGCTGATTCAAGCGGTAGATTTTGGTCCAGCATGTCCACAGCCCACACGCTTCATTGGTGGCACTAAAGGAATCCTGGCTATGGATGAAGACTGTCTCTACCTCAATGTTTATTCACCTAATGTAAGTGCTTGCCTTTTAAATATACATTTTTTCCAGTTGAGCTACCCCAGCTCTTAGTAGTGGTACCTTCAAGTTGGGTAGAACCAACGCCATCCACAGTCTTTCCAATTTGTTATCCTCTAATCAGCCTGCCATTTGATGCTACAGGTTGAGTGGGAACATTATACATCGTATTCGGCGCTTGATCAACCAAACTAATAAAGAAAGAAACAAACCAAAAACAGGAGAAAAATAATAAACCAAATAATTAGAAACCAAAGGAAAGAAGTCCCTGCGCACTGTCACAAGTAGGATATAGGTGAGAGTGGAAGTCGCACTGTACAGCACAACTAGCTGAGAGTGCAGAGCTGAAGGGATGTGGGACTAAGTGACAGAGGTCACGTATGATACAGGTCAGAGTGCAAGTCACAGTGAATTTACAGTACTTACGGTTACAAGTGTTGGAAGTGACCCCCACGGACATGTGACAGAGGTCACGTATGATGTAGGTCGGAGTGGAAGTGACAGTAAATTTACAGTACGGTACTTACTGTTACAATAAGTGTTGGAAGTGACCCCCACGGACATGTGACAGAGGTCACGTATGATGTAGGTCGGAGTGGAAGTGACAGTAAATTTACAGTACGGTACTTACTGTTACAATAAGTGTTGGAAGTGACCCCCACGGACATGTGACGGAGGTCACGTATGATGTAGGTCGGAGTGGAAGTGACAGTAAATTTACAGTACGGTACTTACTGTTACAATAAGTGTTGGAAGTGACCCCCACGGACATGTGACAGAGGTCACGTATGATGTAGGTCGGAGTGGAAGTGACAGTAAATTTACAGTACGGTACTTACTGTTACAATAAGTGTTGGAAGTGACCCCCACAGACATGTGACGGAGGTCACGTATGATGTAGGTCGGAGTGGAAGTGACAGTAAATTTACAGTACGGTACTTACTGTTACAATAAGTGTTGGAAGTGACCCCCACAGACATGTGACGGAGGTCACGTATGATGTAGGTCGGAGTGGAAGTGACAGTAAATTTACAGTACGGTACTTACTGTTACAATAAGTGTTGGAAGTGACCCCCACGGACATGTGACAGAGGTCACGTATGATGTAGGTCGGAGTGGAAGTGACAGTAAATTTACAGTACGGTACTTACTGTTACAATAAGTGTTGGAAGTGACCCCCACAGACATGTGACGGAGGTCACGTATGATGTAGGTCGGAGTGGAAGTGACAGTAAATTTACAGTACGGTACTTACTGTTACAATAAGTGTTGGAAGTGACCCCCACGGACATGTGACAGAGGTCACGTATGATGTAGGTCGGAGTGGAAGTGACAGTAAATTTACAGTACGGTACTTACTGTTACAATAAGTGTTGGAAGTGACCCCCACAGACATGTGACGGAGGTCATGTCACAAGAAGTGATTTAGGTATGGGACTTCCCCACTTCCAGCACAGTGCAACACCTTCTCCCACAGGTGCCCAGGGACTTTTCACTCACCTGTATATGGTCTTAAATACTGACAGTTAAAATTGTAGGTGAATACGTCTCATCTCTTAATCAATATGTAAGTGAATTTTATGTGTCTAAGCTAGTTTAGTTTTTTTGACGTGGAGGCTCTGGTTTTTTTTTGACCCATGGAATGTTAGTACGTATCTACCAGCATACATGGTGTCACATCCCAAAAAATGGCTGTCTTCACAGTATTCATATCTGGCACTTTAACGTGAACAGTTTTCATGCATGTTCGCAAAATTATGAAATGTGACTACTGGCTTTGTCATGTCTGTCTGTCCATCTGTCTGCATAGAACAGCTCGGCTCCTACTGGATGAATTTTCATGAAATTTAATATTTGAGGCTTTTAAAAAATCTGTTGAGAAAATAAAGGATACTTTACATGAAGGCGTACTTGAATTTGTGATAGTATCTTGCTGAATTCTTCTTAGAATGAGAAATGTTTCAGACAAACTTGTAGAGAAAATCAAAACACACAATTTATGTCCAATAAATTTTTTCCAAAAATTTTGCCATTTATGAGATAATGTGGAAAAATGTGGTAGAGACAGACAGGCCACAGATGACAATACAATACCATGCATGAACTTTACATGCTGGATAACTAAAGCTACTGACACACACTCAGAATATGTAATACTTACTGCTTTTCCATGGCAACAGTGGTTACACGAACGCGCCTCAGTGTTATGTTATACTACATTGCCTGTCTTGTTTTCCTTGGTATCTTCAGGTGTCCTGTTATTTATGCCACTATTGGCCAGAAGGTCAAATAAATTTGTTTTGTAATTATTTAAGATTTTCATTGAAATTTAATTTTCATTGTTAGATTAACCCTCTGGTGCCAGAATTAAATGCCCATAGTGCTCTGCAGAAGACTGAGGGCTTCATAAGAGCAGACGTGTGTATATACATACATACACATACACACACACACACACACACACACACACACATATATATATATATATATATATATTACATTTGGCGTCTTGAGCATCACACTGCACGTTATATATATATATATAACATTCCAAAGGGTTAATGTTTTTTCTGTTTTGTTGGTGAATGTACTGTTATGACTGGTTCAGGTATACTTATGTCACTTATATTCAAGGTCATACTTAGCTATAGTGTTGTAATTGTATTACATTATTATCACGGTTTGGGGTGTTATATTCTGATGGTGTTACCAGTTTGTCTGTATCTCCCTTATGCAGTAGCAGATGTCACTTTCTGCAAGTCATCTTTTTTTAATGGTTTGTTTGGTGACTTTACTTAACCTTTTAAAGACCCACATTTGCATATGCAATGCATGTAGGAGAACACCCCTAGAAATTTATTTTATATATTTAGGCAACAAGGACATTTATTGCATTTTTAAGACATGCTGCATAATCTCTGTTAGTTTTCACAAAATGTCATTTATATCATAATTTCATTTTATTCTATTTAAATAATATGTTTCTCGTAATCCAAGCACTAAAATTTAAGTATCCACCCCAGTAGGATAAAGGTTAATGTGTATCACTCACATACAGCCTGTAACAAAGCAAAGACTTGTTGTGTGTTCACACTGCAGGACCTGGAAAGCAGAAACTCTGTTCTGAATGCAGTCAGTGCCATGTTATTAAGTTCCCTTTATTTTTTTCTCCATAGACTCACTCAGGTCTTGCGCAGAAGTACCCCGTAATGTTCTACATTCATGGCGGTGACTTTATGAGGGGTGCGTCGAACTTGTTCCCTGGTCACATTATGGCAGCCTTCTATGATGTTGTGGTGGTTACAATCAACTACAGGCTTGGTGCACTCGGTAAGCTCGAATGCCATTCATACAAAATTGAAAGTTTTCATGTGGTGATGATACATGTTGTGTTCATCTGTTATGACACCCTGTAGTCAGGTGGGTGGGTACCACTGCTGTGAAGAAGTGTACTGTCTCCATGTTCAGGGTTGGTACCCAACTACCAGACTACATGGTGTCATAATCCAGAAGACTACAATATGGAATTTCATTATTTCTTTACTTATAATGTTTTCTAAATAGCTTTTGCTACATAGAGCCACGTGGGTGTATAATTGTGAATAAATGATTGAAAGGAATTTTTAAGGAAGCAGTCATGGCTGATTTTATTCCACTGTTCCAGAATTTGCCAAGAGAGACTGATGTAACACTTGAAAATCATCAAGACAGCGTGTCTGTGGGGCATGAATTGAATCTAGTCCTTGGTTTTGAAGCAGGAGTGGTGAACGTCAACCACAACATTCAGTTTTAATGTTTATTACATTAAAGCAGCCATGTGCGTTTCATGTGTTTGCTACCGGATGTGGGTTTAAAGGCTTTGATGGCTATATGCGCTAGCTATTGGAATGATCCATAAACCCTATTTTGAAGCCAGTTTCGGAATTTGTTACTTCTTTCGTTCCCTTTTTTGCTGTCTCACCTCTGTCAGCAGCAGTACTGTGCTGTCCATAACTGTGTACGGTACAGAAAAAAAAAACTGTCTGCTGTTTTCTCAGAGAACTCGTCAGACCTTTTATACAAGAAGTTGAACCAGAGTGAGTTGGCCAGTTGTATGAAATATGTACAGAATTTGCTGTTGAGTTTGGAAATGAAAGGCAGCTTGTGGCATTTAGTGCACTGTAACGGGAATGACAGAATTCTAGACATATTAGTGACATCTTATGTTGCGGATAGTATCTTGCGAATATAAGAAGAATAATGAAGTTATTACAGTTTCAATTTGAAACTGAGCTGATAGGTGGCTAGTTGGGACACATTAATTGTGGTTAATGTGGGACTACCATATGTCCTCTTATCCCCAGACATATCCCCTTTTTGACTGAAAATTTCCATCTTGGTAGGTTTTTTTGAGTTTTTTGACAATTTGTTATTTCATACAGATTTTGCAAATTTTAATGGTGCTGGAAATGTAAAAAAAAAGTATTTATACTACTTTGTAAAGGAACATGTAATTATTGTGTTAGTATTGTCTGAGTCATAAAGAAACACATGAGTTAAGCAGTTTACCTTTGGAAGGTCTGAGAAAACTTAAGCACAAAAATTCTGAACAACTTGACCTCAGTGAGGAACATATGTAAAATACATCTCCATCTGAAATTTAAAGGACTACTAACTGAGAAACATAGAGACTTTTATTTCATAAAATTGTGACTATATGTCCCTTTTTTATACCTCCTTTTTTGCAAATATCCTTGATAAGTGAGAAATTTCCTCTTTTCTTGTGATGGATGTATGGTAATCCTAAGTTAAAGTAGGTGCCATGCATTCTAGGCCTGTGCATCATGAAGACTGTGAGAGGTTGGCTTCATGCTTATGCCATGAAAATAGCCTCCAAAACTAAGGACAGAAGAATTGTTATGATGAAACAAGTGCATTGCTATATCTTAAAGATTTTAATGTATCATCTGATGTTTACAGGTTTTCTGAGTACAGGAGATGCTGATTCTCCTGGGAACTATGGCATACTGGATCAAGCCATGGCTCTGCAATGGGTGTATGACAATATTGATTCATTTAATGGGGACCGGGATAAGATTACTCTGTTTGGGCCGGGTGCAGGAGCTGCATCTGCTGGGCTGCTGATGGTTGCTCCACGCACAAAGGATTATGTTAGCAAAGTCATTGCTCAGGTGAGCAATTGAATGGTATTATTTGCTTAAGAGAAATTATTTGTGGTGGCTTCAAAATATTTGGAGACAAGCAAACACAGTGACAGTAATAGACAGCAGCTTTAAGTTTAATATTGTTCATTTTATGCATTGTGCTTGTAATCATTGATATATACCAACATATGCACGTATATTGTATAAAGTTATCCATAAAATAAACCCTCCTACATGTTTATGGATAACTTATAATTTTATACAGTTTATGTGCATATGTTGGTATATATAAACATTAGAAACTTGAAGATCAAAGTTTTGGGATATGATAGTGTGTTTTGGTTGAGTAGTTCTGGATGTGACGCCGTGTTGTTTGACAATAGTTGAGGATGTGATGCATGTTGTTGACAAGTAGTTCTGTGATATGATGCCATGTGTTTGACAAGTAGTTCTGTGATGTGACGCCATGTGTTGACAAGTAGTTCTGATGTGACACCTGTTGTTTGACAAGTAGTTGAGGGATGTGCACATGTTTGACAATAGTCTGATATGATGCATGTTGTTTGACAAGTAGTTCTGTGATGTGATGCAGTGTTGACAAGTAGTTCTGTGATGTGCATGTTTGACAAGTAGTTCTGTGATATGATGCCATGTTGTTTACAAGTAGTTGTGACATGATGCGTGTGTTTAAGTATTCTGTGAGTGACACATGTTGTTTGACAGTTTCTGTGATGTGACCTGTTGTTTGACAAATTCGTGTGTACCATGTTGTTGACAAGAGTCTGGATGTGACGCCATGTTGTTTGACAAGTAGTTCTGTGAGTGACGCCATGTTGTTTGACAAGTAGTTCTGTGATGTGACGCCATGTTGTTTGACAGTAGTTCTGTGATGTGACGCCATGTTGTTTGACAATAGTTCTGTGATGTAGCATGTTTTGACAAGTAGTTCTGTGATGTGACGCCGTGTTGTTTGACAAGTAGTTCGTGATGTGACGGTGTTGTTTGACAGGTATCCTGACGTTCCAGTGGATCGTAGAGCCTTACTTTTAGGGTCAACTAACACATTTCATATATTGTTGCTGTTCCAAAGATCTGTTATCAGATGCAACACCTTTTGCTGATGTTTGTGTCATTTCAGAAGTTCACACATCTGCTTGTTGTTATTGCTAATTTCTTCTTGCGGTTTATTTTAAGACACAGTCCGCATCTTAGGCTATATAGCACTGATGGTAGGATGATTGGTGAATGATGAATTGGAGAGGATTTGGAAGGATTCATTGGTGGTCTGTTGAGCTCTTGACATTTGCCTGGAGGCACTGAGGAGCACTACAAAATTCTTAAGCTAGCCATTGTCCTGGCCTAGATTTGAACTTGGCATCTCCTGAATACAAGTCCAGAGCATTACCACTGCCCTGTCATGCTCATTGTTATTGCAGGTGATATGTAATTAAAACATATGCTGTTGCGTGATCATATTAGACCACTAAAAGAGGTCAGAAACAGTCGTTTTGTATGATTACAGAGGCTTGCAGGTCTGACTGGGTCTTATAGTGGAATCTACCGTGGAGACCCTGTGTAGCCGTGCTCATTTACTTAGAAATGGTCTTGCTAGCAGACGGCTTGTTGAATTGCTGCGGATTCGTATATTAACGTAAGTTCAAGAAATCGGTACGTCGTGCCGCGCATCCAGAATTCTGTAAGCAGGTGTATTTAATGATCCAAAAAGATAGATGCAGTGTCTGGAGGTGTTATCCATGATCTTTATTGCAGTGATTTGACAGTGAGATAATATAAAATACATGTGTTCAAGTTGAAATTTCTGATTTTTTTGGGGGGGGGGGGGGTTCATTGCATGGTATATACAGAGACTAACTTGTAAAAATTGAACCGATCTTGCCACTTTATTTTCAGGAGGGCTAAAAAATCAGAGCGGTTAGTTTCGCGTGCGGATTAGATTCGCGTCTAAGCATGTATACGTTAAAAAGTAATCGTATAAAAACAAGTGAACATACATAGTCTCACAGACCGGCATCACTAGAGAATTCAATTGTAACCCCCGCAGGTTTATTTTAGTGAGCTGATCATCAATTAAATGGATATTTTGTAGTCAAGGTCCTGTTGTCCCTGGAATATTCAAATGGGTGTTTCATGCCACTGAATAACTTCCTTTATTGCAGTGAATTTCGGGAACACGTGAGATAAATTAATATTAAAATAAGATAGCTGGAAATTGCGCAGTTGAAAATTCTATGTTGATATTTTTTTTGGGTCGCCGTGGGCGGGGTGGTTGAATTGCATAGGTGGATTAATAACTAACAAAACAAAAACTAAGTCATAGATTCGGTCTAAACGAGAATATACTATATTCACAATAATCAGGTACATGTTTAGCTTGTAACAAAGCCATCATTAGGCTGCATATAAGAATCACAAAGATAAAATCACCACCAGTTGTTGATTGTTACATGGAGCCTGACATTGGCTTTGTTTCAAGCTGAAACATTTAGCTGATTATTATGAATAGTATATTGTTGTGTTTGACTCAAGTATATAAGTCTTTTATTGTTGATATTTTTGAGTAAACAACAAGATCCATTCTACACTTTCATGTAAGAAATAAAGAAATTTGATAATAATCAAATTTAAGAATGGAAAAGAAAGCCAGAGTGAACGTGAAAGTAACCAGTTTTAATATTTCCATCCAAGGTGCAGATGCATGCATGCATTATTGGATGGGACATATAATGTATGTGGGGCAATAGGAAATGATTACATCATGTTACTTTGAAACATCAAGTGTAGAGATCACTTTGGATAGGTTAATATTAAATCTGTTCTCAGACCTGTATGCCCTTGAATATATATCACTAGCCAGTACCAGTGTGACAAGACAATAAATGGTTATATTGTGATTTCAGCCACAAGTGGGCATCTTCCCTTGGGGTCCAGTCTTAGATAGAAATTTTACTGTACCAAGAGATGGGTGGTATGAAGGCTGGCGTGAAAAGGATTGGAATTTTCTGTGGGACACCCCAGAGGAACTCATTCGTCGTGGGAAGTTCAACCGCGGTCTCTGTTACATGAGTGGAGTCACCACACAAGAAGCAGCTTTTTTCATATGTAAGTGTAACACGTTCTTTGTCACTGCAGATCATGTCATTGCCTGTGTTAACTACAAGTCTTTTCATACTGTTATCACTTTTGCCATTCAACTCCTGCACTCTGCAACACATTGTGTAGAATTTTGTCAGATCCTGAGTGTTGTCTTCAATAAAATTGTCTCAACTAGCTGATGAACTTTGTGTAGTTTGAAATCTTCGTTGTGCATTGCCTGGACAGTCAGTACAGTGACTAGGCCACAGGCCAGATAGCCTGGGAATCATGATCTGATTACCAGCAGGGGCAAGAATTCTTTCTGTTCTCCACGGAATCCAAATTGATTCTGGGGCCCAACCAGCATCTTAATTAATGCATACTTGGAGCACTTTGTAAAGCAGCTGGTGGCTTGAAGCTGACCATTCACTGTCATCAGAGCTGAGGTTAAGAAGGAGTGGAGTTGTACCTCCATTTCCCCATATGCCTTCATGGTGTATACAGGGATAACTTTACTTTCTTTACCCCTTACTTGGTTCTGCCCCCCCAGCTGGGGTGAAGAGGTTCAGCACAGTTAGGCCTAAGTGTATAGTTACTTACTGTGATCAATAGACTTCAGTGCATTGCACCACAACCACACCCTACCTTCGCTAACACGTATCCAAAACAATTAATACTTATCCGTTAGTGGTAGCCTGTGGATGGTAAAGGGGTTGCATGCAATGCATATTGTTCCATAGAAAAGCCAGTTTAACAGTAATAACAACAGTATTTATTACAAGATAGAGCAAAATCCAGGATTGCCATGGCAAAAGCAGCATTCAACAAGAAGAAGGCTCTTTTCACCAGCAAATTGGACTTACATTTAAGGAAGAAACTAGTAAAGTGCTACATTTGGACATAGCTTTGTATTGTGCTGAAACATGGACAGTTCTGAAAGTAGATCAGAAATACCTGGAAAGTTTTGAAATGTGGTGCTGCTGACAGATGGAGAAGATCAGTTGGACCGATCATGTGTAAATATGAAGAAGTATTACACAGAGTCAAGGAGGAGAGGAATATCGTACATACAATAAAAAGAAGAAGGCTAACTGGATTGTCACATCTTGCTAGGAAACTGCCTTCTAAAACGTTATGAGGAAAGATAAAGTGAAGGATAGAAGTGACAGGAAGACGAGGAAGAAGACATAAGCAGCTACTGAATGACCTTAAGGAAAAGAGAGGATACTGGAAATTGAAAGGTGAAGCACTAGATTGCACTCTGTGGAGAACTCGCTTTGGGACGAGTGAGAGACTACATGAGGACGACTGTCGTAAGACAGACTGCAGAATGAAGAGCTACGGACCTGTCGTAAGACAGACTACGGATGAAGAGGCTACGACTGTCGTGAGATGAATGAAGAGGCTACGGACCTGTCGTAAGACAGACTGCAGTAAGTGAAAGATAGGTAAGGCTACACCTGTCGTAAGACATACTGCAGAATGAATGAAGACCAAAATACCGAACAAAATAACTCACTGTAATGCAAAATTCATTCAGCAAAATGATGCCCAAGTTTACTGTTTGGTTTTTCTGCTCCATGCCACACAAATACAAATAATCAGAAACAAACTTGCATGTCATTGGCAGGACATAATATCAAAATGAAATATCAAAGCTTATCTTACCAACAATCATGCAAGGACACTGTCTGAAGCTGCTGTTACCAGAACATAACTTAGAATTCTGGGTCAAAACAAAATTTTGCAAGATCTTTATTGAGGAACTTGCAGAAACCAAGTGAATTTTCAAACAGTGTAGAAAATTAACACCGGAGAAGGGTTAGGTGGGGGGGGGGTTGAGGTGTGATGGGAAATGAGCTATATAATCGATCACCAGATGTACTGTCACAAAAAAGTATTCAAACCTGCCAACACCATGGTGTACAAACAGTTCACATCTGATTGACTCTCTTGTATGCCTTTTCTGTCAATGGAACTAGGCCACAAGACTGCGTGCTTCCGCACTAATGGCCTTGCAAACTCAGAAAAACCACTCTTCTGGCTTAAAACTGTTAGTTTTGCTGTACTCTGTACACACACACACACACACACACACACACACACACACACACACATTTTGGCTGCTTCATTAGCAATGCCCCACTTGTTGGAAAGGACAGGTACCACTTCATGTTTTGGTACCAGTTTAGTTGCAGATGGAGCTTGGATACTATTGAAGTGTACATTGAACATGAAACCAATGTTGATTGGTGTGCGAAATAAAAATTTGCTTTATAAAGCAGTGCAAGTTGCATGTCTAAACAAAAGAAAAGTCCCTATCGATGCCATGAAGGCATATAGGCAGAACAGAGGTACAGCTCCACACATTCTTAATCTTAGCACTAGATGGAGGCCGATGGTTGGCTTTATGCCCCAGCTGCTATACCAACAGCGAAAGAACCCCGGTACCAATTGAACAGGAGAATGCCTGGGCCCCAGAGCCGGTCTGGGTATGTGTGTGTATTATGTTTTCCTGTGGAAAATTTGATCGACTCTGTGGCAAATGCCACTGATTGATACACTTTTTTGATCAGACCAGATGTGTTAATGCAATACTGAATTCATATATTGCAGGGTTATATTTTATAACCTGACATTAAATTTGGTGGTACTTTCCTTAACTTAATGGAAGACATTGTGTTGTATTTATATAATTCATTAAATAATTACTAAGGTACCGTTAAACACAACTGTATATGGCTCTGTTAGTGGTGCATGCATCAGGTTAGAATTGATGTAGCATTCTGGATTGCGGCTACGTTATCACATGAACGTTATTTGTGTAAACTATTTTGAATTATTACATCAAAAAGAGGGCTTGTTTTTACAGTGCCTCTGTCATTGATCTGGTTATTTAATGCTGTTTCCAAATAAATATAGAATTTTCCTGTAGTGTTCATGTGCCCACACACACTCATGTATGTTTGATGATCAACAGGGTTGGACATTTAAATTTTAGCACCCCTTTTATGTAAAACATGAATATTATTTAAACAAAAGAAGATAAAATTATGATACGCATGGAATTTTGTGGGAAATAACACAGATATTATGCAACATGTCTTATAAAATGCAGTATATATCCTTGTTGCATAAATATATGAAATGACTGTTTTGGGGTGCAATCGTGCTTGTGTCCTGTATATAAGATGGCACTAAGGAGAAGGTTAATGTTATTGAATTAGATAGATTTCTGTCAAACATAATAGCATGAAATGTATACAGACCATTCTACACACATGGGAAGAGGGTTTTTTAAACTGAAACATGTTTGAGTTTAAATTTTCAAAGAAGTTTTCATCAGTTTTAATTAAAAATTGCCTTGTATTTTTTCATTAAAACAATAATGATTTGGTAAAAGAAAAGTAAAATTATGTTTGTGTGCAGTTTGCCACTGAAGTTGTTTACAGGTCTTATTTTGATGCACGATTTCTTTTCTTTCCCAGCTGAGAATGAAACACTAGCTCCAGATTACATAGTTACTAACAACTTTTTCGACCAGAAGATTAAAGAGCTGGTACTGCGCTACAACTACACGCTCAATCCAGAAGGCATCTACCAGGCCATCCGTTACATGTACACGTACTGGCCAGATCCAAACAACACTTACTATATGCGAGAAAAATATATAGAAGTGAGTAACCTTACAAACAGGTACAATGACTCATCAGTGTGTCAGTGTGGCGGTACATGAACAATGTGGGTGTCAAATAAAAACCATCTGTACTGCCAGTCTTGTCAAAAAAAGAAAACTGTCTCCCACTGGACAGAACATGTTATGATAGAATCCCAATTTTGTTTTTATGTGAAACATATGAAATGAATACATATTTGGGAACTGATATCTGTCCCTTAGCACATTTGTCATTTAAACCTACTGAATAGATTTCAGTAATGTTGAGGGCCTACACCAAATGTTGTCATACAAATTTAGTTTTGGCTTATATTGGTCCAGTCTGACCTGCACTTTACTTGGAAACTGTGTTTGTTTACTTAAAAGTGACTTTGCACACAGAAAGTTGGTACATAATATCTATATATACATACAGCCTGTTTATAGTTTTCCTTGTAGAAGAACATAATATACCGTATAATCTCGAATCTAATCCGCACCCTTTTTACAGTTTTAGAGGGCTAAAAAATCAGATGCGGATTAGATTCGCGGTCGAGAGCTGGATTTTGGAAAAATGATAGAGCTGCTGTACGTGCCGTAAGAACAATACAATACAATAATTTATTATTTTATTATTTATTATTATAATTTATTATTCATCAGACTCGCCGTCATCACTCATAACTGAATCGTTATCCGTGCTCTCCACCCAGTCACTGTCATCTTTATCTTCAACATCGTCCTCCCATATAATGTCATCTTTGGATGATAATTGTTGATAATTCAACAACTTTTGTTCAAAATCTTTTGGGAGCTTTTGGCATATCGTCGTCCTACACCACAACGCCAGCCCCATTCGGCGCATGAACCTTATGGCCCATCCTTTACTGGCTTTAAAACGACTTTGAGGAATGTTTAAAGATCTGGCCTTCTTTATCGCCTCCTCGCGAAGTAGATCATAACTCACAAACAGTCCAGGCTTGCGTCTCTCTTGAAAAAACGCGAAGACTGCATCATCAATTTCAGGAAATCGTCCTTTCTTGGGTCCAGTGAATTTCCTTCGTGACGCCTCACACCCGCTGATCGCTGCCTTGTGTTTCCGCCACAGTCGAACGTTGCTTTCGTCAACTCCAAAAATTGCAGCGGCTTTGCGGTTTCCATTCTCCTCTGCGCACCAAATAACTTCACGTTTGAACTTTGCCATATATGAGAGTCATTTAGATTTCAGGCGTCCCTCTTCCATAACTACGGTACACGACAAATTGGAACAAGCACCTCCCACGTTTCAACGACTAAGGAGCGAGCTGGCTTCATACGAGATTGCGCACGTTTGTTGAGAAAGGCCCGCCTCACGGTATCGGTATGACTCATCAGCCCCAGGCGTAGCGTCGGATTTTAATGCATTGGTAACATCCAATATTATTCAATCAGTCGCTCCGTGGGCAAGGGGTGGTTGAAGGAAAGGTGCGGATTAGAAACGCGAACTAACTTTTTTCGTTTAAGAAATCGCCAAAAACAGAGTGCGGATTAGATTCGGATGCGGATTAGATTCGAGAATATATGGTATGTACATGTCTCTATGTTTATGGCTGCACTGGCTTATTGGCCAGTAGACTGTTGTGTTCATGACCTTTAGATGCTGGCTTGGTTTGCCAGTCATGTCAAGACATTTGAACCATGAACATGAGTTTCAGAAGTAGAATGGATATTACTATTGGACATTACTTCATGTCAGAGTCTCACACATGGAATGCCAGAGGTCATTTAGCCATTTCCTGGGTCATGCATTCTGAGTAAGGCAACAGTGTGGCGTCTTGTTGATTGTGGTTGTTAAACGGGCAGCGTGGATGACAAGAAGCGATCTGTTCGGCCATCACTTCTCACCGATTCCATTTAAGTGGCTGTCTTAACAGTAAGAACAGCAGGATGTGGGGCGGCGCAAATCCACGTGTTGTCCGTGAAGTGCCATTGCACATTGTGAAGTACCTTTCAACCAGCCTGCCACAGTCCTTGAACATGAGCTGCAGAAAATCTTTGGCACCCAAACATTATCTTGATGTCCGACCTTACAGCCAAAATACAGTTCACAAGCCTTTCTCACAAGTTGTGACAGTGGCTTCCTTTGCAATTTTAATACCACTCTGCTGCAAATGTAGCAAAAGCTATTCGGCTTATTTTGGCAAGAATGTGACGTGTTGCAGACAAGAAAAATACTTTTCAGACACACAGGGAAACTGTTACTTTTGCATTGGTACAACACTCAGGATAGAAGGTGGAATTAGAGTGACATTTTGAGAGATGGGGCCATGACAATTTATCACAGACATTTGATCATGCTGACAAATTATCAAACCAAAGCTTTATCACAGCGACATTTGATCACACCGACATTTTATCACAGCAGTGTTTGTTCTCTCCGACATTTTATCACCGCAGCAAATTATCACACTGCAAATTAAAGGGATGCTAAACAGCTGGAAGCAAGCCATTCCAGTTTGAGAGATAGTTTGAGATAATATTATTCTAGGGATTTAAGTGACTTAAATAAGTAAATATAAATGAACAGCATAACAAACCTTTGGGCCAGCCCCAAATTTCGGTTTTTGACCATTCAACTGAGGTATCAATTGGTATCATCCAAACAGAGGATGATATAAATATTTTATTCACACATTCGAGTTTGTGAACCTATTCCCAATGAAAATCTATCAAAATTATTTCAGGGAGGAAATTGATGTCAACCAGTGTTATCAGTATTTCTGTTTTGAAAATTGGGCAAAGGGTGCCCACAAAATGAAACTAGAGCATCAAGCATTGTCTGGGGAGAACTTGAACTAGCTGGTTCACAAGGTAAGCCTACTAAGGAAGAACCCAAACTAGCACCATTACTAGGTTATGAGGAAAACCCAGACTGGCACTGTTGCTAGGTTCTGGGGAACACCCACTTAGAGAAACCCCATTCTTCAGGGAAAGTGCAAACTAGAGCCCCATAAACATAATTTGGGGAAAGCCCGTCGTTCCCCATTGCTTTTGGAACAGTGATACGCATTTACAGCACCATTGGTAGGAGATGGGAAAGTAAACAGACTAGCCGTGTAGTTTTGTCTGACATCACTTGTAAAATATTGATGTCAGAGATGTGCAGCTCTTGTTTGAAACATTTGTCAGCATGATATATTAATGTTATAAGGACCCAACATTGCAATGAACACGTATGCAACAAAAAACATTCACTTTGCTGAGTTTCCTACGCCACACTACCAAGCAGACGCACAGAGACCAGCATATGGTCGCGTAGGATGATCAAGGTTAAGAGAATACAAGTAACAACAGTATGTGGGTGAGCAGTGTTGTGTGTCTGTAGTTGTGATTAGCATTGCAGCAGTACATGTGTATTGCCCATAAATGAACATGAAGACTGAGGTATGGAGAAACACAAAGAATGCATTTATCTACATTTGTAGTTTCTTCCAAACACAGCTGGAATATTGTATCAGAATATTTAAATACTGTACTGATATCTGTTCCCAGATGCTGTCGGATTTTCTGTACCGAGCTCCTGCTGACAAAATGACAAAGTTGCTGGTGGAACAGCATGTTCCTGTTTATTTGTATGTGTTGAACACAACAATTGAATCATTTAGGCTGCCTCTGTGGAGGAAAGTTCCACATGACATAGAGCACTATCTTCTGGCTGGTGCTCCATTCATGGATGTTGGTAAGTGTTAATTTAGAATGACAGAATTTCTATTATGCATGCAGCTGTGGTACTGCCAACTTTGAAACATTGGAAAAGTCAGGAAGTTCTTGTGTGTCATGCATACACCACAAGCCAGTCAGTGTCTCTAGTTGTCAGCATGCTTGACGGGAAGAGGCCAGTTGACATACATCCCAGAGACTCGTGTACCAAGATGGTGCGACTGTTGCTGAGGCGTCTGCTGCAATTGGCACACAGGCAGAATATCTAAGGAAGGACATTGTGCATTTTGTTTGTTGAGTGTTGTGAACATTTAGAAGCCGGCCGTGCTTCCATCATCGGGGAGAAATATGAAAACTGCTCTGTAAGGTCTATTAGATGGAGTTGATGCAAGGAGGCACACTGTTCACTACGTACACTAAACACAGAATTAGCTAGCTGCAACTTTGCTCATGTTTACTGCTGAATTGAAAATACAGAGACAGTAACAGTGCAGATGCATCAGAACTGTTGACACTGTATGACATTTCACAGCTTGTTCACAATGATGAACTTTTAGCAAAATAATACCGTCTGGGCCCTGTAGTGTGTATCAGTGGATTTTTATGTGCAGTTGGTAATTGTCAAGGGCAGTGAGATAAGCACAGTAGCAAAGAACACATCTTTGTACTCCAGTGGAACCTTTGCAGTCTTGTTCATGTCTTAAGAAACCTTGGAAAAGGATCTGCATTTGAAAGAGAAATTG
The DNA here is from genome assembly GCA_021186555.1 of Reticulitermes speratus. Lineage (NCBI taxonomy): Eukaryota > Metazoa > Arthropoda > Insecta > Blattodea > Rhinotermitidae > Reticulitermes > Reticulitermes speratus. The sequence continues at coordinate 8,357,973 of JAJKFL010000010.1, read as the reverse complement.
CAGGAATGTTTATCGTTTCAGCAGCAATTAATGTAGGCCTATATCATGAAAAATGAATAATGTAATATTTGAAGTTGATTTTTGGCAGGAAGCAGTAGAACATTTTCTTCGACAAAAGCTTGTGCCCAAAATGTGGTCTGAAGCCAACCCAACCTCCTCTCCTCCCTTACGAACTTCTTCGCCAGGTATATAGGCAGTCCATGAATCTGACCTCTAACCTCCATCTACTGTCCAGGTTAAGAATGCATGGAGATTCATTTCCACATCTGTTCATGGTTATAAGCACAGGGATAATTTTACATTTATAGTGTGTTTTAAAGTATTTATTCCTGTATGTTCACAGAATTCTTCCCAGCAAGGCCTAAACTGGACCGTAACATGTGGACAGACAATGATCGGAACATGAGCCACTTCTTTATGAAAGCCTACACTGATTTTGCCAGATATGGGTATGTAATTGCTTCTGAAACTCAATACAGTTTTTGGTCCATGTTCGTGATAAGTCTTTAACCTGCTGACCAAATTTTTTAAAATGAAAATTGTGTTATGGGATGCCAGCACATCTTCATGAATGTCAGCTGTAGTCCTTGCTTGACCCTGTTCAGACAGATGGTACCCAGATTTTCCCCATTCATTTTGTGTGATTAGTAATAATTTTATATTATTTCATGTTCAGTCAAGTAACTTGTAAAATGAATAGTGTCCCTGTATGCTTTATTGCATCTTGAAGTGTTGAGAAGTTAGATGTCACCAATGTATGTTTCCTTTTCTACAGAATGACTGAACACTGTAGTTAAAGTTTGAAATGCTATACCTTTACTAGCTTTCTTTCTTTTCTTCTCTCTCTCTCTCTCTCTCTTTTGGGGGGGGGGGGGGTCTGTTACTGATAGGGTCCTTCTTAAATTCCTGTGTGTGTTACTGAATTGAAATGATGTGTGCTGTGACAGTAAAATATTTCATACCTACAAACATGCATACTGTGACTAATTCCATGCTGGTCTTTCTCGATCAACTAACATTTAGTCAGCTGCTCAAGTGATGAGCCGTTAATAGTGTCGTAATGTCCGTCATTACCTAGTTCAGTCCTTATTAGTACATTTTCACAATCTTTTTTCTACTATTGCTTTTAATATTATCCTGTCATGTATGTTTAGGTCTTTCAAGTGATCTTACCACATCCAAAATATTATATGCTTCTCCATCCCTGCTCCACCTTCATAATGCGTGTTACGTTTTCCACATGACTTGTCACTGGTATTTTTAACTTACCAGCAGTAGGTAATGAGTGGAGTATAGCCCTCCATCTTTGTTCTTATCTCTGAATGAGTAACCAAGTTTCACACCTGTAAAAAGTAGTAATTAAAATTATATTCATATTTATTTTAATCTTTAGTTTAATGTGTACTGTTCTTATTTTATGAGGAAAGTCGCACTCATGTTGTCGCTTTCATGGTGTGCACAACACCAACTTTATCTTTATGAACATACCATGCTGCCAACATTGCAGTTATACAAACTGACAGTAGTGCCACATAATGTTTTGTATGACAGTGGGTTTTCATGAAACAGGAAACATTGGTAACAATAACAAGGTGGGAGATGTGCACAGAGTATAACACTCAATGGCACCTTTCCTCTGTTACTGTCTCTAGATTTTAAATTCATGTCTGCTTTCAAGAAAAACACTGACAACATAAGTATTTGAAATGTGCCTTTCCATGTTTTACACAACACACATTGTAAGATTTCTCTGTAGTTTAGTAACAGATTAACGGTTGCTTATAGTTATTACATTGTATTTCTTATACTTATCTCATAAAAGGCACGATTTACAAATGAACATGCTCAATTGTTATGTTTAGATCGTCTACATTTTCTTCACCCTTCGCTTGTACCTCACAGAGAACACAGTCTGTCATGGTTATAAATAACAGACATGAAAAGTTATTATCATACATGTTTGTAGGTCTCTATTATTTTTGTCTAGTTTTATCCAAAATCAGAATGTGTCAACAGATTTTAGTAAAAGAATCCCAAATACTAAAGTTCATAAAAATCCATCCAGTGGGAGTTGCACTGTACTATGCAGACAGACAGAGAGGCAGAAGGACAGAGATGACGGGGCTAGTAGTCGTATTTTGCAGCTGCTTCATGAACATGCCTACGAATTCAAACAGTTCAGAACTTCAAAGTTATAGACAAATTTACTGTATTGGGACTCTGTACTAGTGGAAATTATGCATATAAAAGGGTAATCATTTTATAATGATTCATTTTGGGTAGCTGCTGGTCTTATGACATAGATTACAGCATATGAAGGAAATGAGGCATCATGAATTCTTCTCAGGGCGTTTTTGTTAGGAAAGCAAACATGAACAGAACTGAGTACATTATGGCGGGCACTGCAGTGACCCTTGTACGTTGACCGTTTCCAGTCTTTTGTGCAACCCTTGCCTTAAGCATTCAGCAGCCATGCCTTCTGAACACAGTGCAATATCTTGCTGACAGAAATGTCGGCAAAGTCACCTGGTTTCAAGAAACGATGTCCCAGGTGCCTAAATCTTAATACCACCAGTGCCTCACAGTCACGAAGAACATGTGAGGCCGTTTCAGACGCCTTTTTGCATCTATCACACCCTGGACTGTCTACCAGCCACAGTTTAAATAGATGTCCTTTCGTATAACAGTACCGTGTTAGCAGTCCCGTCATTATTCTTAGCGGGTTTCTGCTCAAGTTGAGTAATTCTTCAGATCTTTTAGCAGCGGGTCTTGTAAGAAAGCCCTTAGCGTGCCATGAAATGTCCTATCCAGAGATAGTAACCTTCATTTAATGTAGTTGTTCGACATACTTTGTGTTACTGCATGTAGCGCAGGATTGACTTTGTACTTAAGTGTAACTTGTAACTGCCTGTAGGAACCCAACACACACTCAGATCCTGGGATTGCACTTTGAAATGGCTGTAGCAGGGCAACTCAAGTACCTGAACATCAATACAACATTCAATTCAAGTGTGCTGCTTAACTACAGGCAGACAGAAAGTGCATTCTGGAGTACATATCTTCCTACAGTGATCGGACACCTGGTACCAACCTACCCACCAGTTACCGAGGTTAGTTACGATTAGGACTTTAAAAATACATTTGCCCATTTACCTGAGGCAACATCAACAAATTTTGTTTCAGTTATCATCATTATCATCATCGTCTAATGATGCTGTCAGTTGCTAATATTATGCAGCATTGATGATAGATGAGTGAATGAGTATGAAGCATTTGTAGAGCGATACCAACAGGAGGAAACTGAAGTACCCAGAGAAAACCTGCGCCAGTGGAAGTTTGTTCACCACAAATACTACATGGACTGGCCTGGGAATGAACCCAGTCCTCAACAGTGAGAGGCCATTGACTAACCACCTGAGCCATGGCATGGCCGTTTTCTTATTTTTTGAAAGATAATGTTAAGCCAGAAATTTATAACATCAAACGGAATTAAGAGCGCCACACTGATGGCCTTATTTTACGGAATTAGTGTACTATGCAAAAAAAAACCTAAAACTAAACTTGTGATATATCAAAAGAAGAAAGGTAAGGTACATTTTATATCACGTTTGTTTGAAAATTTGCCAAATGCATATCCACATTCCTTCTGCCCTGGAAGTGTTCACAGTGTAGGCTTAGTTCAGTAACTTTGAGAGCGGATACACACACATTCCTACTTCGCAGTTTACACACACACACATATATATATATTGTTTGCAAACTCACTCCATAAGCAGAACAACATGACACATCAACCTGGTGCCCTTTTCTAGCCAGTACTTACTCTAATTTTATTGCTGCTGACGTTGGTCTTCGTTTCAAAAGAGGATGAAGGCCCCAAGTTTTTCTGCTTCATTTAAGATTTCTGCCCACAAGTGTTGTCAGAAATCTCAATTAAAATATTTGGACCCACAAGGTGACAGTAGGATCCAACTACATGTTTAGAATGGTCAGGTAAAAAAGAAAAAGCAACTTGTTTGTGCATTTGAAAGTAGGTTGATACATTGATTAACTATTTGCCATTTGATCTCCCTTGTGAGCATGCCCCATGTGCATGTTGGCATCGTTGGCTTTATGGCATTGCCATGTTCATCCTAGAAGTTTCCTTCTGCTGGTAACTGGTGCGTGCTAGTCAGTATATATATATATATATATATATCTCGTGTCCTTGCATACCATTCCAGTTGAGTTCTGCCTCTTGTCACCTCATTGCAACAGGAACCAAATAAAATTTAATGGTGATAGGAGATTATTTTCAAGTCTGAACATCACTGTGGCTAGGGGAGTTGATGTCTGTGTGCAGAGGGTAGTTTTACATTGTCAAGTTACAGTTCTGACATTTTATACATGTAGCCATTGTTTTACGCCCCACTTGTTCAACGCCCTTCCGCTGGCTGCACTCTAGTATGCTAACCCTTACATATTCTATTATTTCCTACGGGAATATCATTTCTGATTGACGCCTTTTTCATTTACGCCCACTTTTTCAGGAACGCAACTAGGGCATAAAACAAGGGCTGGGTATAATGTGATATTTTTTTACCGTGCCTCTGTTTGCTCTGCATATGATTCTTGTGTGTATAGTATTGGTGGGAGCCAAAAGAGCCCCTGCAGATTGCGTTCTGGAGCGTGACATCTGCATGCTTACTGCTGATTGTGCTGGCAGTCGTCTGCTGCATCCTGTGGAGGAACGCAAAGAGGTAAGCCAAGGTAAATAAACCAGCCTCAGCAGCAGTACATTATACAGTGTTAATGTCACAGCAGCTCTGATGAGTAAATAGAGATGCACTGTGTACAGCTGAACAACAAGCACACCCAACAAAACTCACTTTAGAGACTCCCCTTCCCCCTACACACACATACACACCCAAATACTGTGTTGGTACTTATCAACACTGAAAAGCAGTATTGTTCACAGAATTGTAACAAAAGTCTATAAATTTCACAAGCATTTGTCCATTAACATCAATTTCATGAGTTAGTGTTATTCGACTGATTGAACTCAGTTGTATTTAGATCCCTCCCACCAGATTAATTATAGTGTTTTGCCTTTTCGTGTACCATAATTACGCAAACATGTCAGTCCTGCATATGAGATGCCCCCCCCCCACCATTCACCATCTTCAATTTTTAGGGAAATATTTATACAAAACATGCATAACTTCTTGTGCAATTATAAGGTAACGCCGAACTTTTCAAATGATGAATTAAAGCATTTACTTGTCTTCAAGTCGTCCTTATATATGCCATGAAGGCATATAAGGGGAGTGGATGTATAGTTCCACTAATTCTTAATCTCAGTACTGGCTGGTGGTGAGTGTTTAGCCTCATGCCTTGGCTGCTTTACCCCAGGGAAATAGCCCTGCTACCCTTTGAATAGGAGGTTAGGTGGGCTCCTGAGCCAGTTTGGATGTTTTGAGGAAGGGAAAATCTCTTGCCTCTGCCAGGATTCGAACCCTGGATTGTCTAGCCTGTGGCCTAGTCACTGTACTGACTATGCTGTCCCAGCTCCAAATTTTCATCTTATATTTGTGTGAATATGGTACAAGTATACTGATAAAATCTTCAAACAGGTTCCTTATATGATTTCAGGCTTCCGCCGCGATGTTGATGAAATCTGTGTAATTACACGGCGTCGTGTGGTAATTATTTACTGACGTTTTGGGACAACGTGTCGGTCCCATCTTCACGGGTCAAGATTCCGAGTAGGAAAGAAAGGAAATCTTGACCCGTGAAGATGGGACCGATACGTTGTCCCGAAATGTCGGTAAATAATTACCACACGACGCCGTGTAATTACCCAGAAGACCACAGATTTCAGGTTCCTTGTATGGTCAGTTCTCATTTTCATGTAGGAACCCCATTTAAGCTGCTACACCGAGTCTGTTAGTGTTTAGTTAGGCTTCGTTTCATGTGTTTTCTTCACAGCACACATTGGCAGTAAGGGCAAAGAGTGCATAAAGTTACAGTTTGAATGTAATTATTCATACAGTGCTACACAGTAATCTGGTGTGTTACTTATAAAATGTGGCTACATCTGCTGGTGGCAGAGTTACATGACATCATGTCATTCATTGCATGTGCCTTATGTGTATGCATTATGTCATGCCACTTTGCCACTTTTAATTATTAACTTGATGTGTGTATGTAGGGGGAATTCATAATATTCTGTAATGGGAGAGGTCAGCACTGTGTTGATGCTGTAACTGCACGGACGTGCTGATCATGCGTACAGGAGTGCTGCATCTCTGTCACTCATCAGATGTTGTAGGAATGTCACATTGCATGATGCATGATGTATGACGCATGCTACTGTGAGGTGGAAGGAGAGGAATATGTCACATGGTACTCAGTGTCTCTAAATCCTATTTTGGCAGCAGTGCAGTTCAAATGAGGTATTTCTGGTTGGGCCATCTTATGACAGAGCCTTTTCTGTTCATCTCTGCCCTCCTTTAGGCATTCTTTTGTATATTTTAATTCACTGGGACTCTGTGTCGAGTCCTTGGTCTGCCCAAAGTTTTGTGTATTCGACATCTTTGCTTATCCTGTCAAAGGATTTTTTTTTTTTTTTTTTTTTTTTTTTTTTTTTTTTTTTTTCTCCTTTCCTTTTCTTCTTCCCCGTTCATAATACATGTCTCTGCCTTTGTATTCTTAATTTCACCATCTTTTCTTGCAGTGTTTCTACCTTTGTGTCATTTTCTTGTTTCGGATCTCTTAATGTTGCGTAGAAACACAGTCTCTGCTCTTTATACTCCTCCTACCTCTCGTCGTCATCCGTTTTTCTGTTCTCATGTTATACAGTTTGCTTTATGTGTGTAATTCTACAGATGAGAGACCTTCTTGAAAAGCTAACAGTCACTTAGTTGGTCAACAAATTTCCTGTCTTCTATGAAACCCAAATGTCTGTTACCATCACTGTATAGTCAGCCATTGAAATGCACCTTCGCTATCAAATTTTAATAGTAATATATAACTTTCCCTACATATGTTTTGGTCTGCGTAGGGAAAGTTATATATTACTATTAAAATTTGATAGTGAAGGTGCATTTTGTTGGTTTAATATACAGTGAGATTAAAATGCACAGTGAAGGTCATATAAAATGTCTATTACCATGTTGACAAGAACGTGCTGTTGCTGTCTATATCTGTTTTCGTGTTACATTTCCTGAGCCTCCATTTTGATGTTATCCCCCCAAGAGTTTCCTTTACACCACATATTTCTCTGACCAAGTTTTTTATACGTTTCTCATCTCGTCCTTGCATGCTGTGTGTTCCATCCATCTCATCATCCCGGTTTGATCACCCTCATAGTATTTAGAAAGACTACATACAATTTATGAAGCTCTTCATCATGTAGTTTTCTCCATTCTCCTGTCACTTCTTCTCTTGGTTACCCATGTTCTCAGTGCTTTGTTCTTGGACACTTTCTGTCTATATTCTTCCCCAGGGGTGAGATTAAGTTTCACATTTGTACAAACAGTAACTAAAATTCTCCTTTAATCTTTAAGTTTCAGATGGGAAATGGGAAACAAATGATTCAGAAATGAATCTGCTTCAAATTGCCTCTAGAATACAGTTTTGATTTGTATTTTGTCCTGCAGTCTGATGACATGACGTGATGTACGTAACACAGCTTTTAACATTTTCTGAAACTTACCAGTCATGAATTACATTTCTAGCAGTTTTGTAGACATTTCTGGCTCTTGTAAGTGTGAAGACCCGGCAACATACCCTGAAAAACAATGAAAGTGTGATGAAGTTGTTAAGAGGTACACCTAGTCAATATGCTGGGTGCAGATATATGTATACCCACACTAAAAAGTGAAACTACCATCAATATGTAGAAATATAAAAGAATGAACTTGGATTTTGGATTTAATGACATGAGTGACAAATGATTATGCCTTATCCTTTTTATCACCTCTGCTTGCTAAACCATGGTGTAACATGCACTGCAAAATAACTGCTATTCTTATTGCTGCTTTGGCTGTGTTTAAGAAATTCAGAGGGGGTCTTGAATGTGCTACTGACTGATTTTATTGTAATGCATGCTGTCCGAAGTACCATAAGTACCTCATAAGATGCATTTTTTTTTCTGAAAAATGTCCCCAAAACATCATCCTGCATCTTTAACACCAGAAAGAATTGTAGGCTGTTAAATCTGCAAAAATACCTTGCTAATTGTGGGATGCATGTAGTGTGTTATATATACAGGACATACAGTAATAGTCACACGTCAAGAGCCTGTGACAATTTAGTATGGTGCCGGATGCTGTGATTAACACATTCACTGCCAAAGTTGACCATGGTCGATTTAAGTATTTACGTTTTAAATTGCCAGCGTCGACTTTAGTCTATCCAAAATTTACTCCGCTCTTTTGCCTTAAATAGGCCACGCACACAATAAGTTCTTTCAGGAAACATATTTTACATCTTTATTAATCCCTAGCTGACAACTGCAAAAAATAAATGCATTTTATATATAATTTTATATATAATTATATTTTATAATTTATCAGATGACGCACTAGTTTTTTAACATTCAAAAACTCGCTGGCAATTTAACACTGTCGGGGATTTAAATGCCCAGCAGTGAGCGTGTTAAGAGGTTGGCACTCCACCTCCATACTTGAGAGGTCATAGGTTATCGTGACTGAGGATTTTTTTTATTAACTGGTCCTGTAGCTCTTTGAGAATTACTATGTAACCTAAGTAGCTGATACAGAGTCATGTCAACCAGAAATTGATGATAATAAACCTTCAGAGTCCAAAATTTATTGTGCAGCAGAATGGATAATGTATTATGGGAAGTGACTGACACAAGTCACACATGTTGCTGTAAATGTATGATATTTATCAAATGAAATATGGTTTTAAAATTATATTTTATAGGATTCCTTCGTTTAACAGTTCCAGTGAAAAGTTTCATCTGTGTCAGACAGTTAAAACTGTGTCCGTTTCCTTTGGTGTCATCATATTGCTACACACCTTGCCAAAGTCATTTGCAAAAAAAAAAGGTGACAATACTTCTGTTCTGCCTTACTTGTTACGGAGGCCAGTAGTGTGTGGATACAATAAAACTTGTGGATAACTAGCTAAATTCTCTCACACAGACTCTGTCTAAAGAAGAAAATGTCAGCCAGTTATCTGTATCTTCTCCCCGGTTACAGGAGAGCCCAGAAAATGAATTAGTAATTGAGTGCTAACGGGACTGTGATTTTACTGATAGTTGTCTTCATAGTGTAAGTTGTGAAGACATATGAACGTGATTTGCTCGATACATCAGTACTAAAAGCCATCAAATACAACAGTATTTAAAATTCACTATAATTATATGTTCACAGTCACCCTACACAGTCCAGCATCATCTATGCCATCTTTAGGGATGAATTTGAAATTTCATGATCATTCCAACACCCTCCCCCCCCCACGGGCTGGGCCCCTTTATTTTCTAACAAGCCTTAGGCATCCCTCCTGATGTACATGAATGTTTCATAGGTAAAGTCTGAAATGTTTGTGACCTTGATGTGTTACTTGGACACTGTCCATCATCTTGGGGTTTTCAAACACAATTTTTTAAACTGGCCCTGTTTTTGGTCATCAGGTGTAATGGAAGGAAAGGTTCATACTTAGTTGGACCTGATAACAAGACTGCAAATGGTATAGTATACTCCATGATGTAGTAATACAGAATTTACAATGGAATTCTTTACTTTAAAAAGTCATACATTTTTATGGTACATGTGTGAATGAAATTTAATTTATGTCCATAAGAAAAGTATGACTGTCAATGCATCAATTTTCATGACTCACAAATGCTCTACAGCAGTGGTTCCCAAAGTGGGCGGTACTGCCCAGGGGGGGCGGTTGGATTACCGAGGTGGGCGCTAATAGGTACGAGAGGTGGAAGGGAGCGCTGTTATTATCACGGGGGCGCTAATAGAGAAGTAGTGCATTTGTTTTTATAATAAAATTCAAATAAAGTAATTTTTGTGTTAGAAATAAAAAATGAACTAAATTTCTTAGTATTGTAATTTATGAATCTTATTCAAGCACATATTATTTTTTTAATAAACTATTGCTAGATGATTTATTGTTAATCATAAAAAGTATAATAAATTTTAATTTATTAATTGACACACAAAACATTAAATTTAACTCATAATTTTATTTAAACAATTTTTTAAATATAAAATAAAAGTGGAAACAAAAGCGCATTTATGTTTTTTAAAAAAGGTGGGGGGGGGGGGGGGTGCTGTGGGTGTGTTTATGGAACCAAGGGGGCGGTGGACTGAAAAAGTTTGGGAACCACTGCTCTACAGCATTATGTGCAGATCTCGTACTACTCGTAAATTTCACCCAAATCAGGCAGATGTTGAAAGTACAGATAGAAGTTTGTTTATGCCCTTAAGTAAAGGATGACTCACTAAGCGTGTTTTCACATGCCTCACTCTCTTCACATTTTGTAAAGAACTATACTGAATTCAATAAAAATCTGACATTGGTGTAACCACTCACACTAGGTCACAGACGGATGGGGTCTCTGCATAAAGCTTTTTTTTTTTACTTCGTAAAGAACACCAGAAAAGTTTTGGTAAACAGTCATGTTTAAATGTTTCTTAATTTAAACAAAGTTGTCCACCTGACCCTTGAGATTGAAGGCAGTGCGTTCCTTCAAAACATTGGGAGCCACTTGCCCAACAGTGCAATGTCACATACCAGAAGACCTGAGTCCTCACTTACACCAATGCAAAAACCACAAAACTCACAAAAGTGTACCTGTCACAGCGTGAACACACCTTCCCACTTGATCATGTTATAATAATAATAATAATAATATAACCATGGCTCAACAGCCCTATATGGGCCTGGGCCCCCTCTTTCCGAGGTTACGTGGTCTGCGCATTTGTGGCAGTTCGGAGACCAGCCGACTGGCCGCGCTGTTCAACTCAATCCTGATGTGACCGCCAGAGCCATCTGGCAGGCAGTCAGGAGACTTGGGTGAGAAATGGCCGCTTTGAATTTCGCTTACGGACACTACTGGTTCTTCTTCATGCCCGAAGGTTCTTTTACATGCCGTAAATCTACTTCATCGGACCGACGGCTTTACTTCCCCTCCGAAGGAAGTGGTGCTCGGATTTTTATCACCCTTAAAAATCCATCGACCTCGGTCGGATCGAACCCGCGAACCTTGGGTCCAGTGGCGAGCACGCTAACCACTTGTCCACCGAGGTCGACACTTGATCATGTTACTGCTTCAATTTTCTTTTCAGACAATCTGATCGGTATTACAATGGAGACGTCATTGGTCTGCGAGACGACATTGGAGAGCCTGGAGACGGAATTGACAATCACTCGGCAACTATCGAGTATCGTGACGTACCACCTCCCTCATCAAAATTAAGCCAGGTGAAACCCCATAAACCCCAAAACAGTTTTGATCCTCGCAAGACTGCCAGTACACCATCTCTCCAGATAACAGGTAGTTCTGCCTCACTTAAGGATGCATCAAATTTGACCACCAGTTCCCCTACAGGTGAAAAACGGAAGCAACCAACACCAATTCCAGCTGTTAGAAAGCCGAAGACGAGAGTAGATGAGACGGGGGTACCACAAACTGAAGTTTAGCAAACAGATAAGTGAAACAGAGTTACATGCATTGGGGGGGAGACGCCTGGGTCATTTGCACACATAAAAACATTAAGTCTGACATTCCTGTAATGCTTCTTTTGCCATGATGTGAAGATCAGTAATGCTTGTTTTGGCTCATTACTGGTATCTATCCTCTGATCTGTAATGAACTTATTTATTTCAGATGACTGCTAAGTGTATTTTTATATCTGAATTTAATGACGGTGTTCTTGATGCAGGCACTTCTTAAGGTGGCATATGGGAACTATTAGTAAGTTGTGGGACTGAAGTCCACTCTAGCCAGGCAGCTTGTTAGGCAGCTAATTTAATGGAATGAACTCAGATTTTATGGCACTGACTGACAGCAGGGCTGGCCATAGGTTGTGGTGATAATTGGACACTTTGTCATGGCAAGGAATATTTTAAATTTGTGTGTAGTTTAAGGAAATTTAATAAAAATGCTGATGAAAGTTGGCACACCCATTTGCACAGAGATGGATTGCACGTCTCTTTTTTACCTTGGTATAAATGTGTGGGCATGAGATCATGTTACAAAGCTAGTATAGTTCAGTTTCAAAATTCACAAGATGTCCAAGTTTCAAAATGCAGCCATAGTGTATAGTATTTTGTGGATACTTCATGTCTTAACGGTTCTGTTCCGAGTCTTTCCGGATTAAAAATAATGAATGCAAGACAAATATACCCCAAGAAAGCTGGCACGTCCGTGCCAAGGTATCAGCAGTAAGTGGAATGTGTCCGTTACCAAGATATTTCAGAAGTGTTTGTAGCAAGAAGTTATGGAAAGTAAATTACAGTGTTGGAGCAGCACTGATGGCTGTGTGTTATTGAACATGTGAATATTAGGCCCTGTACCAGCTGGTAAAGGTAAAATTTTCCCTGTCCATGCCATTGTTGCATATGGGGGGAGTAGAGGTATAACTCCTGTCATTCTTAACCTTGGCAGCTGAATGGCCAGCTTCATGCCCAGTCTGCTTTACCCCTGAAAGAACCCCTGGTACCCATTGAATAGGAGGCTGGGTGGGCCCAGAGTCATTCTGGATGCTTTGCAGAACAGACAATTCTCTTGCCATTGTTGGGTATCAAACCAATTATTCCTTGTTTGTCCTGGGACTTCACACAAACACCTAGGGCTAGTCTTGGTTGTCAGCAGTTGCGCTAGTACAAATGCTTAGAGACAATTTATTAAAGAGTATCAGTAAGAAGTTACAAGCATTACTGAGAATTGGTGTCAATTATTTATGAATAGATGCATCGTGTGGAAATAGTTACACACCTGTGCATAAAGTGGCAGGGCTCAGTGCAAAGAGAGTGTGATATGTGGGGAACATACACAAAGATCTCCTTCCATTGTGAAATATTTTCTGTCTCTGGCATCCAGGGAAATCGATGTTAAATTACAGAACTTGGACACTTTTTTCTGCAGTAGAGAGACAGAAACAGAAGTTGAACAGTTATAAGCCAGATATTTCAATACTACAGTTACTAGACATAATGAGAAAGCATAAAGCTGCATAAGTAGTAGAAACGTTGATCTCATATATTGACTGTGGTTGAGCTTTTGAAAGCAAGAATTGACAAGCCCAAATATAAACCCATGATGACTTGGTCAAGCGCTGACATATGCTGTTTTTATTTTTCACGTCGCAGTCAAGTTATTGTAGTCGACACATTTGTGAGATTGATGAAAAATATGGAACTGATGATGGTGACACAGTTCATGAAATAGCTTTGTTGCCACACTTTGCTATTCATTCGTACGGTCTTTGAATTCAGAATTATTGCTGTGAGTAGTGGCAACAACCTGCAGTATTTCTGAAGACTGTTCAGATTTTATCTCTATTAAACATCACAGAGTCACAAGAGTGTGAGGTGGATTGGAATTCAGATCGTTAAGAAAATGCATAATTTTGTAGTTATTGTTGCATTTGTAATTTTTTCAAAGCAGAGTAATTATTACGGGACGTTCTGGCACCCTAATGTACATTTACCTTCAAGCAGACATTTTCTCAGAAGCTTTAAACATTCGTACAGTTCAGGTTTCACATTTAATAATGCCCATAACAAAACTGTGCACTAATCCTTCATTAATAGGGACAGACCTAAACAACAGACATCCTGCGCAGGTTTTGACAGAATATTGGGACTAAGGACAACAGGATGGACAAGTGCCATAGTATACATACATGCAATATATATTTTGAATTTGTGTTATACTGACTGCTGTTACATCTTCACATTGAAAAGTCTGTTTTCTTCTGTCTTGCCAAGGTTGTCATTTTAGTGTACAGGGACTTCATTCAGACAAGCGATTAACAATGTGTGTGCTGGTACATTTTCTGCATCATCATCGTCATCCGTCAGCAGGTTCATGAGGGTGGGTCGCCTCTTTACAGTCACCTCCCGTCTCTTGTATCCTCTCTTAAGTGCTCCTTACAGCTGTCTTTGCTGTCCGTTGGGCTGCTTTGTCACTTTTCATTCTGTCAAAGCGGATCAAATGTTGTCTTTGTGGATCATATATATATACTGGTGTAACCATTAACAGCTTTGCTTCTCGTGTTTGTATTTTTAGCTTGTGTAATTTGCTGTACACTCAGTAATCCCTAAAGTGCATTTATGTTAGTGCTGATGTATTTTATTCCCCTTATCTTGTATGCAACAAAAATTGGACTGAACTGAATAAGGGTTTGGAAATCACAGATACAGGAGTTTTAAATGTGTTATAACAACAGAAACTGTATGCAGTTCAGAATATGTTATGAGCTGTGGAAGGCATTTTACAGCTGAGGTACATTCTTATCATAACATGCCAGAAGAACAGTTTGATGGAAGGAAAAAGGGAAGACTACATAAAATATTTACATATCATTGCCAGTATTCAGTGTGCCTGTATTACAAATTTTGCAATTTTGTATGTTTCTTCATTGTACGGGTTTGTTTGTTCATAAGAGAGCTTTAGTTATACTTAGGGACTCAAGATTTGCAGCCCTAGAAACTGGGGAAATTAATGGGAAACGAGAGCCCTAGAGCTCAGTCCCAACTGATACCATTCCATTTCAGTTAACTAACCTGTTTCATCCACATCTTGCTCAACAAAACGCAAACAATTTTCATGAACACGTAGTTATAAAAAAAGGCATATTTGGCTTATAGCACTGGTGGGAACTAATAATGTTTCAGGGTAATTCAAGTACCTTTGTTCTTGCCTTGAAGATTGAGGCAGTAATTTCTGTCAAATGATTTATTCCGTTCTGCATGGTGCTATGGTCCAAAAACTGTGTACAAGGGTGGAACTGCAAGTCATTGCATCTTCCAGATCTTGTACATCAGGGTGTGCATATGTTCAAATATGGGGGTACAGTTTAGGAAGGAATATTGAAGCCATTAAGAGCTACATATAAGACTTCCCTAATGATTATCACACTGCTTGTGTGTTTCCTAACACTCTGAGTTTAAAATGGATCATTTTACACACTGGCGTAGCTGGGGGCGGTGGCAAGAGTCCAAGGAGCAGTAAATTTTATATTTCAAGCGAAAAAAATATCAATATTCTGCACTCAACAGATTTTTGGTTATTAAGCTACATGAAAGAAATTTCAATAAATGATTGTGATTTTTTAAATTCATAATTTGTTACGAGGCGGCCATTGTGATTACTTGCCCCATGTGCCAAGAAACCTGGCTACACCACTGGTTTTTCATATTAGTCCGGCTTCATTTTACAGAAAATCAGGACAGACAGTTTGATTGGCAAATTCACAATTGTATTTGCCAAAATAATGTATGTTCCAAAAAATTATTTTGAATTTAGTGGTCATTGATTGTTTTATGACTGCAAAACTGGAAGATTTGTCTTAACAGTACAGAGAAAAAGACACTGGTGCAGCAAGTCATTAAACTTATGTCCGTGTTTGTAACTAAATGAAAGATCAAGTCCTTTGTAATATTCAGTCATGTGCCACTGCCAAGCAGTTGCAGTAATTGTGTTGTGCCTGAAAGTGGATTTTCGTATTACATCAACAGACATCCAGTATCTCTGTTGAAAGGCTGGAAGTATGTGTTGTTTGTTCCGTCCATTTTTAATGTTATTTTGTAAAAGTTAATTGAATTACTTGTACAGTATTATTGTTGTTGACTAAAAAATATCTCCAGTGCATCAGTTGTGAATGTTAGTCAGTAACATGCATTGCAATTTTAAGACACTGCAAATGTTAAAGGAAGAGAGTGCCTTATAGTATTAAATGCACAGTACAAAGGATTTACACCGTCCTTAGGTCATGACCTAAAAACAATTTTACCTTCTGCCACTGTGTTAAATTACTGTGTCCTGATAATACAAGTTCAGTTACCTTGTGTTAAGTACAAGAAGTTTAGCAGGGGGCATTGTTATATTCTGATGTGTCAAACACACAAAAGGGTTAAATTAATATCAGTTATATAATAAATGTAGATAACCATCATACAACAGTACTATAGCTGGTGATTCACAGATCTTGTCACAGCTGTAGTTCCTAAGTAGAGTCACATGTTTTGGGGTTACTTGCCATAACTATTGTGATAAAAGAAAAATAAGGTAGGAAACATGTAGCTTGGCTAGATTCTGGCAAGGGGTCAGTGGGGTCATGAGGTCTTCTCAAGGAGTATGAGTATGCAGTCAATAGGAGTGATGACAGATAAGCACATGTAGAGCATATATATAGATGGCAGAGGAGGAGATTATCCTGCTGGGGTGGGCATCTGGTGCGGTGCGGGAGATGTTGACTATAGGGAGGACTAGAGGACTGTTCGTGGGAGCGACAGACAGTTCTACTGCTGCACGCAGACTGAAAACATCAAGCATTTCGAGTAGCGTGTAGCGAGCGAATGCTTTCAGGATGGGTAGTAGCAACATGTCATTTGTCACGAAACCTTGTGCATGCACATCTGTTGCATTCCTAGCAGTGATCATTTCCTTGGTGGTAGACTATAGAATGAAGTGTTTTAATGTAGCAACTGTGATGGTGTGGTGCTAAGTGTTTGTCAGTTTGCTATGCTACAAATTTACATTTCACAAATTTATACACTGAATTTATGACAGAACACTGGCTGCTGACAGATTGTATATATTTACACTTTGTTAAATATCAGGTTGTTCCTAAACTGGCTTGTGTGTAATCACAATGAATTTAGCTATTAAATTTTCTGCATTCAAAATAAGGTGGAGGAGGATGCAAATTTATTTCCAGTCAGATGAAGACATAAGATACAAGTCAGAGTGTCAGCAAGCCAAGTTTTAGGGTTGTTTCAGGGTTGATGATGCTTACCCAAAAGTTAATTATTTTTTATTGTTCAGTCAAGAGTGCCATGTGCCACTGCTTGACCAAACCTTCCCATTGGTGAGGGTGATAGATGCCAAGCCATCTGTATGTGGAAGATTAACAAAACTTTTGCAATGTAAGAATTATCTGTGTTTAGCTGTCATCTATAATTTTTGACAGCTGGACCATGACTTCCTAGTATTTTCTTTTCTGTAGTGACAGAGTGCATTATGTCAGGTAAAGGAAAAGGAAGGTGAACGAAGGTTGGTCTCCTGTTTTTAAGCTCCTGCTTTATGGTTACCATGTGTGCCAAATTATCTGCAAGATGCTAACAAAATAATGAAGAGGGTCGTGACTAACTTGTTCACAGATCAATGCCCTGTATGTAATAGTGGCAGGACAGGCATATAGTGTCTTCACGTGTGTGCAGCCCTTGCACACACGAGAGCACAAACCCTCGAAAAGCATGAGGAGCTAGCATCCATCTACTGGACAGCACAGATGGAGGAGGAGGGAAACGAGCCAGGGCATGTTGCATGGATTTGTCTGGCCATAGTGTGCTGTACAAATACTACTATTGTGTTTGATCCAGGTGGGGGCGAGATTTTCCACACCCGTCCAGACCGGCCCTGGGGCCCACCCAGCCTCCTATACAATGGGTACCGGGTCTCTTTCCCGGGGGTAAAGCGGCCGGGGCGTGGAATTGACCACCCACCCTCATCTAGTGCCAGGGTTAAAGAAAGAGTAGAGCTATACCTCTACTCCCCCTCTGGGCCTTCGTGGCCTGTTCTAGGGAGAATTTTACCTTTACCTTTTACTGTTGTGTTTGATGGTTATCTGATATGGTTCAGGATAGGGACAGGTGGCGGGCTCTTGTGAGTGCGGTAATGAACCTTCGGTTTCCATAAAACGCGGGGAATCTCTTGACTAGCTGACGACCTGTTAGCTTCTCAAGGACTCTGCTCCATGGAGTTAGTTAGTTAGTTAAGTTAGTTTGATGGTTATCTAAACTTGTTCAGTAAACATAACAACAGTTCGTGTTCCGTGGTCAAAATTAGTTACCGTGAATTGTTGATAACTGGAATAGTGGGTTTGCCCAACCTCTTTCTTGTCTGATCATTTTTATACTGTTTGTACAAAGTGCTGAATGGATAATAGAAAGGTCCTATCCATCTGCACGTCATCTTCAAAACTCCGGAATGGATTTTGATTACATTTGGTGCAGATGGTGTCCACTAAAGCTGTCAAATTATTTCTTAACCTTTTTTTCCTACTGGGGTGGGTATTTAAATTTTAGTGCATGGTTTATGAAAAACATGTTATTTGAACAGAAAAGTATAAATTTATGAAATAAATGGCATTTTGTGGAAAACAATACAGATTATGCAGCATGTCTTAAAAATGCAGTTGTTGCATAAATATAGAAAATTAATTTCTACGGGTGTTTTCTTACATGTGTTCACGAAGGTGTTTGGTGCATATTGGTCTGATACAGTGCTTGTTTTACATCATGCTTAAATCATACTTCAGACATTTGTCAGCTTCATACAGAAAACTGGTATTACATACCTCTTACTAAGATTGACACTTTAATACATTAAAATAATGTCTTTCTACTCTTTCCTCTAGCCAGTGGAGCTCTATGTTGCTCTGCATTACACAACTGTAATATTAATTTGTCACAAGAATTCAGCATAAGATGGATATGACGACTGACAATTGTTTGTTAAGATTTTATACAAGGGCTGCATCAGCAGGAAACTTACAGGCAAAAACAGTTTTAAGGGTAACTGGGACTTTACACTGTGAAACTTGCCAGGCACATTGAGTTTCAGTGTAAACTCACCAGTGCCATGACTGTACTTCTTATATACTCTTTTCTTTTGCACACATGTGCTAAGTATAGATTATGTGGTCCCTACATATTGACTATGTTAATATGTGCACAGGAACTTCATGCATGTGCCTTCCTATGTGTGTTCATTCTATAATTACAAGGTTTTGATGTTAAATCAATATCAGCTGATAGCTTTAGGCAACTTTCACAGGAGTGGAAATAAGCAAAGTAAACTAACTTTAAGTTTTCTGTTTTTATGAATGACACGACTGTCAGCGTGGCAAAGCATGCTGAGCTTAGTTGAGAAATAATACAATACATCCATCCCTTGATTTATGGACATAATCCATTCTGTGAAAACTGCAAGGCAAGAATCCATAAAGCAATAACCCTATTTGCAGTAATTTAAATGGGGACAGTTATGGCCTGTGTGCTTGCCTGACCCGCTTTACAGACCACTTGTCTGTAAAAGTGAATATCTCTAACATAAGAGATGGGTATACCTTCAGCGTGTTTTCCAGTTGAAGTTGCTGTCGCTTTGTAAGCCAAGATATACAGCTGTTTTGCAATTTTTTTTTTTTTTTTATTATTCTCTTACCCTATACGTCGATCAGTTTTATGGAATTTGTTAAATGTTGCAATATTTGCTGTAGTGAATTTTAATTATTTGTTACTACATAATATCTTGTTTATGCTTGTAAAATATTTTTATGCCTGCCATTATCCTGATCCACTATTTTCAATCCAGTTTTTGGCCTTTTTGACAAAAACTCGTCCAAAATGTTTTTGGTTCATAAACTTTCTGGGTGCACACCAAAACGTCAGAACAAACATTTACATTCATTTGATTATCTTATAGATATTTACTTCTGCATTAAGACAGTGATATTTAACCTGGGGTACGCGTACCCCCGGGGGTACACGAAGACATCTTAGGGGGTACGTAAAATTAAAAAAAAATAAATATATTATTTCATGATAAACACTGAATCATCAGGGCCAGATTTAGGGTTACCCACAAGAGACCCGGACGTAAGGACATGCGATTTGAGAGCGCCATTTTTTCTCTCTCTCTCTCTCTCCTTTATGCGATTCTTATCTGGGCGGCTAGTTTCATTTTATTCCACATAGTGCATATAATTTTGCTTTGCTAAAAGACCTTTGTTCCTTTATTAATTTTTATATGATAGGCAATAATATATTTGTTATTTAATAGCTTGATTCTCCTTTTTTTATTTAATACATAATTTTGGATGTAATTTATTTAACTTATTTTAGATGTAGATTATAGACGATGTATAACTTGAATTATGCACCAACAACTTTGAGGGTACAAAGTCAAAGAGAAATTATATGTGGGGGTACGCAAACAAAAAAGGTTGAATACCACTGCATTAGGGCATTGACCTAGAACATCCAAATCTTCACCACAATCATGAGGACCCTACAAACATTAAGGCTACTTACGGAATAAATCGCCTTATGGGACATTTCATCATAAGGTACGTGGAAAGATAACACTACAGCGAAACACAGACTCTCAGAACAAGACAACAGGAATGCACAACACATTCATTCAAAATGAAGTTTAGTGACCTTCATAGGGTACAGGGTTACCTCAAACAGGGATGAAATGTGTAGTCCAACTTGTATTTTACACCATGTGCAACTACTCACTGTATGCATACTTGAAAAGGAAATGCTTAGAAATCTTACCTGAGTGGGTGTGGCATTGAATACACAATGTCTGTCACTTCATTGCCACAAAACATGAAGGGAAACTAAACACTGCTAATACTCGTAATAAATAAAACATAAACTCATCACTAGTAATATCCTACAACAAAATTTCTCATTTAATGGACTCAACATTTTGGGTAATTTACACTACTCTGGGGATTGGTAACTTGACACTTGGAAGGTAAGTAAGGAACATGGTACTGACTGCATAACCCTAGTTTCGTTGTCCTGCTCCCTCAAATTATCAGTCCCCAACAGTAGAAGTTACTCCTACGAGTCAGAATACAAAGTCTTTAAGACACCCATATACTAAAGACAGGATTATAAAATCCACCAAATTCTAAATTAATTCTCTGGAATGTGACGACCCCACAAGCCGGTCATCATCACAGTCACGACTCTTAGAACCATGTATCTCCACCAACTAATTCATAATGGAAATAATATTTAAAATATAAAACCGAACAGAACAAAAAACTGTTTAAAATTAATTTTCCCTTCAAGTATATACACAATAACCATCTTCTAGGTGCCATCATTCCCTCAACATAAGAAATGTGCAGAAAAAACTATGTGATTAAACATTCTGAATGCAAGTGCAATTCTCAGTGTAAGAATTGCATGTGAAACTCTTTGAGTCTCTCTTTTATATTTTGAACATCCCAGGACTGTGAAAATCCAGTGTCTCTTACATTGAAGACTAACCATAATACCACTGTATCTTAAAACTCAGAACCACAACAGTATACTATAGTGACTAGGCTACAGGCTGGATGATCCACAGTTCAAATCCCTGCAGGGAAAGAGATCTCTCTCTCTTCAAAATGTCCAAACTGCCTGTTAAGTGCAATCAGCTTCCTATTCAGCAGGTACACGGGTTCTTTTCCGGGGTATTTACTGACGATTTATCTCCATCTAGTGCCGAGGTTAAGAACGAGTGGAGCTCTACTTCAGCTCTCCCTATATACCTTCATGGCGTAGACACGGATAGCTTCGCCTTTTTTTTTAAAACTAGTCAGTAAACAATTTCTTCATGGTTAGGGCCAGTGGAAATATAAATATAGCCCTACTTGAGTATGGTCACTACCTGTCCTTCTATACCTTGGGCGGCCCAAGCATACTGCTTGAGCTTGAAGATGGAAACACTGGAGAACTACTTGCCAAACACATCCAGAATCTTAAGATAAATTTCCCTTAAAATGTTTGGTAACAATCAAACAGTAATCAATATACAGCTATGACACAGACACTTGCCCTCTCATTCCAGTCAACATATCAAAACTCAACTGACTGCGCAAGAAAAAGTATTTTTGGTAGCAAGCTTTCTAAGCTGCCTGAGAGCTAACACATGCAGCCTGATAGATGGTTGCCAGTGTTATTGAGCAACCTGCTGCCTCCATCTGCAGGGTAGAGGTAAACTAAGAACATAAAAGTAACATGCAATATATGGGAGGGTTGGTTCAGGCTGTGGATTAAGCATTGGCAGCCCATGGCCACAAAGGGGCTGCTTTATGAATAAGCCCCCCCCCCCCTCCTCAAAAAAAAAGCATAGGAGGAGGAGTAAAAGCAAAAGAATAATGGGGAAACAAAGGAAGTGAAAAGGAAAAGATGACCTTGAAAAGGGCAGTTACTAAAAAACCCGTACATGGACTGGTTACAGAAACAAAGTCATGGCATGATAGATGGAGAATGCGGCTTCTAGTCCTTCACGGTACAGATGAGAGATCTCCATCTTGTTCACAGTAAGGCAATTTTTTGCTGTTCAGACTGTGAGATGTGGCTCCATCTATGGCCTTCCTAATGATATGTCCCATGTGTCTGGATTTCCTGGAGAGGATACTGGTTTTCTGGAGTTGGAGGTTATGGCTGCAACAGCTGACTGGTCCAGGTGATGGTGCTCTTTGACCTTGTTCCTAATGCATCCTCCAGTCCGTCCGATATAAACCGCACCACATTCAAAGGAGATGCTGTACATGCCACGTGTCTGCAGCTGACAGTCCTGGCACCACCGTACTTGGACAGCACCCAGGTAAGGTGGTTGAAAGTCGTACAGCAAAGGACAGAGCTCACTGAAGGTCTGTTTGATAGTGTAGCTAATAAAAAGATCATGCTCTTGACATCCTGTCTCAGGAAAAATGTAAGGTGTAGGTGAGATATATCTTGAGCCTTGGGGTGGGTGTATGTTGGGAGAAGGAACATGAAGAATGTGTGGTGCAACACAGAACTTTGCCAAACACAATCCCAGGTTTAGAAGCATATATACCATGGATAATAAATATGGCAAGAATGTATAATGGAAGATAATATTTCCACAAATTCAATTTACTCCACGAATGATGAAACAAAGAGAATTTGTAATGTTAGGAATATAATACATTTGTACATAAAATATCATATACAATAAAGCCTAAAGGCTTAAAACCACCGTTCAAGTGTAATGGCAGGATTGGAAAAGGTAAAAATAACATTATTTATGAACTAAATACTGCATATAAATCCTGGCATATCCTTTCAAGGTTAAGAGAAGGACATCTAAGTCAGGACAGGGAAGTAGAATGCACAATACACAACGTTACAAAAAAGGTTTCCTTATCAAGAACATTCAATTCAAAATTACGTTAGTCAAAAACTGTAATATCTTGTCCAAAACACACAAGTTCAGATATATTAACATTATTTTGGCTTACAATATTTAATTAACTGCATGGGTTTCAAGCTATATGACCATTCGTAGGACCAAACACCAGCTCTGAATATTTCCCCCAACCACCAGTTTTGTCTGTCAGTCACCACCAAGTTGTGAATTCTGTAACCAATGCTTTCATCACACAGCACACTGTTATCAAATGTCACTAGAATTTACACATCAAAAAATTTCTCCATTCAAAAGAAAATATATTTTACACTTTATCAGTAATGTTCTTAGCAAGACGTATCTTACACAGTATAATAAATATCAAACAAGAAAATTAATACTATATGTTTCCATCTATACACAGTGACAGCTCCAGTTTTCTTGCCACCACAGGTGAAGCTTAGGCTTAGGATTGCTGGTCCCCCACCCCAAAATCAACCTCATCTCCTACGACTGCGCACTTATATCAAATAATCGTAATAACAGACTTTACTCAGTTCTGCGAAATGCAGCCATCAAAGTACTTTATCCTGATGTCAGGCTTCCGCCACGATGTTGATGGAATCTGTGTTCTTCTGGGTAATTACACGGCGTCATGTGGTAATTATTTACCTTACCACACGATGCCGTGTAATTACCCAGAAGACCACAGATTACTTTATCCTGCTTCCTGACCTTTCCCCAGATTTTGCCACCCTAGGTGACTGCCTAGTTTGCTACTAGGATGGGCCAACCCTGTCTACAAAATACATTATTATATGTAGAATTACATCACATTCACACTAAACTTTTCCAACACAACTGTTAAATGGATAGCATATATGTAATGAAATTTTACGTAAGTTCTATGTATAGACTGAAGCATACAGTACTTATTTCAAGTACAATGTGACACAGAAATATCTAAGAGCCATTATCTTTTAAAACACACACAAAAAAAAAAAGATTAAAATTACTTGTTTTGATTTAAATCAGCTCTTCAAAATGAATAAATGGGAAGGATACTAAGAATTTGTTCTGCTGGACAAGTCATGTAGCATGTTGAAAATGACAGGGCCATCTGTTGTGATGACACTAAACTGGTTTACCATCTTCAAATCCTTACCCTACCCCTTACTTTCAACTGCTACTGTTACCAACCCTGTGGGATGAACAGTAGTCTTAAACTGTTCTGGAACAGGAAACTCCACCTGTAAGAAAACATTTAATAATGCTACATCAATAATGCTTGTATAGAATTACATAAAAATTTACATTAGATGATGAGTAGTGTGCCATGGTCCAAATGAGTATTACTGTATCAGAAGGATCTGAGATAGCTCATTTGCTATAGTGACTAGGCTACGGACTGGACGGTCTGGAGTTTGAGTATCGGGAGGTTTTTCTCTTCTCCAAATCCCCCAGACCGGCTCTGGGGCTCACCCAGCCTCCTATTCAGTCAGTACCAGGGTTCCTTCCCAGGGGTAAAGCAGCCAGGGCATGATGCTGAAACCTCACCGCCATCTAGTGTTGAGGTTAAGAATGAGAGGGGCTACACCTCTCTAGTGCCCCTGTATGACTTAATGGTATGGACAGGGGCAACTTTACCCTTCATTATTGTATTAGAACTCTATTTTCACTTCATAATTCACATTGTGATAAGAAGTTTGAGTTTGCAACTTTCATAAGGATTTTTTAAAATTGTTCCATGAAATAAAACCCCTATCTATAAATGTGAAATGGTTTCTTCAAAAATACTGTGTTAAGATATCAGTCAGACTGACTGGTAACAAGATGCCCAGTATTCACTGTACACATTCTACAGTGCCTGTACTGTCTTGCTGAACACAGTTGAAACTCTTCTTCTTCTTCAACCAACCGTTAAACAAGGCTCGCAAACTGTTCACAATGTTTCAAGAGTGCCTGTCATTAGCTCATGGTTTGCATAATGCCTACTTTGACTGACAATGGCCAGTTTCACATCGTTTTTTTTACATGTACGACAGTGGTGCCAGCACGCCACAGCACTGCACATAGACTGGATCCTTGGAATCAGTACGGCACTGGACTATGCAGTGGATGTTTTATTCCTGGCATGTATAAGGAGTTATCTCTTTGACAAGACATTACAGACAGGCTGTGTGGCCCACATCCTGCACTATTCCTGCACGGGCACAGTGGCCAGGGCACAAGACTGACCATCAATCACAATGTAGTGCCAAGATTGGCAAGACTGCCTCCAGTCAAGGGCAATGCACAACTTCAACTTATTCTGCTCATCCTTTGGAACAGCCACTGATGGTCCTACTTATAATGCAGCAGGCAGTTGATTTCTGGGATTTTGATTTTTTGTGATCGCCCATTTAACATTGCTGTTTCAGTGCTGTTCAACTGGTTCCAACAAATCAAAATGCATCTACACAACCAGCGAGTCCACTTTCCCCATGCTCCTACTTATTGTGCAGATCACTCTCAGCTCAATGAAGCTCCATCTTTTATTAAGTGATGTTGATGGCTTTCATGATTTATGGAATGAGACTCTCATACAATAATTTTACCTTGAGACGTTTAAATGCCAGTTGTATCTCTCGACAGCCTGAGTTTTCCTTGGCTTAGCACTGACATTTAACTTGCTACCGAGTAAACACACAGAGACTAGCACATGGCATGCTAGACCATTCACCAGTATATTTTAGAGACCAGCATATGATCTCATAGAACAATAAGGGTTAATATATTTTATGCTTCCAAAAAAAAGTGTTCATACTTTTAAGTACACTTTCCTGCTGTTTATGCTCATTTTGGTTAATTTACATATTTAGTTCTGGTATTTCATAAGTTTCTGGAAACAAATTGGTGTTTTACATTGAAAATAAATTCCAGTGTTTGTGACAGTTTTATTGGTCTCAACACACACACCAGAACTACAGCCCGTAGCCAGCCACTTAAATGACAGAGTTATCCTGGCTCTTGATTTTCCATTTGGTACTAGCAAAATACAAGAAAAGAGAGAGGTGCAGGAAACCACACATACAGACTCTTGCAGTGCACAGTGACTCACAAGTAACAGAAGAGAATAATGAGGTTTGCACCTGACCCACCAACACTACAGAATCAAAGAAACCCACAAAATAACTTGCAAATACTCATAGGAAGGGTCAATGGAGAGGCAGAGAAGACTGACCCGCACAATCAACCCGAACCAACTGATCATATGCCAGCACCTTCACAAAAAGACTTGACCACTATACAATAAAAACAAAGGAGAACTATAATACTGAAACATTTTTTACTAAAGCAGGCACAAGTAAATATAAAGACTCAGTTTGTGCTGTTTTCCAGACATATTTGCTGACATTACTGCCACTTTCAAAATGTCATATTGCACTACAATGGTGAATCACAATAAATCTGCTTCCCACACTACACCAGTCACAGTATCCACCCACATGATGGCAGTAATACTGTGCGAGTACTAAATTGAGAAGCACCTCCATCTCACTGTGTTCTGCATTGGGGAATGTTCTTACAGGACTACTAGAATGGAACTAAAGAAATTTCAAGCAGCCTAGTAACAGGGCACAGAGAAATAATGTCAGCAGACTGGTGGTGAGGCAGAGGGGAATGATGTCAAAGACTGGTGGTGAGGCAGAGGGGAATGATGTCAAAGACTGGTGGTAAGGCACAGGGGAATGTCAGGAGATTGGTTGTAAGGTATGAGAATGAGGTCTGCAGACTGGTGCACCGTCTGCAATGAGCTGATGTTTGAGTCTTACTCCCGGCCGACACAACTTTCACCTGTACTCTTCACTTTACACTTCCTACAATAGGGATGGGTGCCAGGTTATTACTTATGGCAGATGGAGTGAATGAGAGTTTGTGTGCACAGCTTAACTCAAATACTAGAGGCACAGATTCCTTCATCAGGGTCTTAACATGTATAGGCTCTGACACACAGTGAAGCAGGCATTACAGGAAGGATTACACAAATGCACGAGACATTACAACCGGAATTAATGAAACTGACAGTTTGTTACAACAGCTGCACTTTCTTGTAGGTGACTGAGAGGTGATATGTGTTTGGATGTCAGCACTTTGTCTCTGCGCGATGTACATGTTGTGCCTGTCTTTGCTAAAAATAGGTAGCTGCCCTCAGCCCAATATGTAACGTCCACCTAACTAGAACTGCATGCAGTGTGTTTTGTATCGCAGCAATATTTCACATTCCAGATGTGACATTTCTGACAAGGTCAGGCAATGAAACAGGTCCTTCCTTTGTCAAATGATCAATATTTCTTAGACACTGCATAATCCTCATTTCTTAAATCCAATTACAGTATGTCCCTGTGATTAAAATGCCTTCAGTGACATGCTGAAAAAGTAACACATGGCTTAGGCTCAAAAGGTAGTAGCCCAAACCATTTTAAATTCAGGGTCCATGAAACTGTCAAAACCAAATTTTCGGTTCCTCCAAGTGTAATGTCCAATGACCTCGTTTCGGAGAATTAGGTAATGCAGAGGGGAATGCTCTCTAGACTAGTCATGAGGCTGTGGGGAATGTTCTCTAGATTAGTCATAAGGCAGTAGGGAAATGTTCTCCTAGACCAATCATGAGGCAGTGGGGAATGTTGTCTAGACTAGTTGCAAGGTACTGAGCAATGTTCTGAGCAGAGCAGTGATTAAGGCATTGGGAAATGCATATTGCCGTGTTGTGGCAAGTCACTGGGAAACAGAGTTTTCAGTTTTTCATGGCAGTAAGTGTTTCGACTCTGTGTGGTATGTGCCAGTGTGTAATCTTGTAGGTGAAGCCACATGCTGCCAGTATCATCAGTGATAAGCATCAACACATGCAGACATTCCTAAAAGGTTTCACTGTCCAGAAGACTACAACCTTGGCAGTCGGGAGTGCTTCACTTGTCGACCTCGGTGGACTAGTGGTTAGCGTGCTTGCCACTGGACCCAAGGTTCGCGGGTTCGATCCCGACCGAGGTCGATGGATTTTTAAGGGTGATAAAAATCCGGAGCACCACTTCCTTCGGAGGGGAAGTAAAGCCGTCGGTCCCATGTCATAGATTTACGGCATGTAAAAGAACCTTACGGGCATGAATAGAAATGTTTCGTAAGCAAAAATTCAACGGCCATTTCTCACCCGTCTCCGACTGCCTGCCAGATGGCTCTGGCGGTCACATCAGGATTGAGTTGAACAGCGCGGCCAGTCGGCTGGTCTCCGAACTGCCACAAATGTGCAGACCACGTAACCTCGGAAAGAGGAGGCCCAGGCCCATATAGGGCTGTCGAGCCATGGTTATTATTATTATATTATGTGCGTCACTTAGCAAGGCAGTCAGTTACCCAAGCTGTCTAGTACTGAAAATGTTGTATCAAAGTAATGATAAAGCACAGACTAATGGCAAGGCACAAGTGCTTAGCAGCAGACCAGTGAGGAAGGCACTCCTTCAGAGTAGAGGAAAGCCAGGATGATAAAATGTTTCAATGGAACAAATTCTGCCTTGTTTTCATGGTATTTCTCAAATTTCAAATGCATACAGTTTGGTAAAGGATGCATGTCATTCAGTTCAGTCAGATTTACAGTCAAATAAATTGTACTAATTATTTGTGTATGTCCCCACTATGAAGGTCATAAGACAGCAGAAATGTAAGCATAACAGCCAGAACAACCGACAGAAATGTGCAAAAATTAGCTGTAGTTACCTTTGACAGCGCAGGTCAAATATATATAACCTTAACTCTGTTAACCTGTTTCAATTACCAGTAAATTCTGCAGAGAGAAGAAAATTCCATGGCCTCACTCTATAGCGTAAATCAATTGTTCTCAAACATTTTTGCTGGCATACCACCAAATGAAACTGAACAATTTCAGTGCACCACCAGTATATTTTTTGTATTTAAATAAAAAAAAACTAACATGGAAAGACTGGCTGACAGCAGAGATGAGTTACATAATGTTGCCAGTAATGTTGCATTATTAGGACATATATGTGGCTTATGTTTCATTTACTTTTAAAAATTATTATCCTTTTTTATGTTTTGATTTTTTTATTACGGCCGCATACCAGTAAACAGTGGCTGGTGTACCAGTAGTGGTATGCGTACCAAAATTTGAGAAACCATGGCATGGAAGTCCTGCGTCATGTAACCTGACGCAAAAAATTATGTTTCACTAAATACTTTTCCTATGGACACAGCTGTAATCAGGTATATAGAAATTTTGGAAATCCACTACTAAATTTAACTTTAGAATTATGTTTACATTTTTCACCTTATGATAGTATGTGAACATTTTCCAAAACACTATCTTGTCAGCATGGTTGCAAAAATTTGTGCCACTTATTTAGCAGACATACCAGAAAATGGAAATATAGTCTGTGTTAACTCTTACCACAAATTCCAATGTTACGTTTAAAAACACACCTTAGATCCTGTCTGCTTCCAACAACAGCACTGTAGGCACATAGACTGGTTATCCTGAAATTGGCGAGACCAATGTGTCCATCCGGTAAAACTGTTCTCACTGGTTAAAACCCCACACCATTACATTTAAGCTTACAGAGACAGGGATGATGGGAAATGGTAGAAGAGATTCAATTGGCAATTCCTGACTCAACATCTTTCAGGACGGACTGGAGGAAATCAAACTTCATTAGCCTAAAATGATGAGCCAGTTTGGAAAAGACAGAATCTCACTGTGTACAAGAAAACAGGCACAATAAAGGTAACTGTCTGGTAATACTGTCAACACAACTGACACCACTTTCTACTGATTTGTTTGACAGCATTAATTACAATAGCTTAAAAGCCATTTTAATGTTCAGTTTACAGAATGCAATTAATCACACAGGACACCACACGATGCAGAATTACTTTCCCAGGTTACATTTTCCTACTTGGCTTAAAATGGAATAAAATTTGCAAGTACATTTTGCTTTCACTGATATACGGATGGAGCAATGAAGTGGAGATAAGTCTACTAAAATAAAGAAAGTCTTAATTTGTATTTACTAACCACACTGAAGACGTGAGGTCATAATTTAGTTAAATAAACTTCTTTGTAATTTTCTTCCTTAAAGAGGTACAATAATGGCCATAATGCAATGCAAACACCCAGCTGGTGGTCCTTCCATGCACTGACGTTACCTTCACCATTCTATTAAAAATATTAGATATAATTATACAATTATTATGCAAGGGGCTAGCAATCTCTCAACTTAAAAAAGTAGTAGGTGATGCTGCATCACTGGCTAATCGGTTCCAGACGTTTCGAAGGAATATGGTGCCTAACTGACACAGCATCATATCGTACAAGAATGGAGTCCTCAACCACACTGCCATGAATACCTCAACATTTGTACTGTACGACACACATCACACGAAGGGGAAAAAGAAGCGGCATCTGTGATGAAACTTTGGGTTCCAAAAAGCAGGGAATCTTTGATAAACTAAGCAACTATCACACACAACGAACAGTTGATACATTCATCATGGCCAATCTGGAAAAGGTGCTGACTGTGTTAAAGTCTCAGTTCTGAGACCAACAGAACTGATCAGGTGTAGTCTGCTCTGCCAACCATTCCCTCTACAGAAACCCAAAAATTGCGAACTTAAACTGGTACTCACATAATCACCATTTCCTTCTGGAAACAGAACATTCATTTCAGATGACTTGGATGATATAATCGCTACATCCAACGACTCTGGGCTCAGGTACATCTGACACCCATCAGTCTTATCAATAGAGATTGTTGGTACCTTGCCCAGCACCTGTAACCAGTCAATCAATCAATCAATCAATACATTCATTTTAAGGGAACAAGCAACTGTAACACTTATTAGACATGCTGCAAAACAGTCATATAACATAAAATTAAAAATCAACACAGTGAATGAATAACAAATTGTGGAGACAATAAATGGAACTGTTCTGCACAACAGAATATACCAATTTGGACAGCTGATAAATGACAGTGGTGGCCTGGAATCATCACAATATGACAATGAAGATGATAAATGAATGACCAAAAGAGAATATAATTATTCCTCACACATATCTATTTGTATTCATTTACAGTACATACCTTACAACATGTGTGCCATTGCAAAGTGTGTATTAAAAAGAAACGAGAAGAAACTAAAAATAATGTCACACAAAAAATTTGTTGTTATGTTTATAGCCTTGTACAAAAAAAACTTTCCACAGTTTGTTAGTTACCTTCATAACGTACCCCCCCCCCCCCCATCAAATAAGCTCAGTCACATTTAACCTTTAAATTTAAATTTTAGCACATGGTTTCTGTAAAAGAAAACAGAGATTATGCAGCATGTCTTAAAAATGCAGCAAATGTCCTTGTTGCCTAAATATATAAAATGAATTTCTAGGGGTGTTTCTTTACATGTGTTCACATTTCGCAACACAGGTATTTAAAAGGCTGATTGCTATTTAAACTGTGTCACAGTGCGGAATATCAGAGAGAACACACACACTGCATAAGCAACATGCAATTTTACATTTAAAAAATTGAAAAAACTAACAAAGTGTCACAATGCATCAAAACTCCACACTGAATACCACTAGCATGTCTTCTGCTTGTTTCATAGGACCATACTCTTCGTGGTATATGGAGCAAGGTATATGAAGGATAGCTCACAACCCACTGCATTAAAGCCAAAATGCATAAAACAAGTTGGGCCAAAAACAAGGGCTACATGTATGATGATGAGTACACACACGTGAACACGCTCATCTATCTTACACTGTATGAAGGTGAAAATGCAGTCAGGATTCTGCGCCTTGTCAAAATGTAAAATTAATCTGCGTTAACACAGACCTGCATCTGCACAGACTGGCAGTTGACAAACTCGACGGATGAGACGAGGCTGTCAAAGACAACCGATGACTTACGGCATGAGTCAAGGAACACAGAGTTTAATTTCCCCTTCACCGTGAGTGTTGAGTCATGACAATTGAACATGTATACCACATTGTTCATTTGAACATTATCTTCAATTACTAAAGAATGGTTGCCTTGATGGTGCTCCTGAAACATACAGAGATGAAAACAACAGTAAAAGGATGCATGTGCTTTTGACTGTTATGTCTGTCATCCAGCTTCACAGAAAATTTCACCGTATTTAAAATATGGAGTTAGCACAGGTCAGTCAACTGAAGCACGGTGCATGCTGCCAGCAGCACAAAGCATATGGACACCACTGACAGCAGCTTTTCATGCTGTGTGCAGATCTGAGACCCTCCATCCCAGCTAGCCACACATGATCATCAGCAGGCAGCTGCACTCATATTTCAAACTCTTCAGCTTGACCTACAGGAATAAGCGTGTACTTGGGATATGACAGGAAAAATTGCAACACGCATGGTGACAGGTACCCTACGAAGGTAGATGGGATAGGCCACCAACTTTATATGCACATTTCACGTTGTATTGACCGTGCATCTTATCACAATTGAGGATTTATTTTACCAACTTATGCACAATATTACAATAGTGTCATTTACCCCTATACGTATTTCGGCTTATTTTTAGCCATCCTCAGGGGGTCGTAGAAATATAACATAGACTATACATCCATTGTACAGGTAGTTACATCATGTGAATAAACCAATATAATATTACTCTGTAGTTTTCAAAAGTTCCACTTTGAGCTCTTATGATATATGTACATTAAGATATTAAAATTTCGTTAAAATTGTTACATATTTTAAAGTTTCAGGAAATTAATAGCAGACTGGTCTTGTATCACTTCAGTATCGCGGTGATGCAGTAGGTTTCTGTATTATGTTGTTGTGTGTTACGCCTGTCTGCTGTGTCCGGTGGTTGTGTGGTGAATACGGAAATACGTATAGGGGTAAATAAAGGACACTATTGTAATATTGTGCATAAGTTGGTAAAATAAATCCTCAATTTACATGCGCAGTTTCTTCTCCTCTCCAGGTTTATTTGATGACCTGCACACAAAAGGTATCAAAACATTAAATGGATGAAGTCCAACTCAGTCAAATCAATGTCTTAAAAAACCAACAAAATGCACTTCACTTTCACTTTAATATGTATTAATTAACCCCTACATATGTTTCGGTTTTACACAAAACCATCCTCAGGGGGTTCAAAACTATGTTATATCATATCCAATGTTTTGAACCCCCCGAGGATGGTTTTGTGTAAAACCGGAACATAGGTAGGGGTTAATTAATACATATTAAAGTGAAACTGAAGTGCATTTTGTTGGTTTTTTTTAAACATTGAATCGTAAAATGTACGGTGAGACTAATATAAAATTTATCAGTCAAATCAAGTCTGAGTCGAGATGCTACAAAGGCAGACCCTCAGCTTCACTCAGCTTGACCCAGCTCACAGTGTGACAGATGTAAAACAAATGAACTGAGCAAGCTGACGCAGCGGAAGTGCTCTAAGGCTTGTATTTAGGAGGTGCCTGGATAGTCCACAGCCAGTGCTTGATGGATGTCATCCCGTTGTGCTTCAAACAGTCAATAAATAATCAGATGACCATCTTACACAAACTGTGTAGTAATCTATTACTTATTGCTCAGCCAGTACATCAGCTATCCTTACATATCATCTCATGGTTTTCTTCAGCTGCTACAGACAAACACAGTACAGTATCTCAATTATGACACAACTGCTTCCTTTCAAATCCTTTCCAACTGACCATTAACCAGCCATCCTACCATTTGATGCTATATAGCCTCAAATACAACAAATCATTAAAACAGGTCTGCCTTTACAGCATACTATTGACTCAATTTGAGAAGCAGGAGCTGGGGTACTGTAGTCTGTATACCTTCAGGCTGGACAACCAATCAAACATGCTTGATTCCTTATATGGGTACAAGACTTTTCACTCTTCAAGGCATCCATACCAGCTCTGAGGCCAACACAGCCTTCTGTTAAATGGTACTGGAGAGAGGGGGAGGCACTGACCACTGAACTCCATCTAGTGCAAAGGTTAAGAATGAGTGGAGCTACACCTCCACTCCCCCATATGCCTTTAGGCATGGACATGCATGATTTTATCTTTACCTCAATTTGACTTCGTTCAGTTTGTGCGTCAGGAACTTCAATGTAACTGCAAAGCAATGACACTCACCACAATCCACTTTTTGCCATCCTTGTAAAGCGTCGGTGGCTTATCAACTGGCTTGAAAGCACTAACATGCCTGTGGCTGTTTGACACAAGTGGTGCTTTGAAGGGAGCAGGACCTGTGCGCAATGCAGTATTCTTGTGTGTCTGCATATCTGGTGTCACGTGCTTTAGTGCTGTAAGGCAATCACATATATAAAGTAACTTTGTCAACTAATCGCAGCAATCAGTATTCTAATTATTTTCACAATCAGCAACAACACTATGGCGTTTCAGTAAACAAGATTATATGCTTTATCATACATTAACTCAGTAGTAAAGGTGTCTTCACTGACCAAAAACGAAAATTACAAGAAAGGAAGTTTATAGTATAAAATATTCATAGTTAAGTAATATAAGTGCACAGTTTAAGTCAGTAACAGGTCACCACATAACATGCCATAGGAGGCACAGACAGGGAGCAGAATTATAGTTCTACTCATTCTTAACCTTGGTGACAGATTTGGGGGGGGGGGGGGGGGGGTCAACACACACCCCAGCCACTCTACCCCCAGGACAGAGCCCTGGTAACCATTGGAGAGGAGGCTGTGAGGGACCCAGGGCTGGTCTAGACAGGTATTGAGAAGAGAAAATCTCTTGCCCTGCAGCTGGGTTCGAACCCCGGATGTTCGCTATAATGACTATGCTATCCCAGCAGTTTAAGTCAGTATTTGTGAAAATACTAGTGCAACCAGAAAAAATAACAACAGTATTCTGCCTTGTCCACTTGGCTATGAGTGAGTACCACAAAATGCAGTCACGTTTCAGAAAATTAATAAACACTGATCAGAGTTATCCTCAAATTAGGAAAACATATTGGTGTTTTCATTAATAGACACTGACCAAACTATTGCAAATACCACAATATCTAAGTACTTCCAATATTTCCATCCAGATGGCACATAAAAAGCACAAGTATAAAATTTAAATTGACAGCCTGTCCAAGACAGTGGATGCAGTAAGTTTGTCTTTGTTAACTTATATTAATTACTTGCAGACAATTATACTCTGGATGGTGCCAGTGACTGTTAAGTCAGTAATTAGTAGTAATAACAGTAGTGTTGCAAGTAGACTTTCTCTATACAAGTCATGTGAGGCAATGAACAGCAAGTTACATTTCAGTAACGAGATAAGAAGCTGGTCATAGTGTGAATGTACAAAGCACTTCACATACCCTGGACACTGCCCTATACTTCATTTTTTAAATCATACAGGTATGTGAACAAGAAGAAACGCATTATCCTAAGTGAGAGCACCAAGAAACTGATCGACCAAAGGGAGCATATTAAACCATTTATACACGACTCGCCTAGGAACAGAATAGAATACTCTGAGCTAAACAAACTCACGAAAAGAGAAATCAGAAAGGACCTCCGGGATCACATTTCAAAGGAAGTGAAAACCATAATTGAAAAATCAAAATCTGTGAAGAAAATCAGAAAAGAACTCACGGATGGAAAACATTGGATATTGGGAGTAAAGAACAGAAATGGGAAGAGGATAGCTTCAAGGGCAGAGATAAGTAAGCACGCGACAGATTACTACAGGGACCTATACACATCTACCCTGCCAGCAGAGAACCCAGGCCGGAGACCTCTTCGCAAGAAAGACGATGACGAAGATGTTAGCTTATCCATCCTCCCCAGTGAAGTAAGAACGGCAATAATGGAATTGAAGAACGGAAAAATACCAGGAGAGGACGGCATACTAAATGAGTTCATCAAACTTGGCATAGAGGAAATCATACCACCTATTACCCGGTTATTTAACCTGATATTGGATACCGAGGAAGTACCTAAACAATGGAACCTCAGCACGATAATACTTCTCCACAAGAAAGGCCCAAAAGACGACCTAAATAACTATAGACCAATAAGTTTGATGTCAAACCTTTACAAACTTTTCTCGAAAATAATCACGAAGAGACTAACTAAAATTCTTGACGAAAACCAACCGCCGCAGCAGGCAGGATTTCGCTCGGGCTACAGTACAACGGACCATATCCAGACAATAAACCAGATATTTGAAAAAATGGAAGAATATAACCATGAAATACATATTGCCTTTATTGACTACAGAAAGGCCTTCGATTCCGTAGAGCATGAGTGCGTTCTTCAAGCACTGGAAAATCAAGGCATACAGAGCAAATATGTAAGACTTCTTGCATCGATCTATAGGAACAGCTATGCCAAAGTACGAACGGAACTTGAGGGCAGCACATTCAGGCTAGAACGAGGAGTCAAACAAGGGGATCCTCTTTCACCTAAGCTCTTTACTTGCCTTTTAGAGAATCAGTTTCGCAAACTAGATTGGGATAACAAATACGGAATAAGCATCAATGGAAGAAGATTGACCAATCTGAGATTTGCAGACGACATAGTTCTCTTCGCAAAAACTGGGCGCGAATTAGAGAATATGATTCATGACGTAAACAAAGTCAGCAACGAAGTAGGTCTTTCAATGAATCCTAGGAAAACTAAATTGATGACAAATGGAACGGAAGTTGAAATTAAAGTTAACAGAGAAGTATTAGAATATGTAAGGGAGTACACATATTTAGGCCAAATAGTCTCTTTTCATAAGAGTTCAGGGAAAGAAGTAAAAAGAAGAATTGGTCTAGCATGGAACAAATTTTGGAGTCTAAAATTTATTTTATTGGACAAATATATAAGACTATCAACGAAAAGGGAAGTCTTCGAAACCTGTGTGATTCCAGCACTATTGTACGGCTGCCAGACATGGTCTCCCACCTCCAAGGAAAGGAAAATGCTACAAGTCTGCCAGAGGAAAATGGAGAGAAAAATTCTGCGAATATCCATAAAGGACAGAATAAGAAACGAAGATGTCAGGAAAGAGTTAGGCACAAGAGATGGCGTACAAACCGCAGTTCAGCTGAAATGGAAGTGGGGAGGCCACGTATCAAGAATGCATGAATCTAGATGGGCCTATGCAGCGACGATGTGGGACCCCAAGACAGGAAAGAGGAACGTGGGACGACCTAGAACCCGTTGGTCCGCCTTATTCACCGAAATAGTGGGCAGGCAGTGGACACGTGTGGCCAGGAATAGGACTGAATGGAGAAGACTTGAGAAGTCACTAAGAACAGTTCAGACAATATAATTATGTAAACTGTGCAAGCTATGGCAAAAATATCAGGCTAGAAGCAGATCATGCTAGAAAAGACTCTAGGATAAAGTCAAACACTAATTGTAAAGAAAATTATGCAAGCTACTTTCTGTGGTCAGTCTCAGTCCCCAACTAGTTTTAACTCATGGCCGCTTGTAATCCAGATCTGGTAGGATCACGTGTTAGTACCCAAAAGCTTGCTAGGACTAGCTCACCTAGCGAGCACTCTCAGAGCTCACCCTGCACATAGCAGGAGGCCTTTGCCCTCATGGGATGTTATAGGCTTATTTTATTTTATTTTATTTTTATGTGAACTAGGTTAGGATTTATTTTTTTTGAAAAGCCATTTTTCTTAAAACATATCAAGAAGCAGAGGTAGGCTCACCATCCAGCAACCCAGTTCTCACAGTTTTAAGGTCTGTTACAATCTGCAGCATCGCAGTGAGTATTTCCTTTCACTTACATTTTCTGCATATAAATATAATGAAATCTGATGTCAGAGTACTATCTACCTCCTCACAACCACTATTTTCATCATAGCATTCCACATTTCTGCAACAACATAACATTCTTGTAATATCCTGCACTTCCTTCACGCCACTACAGCTACAGAAACGACTGATGGCCCATTTTGTTTCATTTACTTAACGTTTAAAAGACCTACATTTTCATATGAGAATGCATATAAAAAACACCCCTATAAATTAAGTTTATATATTTAGGCAGCAAGAAAATTTACTGCATTCTTAACACATGCTGCATAATCTCTGTTTCACTTTCCACAAAACGCCATTTACTGTATATTCTCGAATCTAATGCGCACCCAGTTTTTGGCGACTTCTGAAACGAAAAAAAGTTAGTTCGCGATTCTAATGCGCACCTTTCCTTCAACCACCCCTTGCCCACGGGGCGACTGATTGAATAATATTGGATGTTACCAATGCGTTATATTCCGACGCTACGCCTGTGGCCGATGAGTCATACCGAGAGGCGGGGCCTTTCTCAACAGACGTGCACAATCTCGTCTGAAGCCAGCTGAGCTTTAGTTGTTGAAACGTGGGAGGTGCTTGTTCCAATTTGTCGTGTACCGTAGTTATGGAAGAGGGACACCTGAAATCTAAACGACTCTCATATACGGCGAAGTTCAAACGTGAAGTTATTCGGTGCGCAGAGGAGAATGGAAACCACAAAGCCGCTGCAATTTTTGGAGTTGATGAAAGCAACGTTCGACTATGGCGGAAACACAAGGCAGCGATGACATTGTATGGGAGGACGATGTTGAAGATAAAGATGATAGTGAATGGGTGGAGAGCACGGATAACGATTCAGTTATGAGTGATGACGGCGAGTCTGATGAATAATAAATTATAATAATAAATAATAAAATAATAGATTATTGTATTGTATTGTTCTTACGGCACGTACAGCAGCTCAATCATTTTTCCAAAATCCAGCTCTAGACCGCGAATCTAATGCGCATCTGATTTTTTAGCCCTCTAAAACTGTAAAAAGGGTGCGCATTAGATTCGAGAATATACGGTATTTAGCAATTTTATCTTTTTCTGTTCAAATAATACTCACAATTTTCATAAACCACGCATTAAAATTTCAATACCCACCCTGGTCAGATAAGGATTAATAACCCACACAGTACGAAGTCTTGAACTTGTTACACCAAATGATTGACTAGCATGTGACCTATGTCCTAGTGCTGAGCATCTGTGCAGCCCAGGTGAAGCAGCAGAGGT
The DNA here is from genome assembly GCA_021186555.1 of Reticulitermes speratus. Taxonomy (NCBI): domain Eukaryota; kingdom Metazoa; phylum Arthropoda; class Insecta; order Blattodea; family Rhinotermitidae; genus Reticulitermes; species Reticulitermes speratus. The sequence goes on along the minus strand of JAJKFL010000010.1, from coordinate 8,318,751 downwards.
AGACACATGTATGTGCACGCCGTTTTCAGACAGCTTGCATTCACACGTAAATGTATGTGCATAATCACCGAACAGTTAAAGAGGACAATGAGAAATAGCATCGTGAAAGGGCAAACAGAAGGCAAGCAATTCTGCGATGAGTCATGTAATTACAGAAACAGTTCAAAAAGACAATTAGGGAGGCATCAATTCTTCTGGGATATGATGATGAAGAGCTAGGTTCTTGGTTCATGACATTTTGAGACTGTGGTGGTTCCATCTTCAAGAGTTAAAATATCCAAAAATAATTCTTCCCGGCTATTTTGACCCTTGAAGACGAGATCAATATGTTGTGTTGCAACATTGTCAACCAATTACCTAGTGATGCAGAATCATATCCCAAAACAATGAATACCTCAGCTACACCAATACAAAAACCTGAAAAGTTCACACTTACTTGATGTGACTGCTTCTCCCTTATTTATTTCCTTAAAAAGGGCAGAACGATCCATAGAATTGTCTGCAGGAGGAGAAACATCTAGTGGCAACAGTGGAGGAAGTGGGGGAAGGCCTGGTGGTGGTGGGGGTCCTGCAGCGGCCCCCTGACCGCCCCAAACTAAGCCTGTTGTATGGTACTGTTTCACAAACTGCTGGAGCTCTGTCAGTGTCTGAATCCAGGACTTCACCCAGTCCACATGGGTCTTGTCCCTTCAAAAATAAACACACAAAGGAAAAACAAGTTAGGAATAAAGTGCACGAATTTGCAGTCCATTGTGCACAGCCCTGAAACAGACAAGTTCTGCCATTCACAACCTGCATTCTTAACACAAATACAGTGATACCTTGGCTAACGAGTGACCCTGCTAACGAATTTTTTGGGTAACAAAGATTTTTTTCGCTGTTTTTCGGACTCGGCTAACGAATATGGATTCGGCTAACGAATGTTTTAGTGGATGCTCGCGCTAACATAAAGCAGCAAACATGAACGGTCGGGCCATTCCAGGAGCTTATCTTTTCCGTCTGTATGTGTGTGACAAAGAAATGAGCTGACCACATCACATAGGGGAGACCCACCAACCCGACTGGGTTGTTTACGTTCGAGATTTTCTATAGAAACCTACGGGAAATCACGTTTCGGCTAACGAATGTGATTCCGGAACGAATTATCTTCGTCAGCCGAGGTATCACTGTATTCCACACTTGAAATAACAACAGCAAGCAACAGAAAGACATAATAAGCAGTATATTCCTCTTTTCCGGTAAAAGAAAACATAATTTTTGTCAACTACTTAGCCTGTTAATGTAGTCTGTACAACACCTCACTATGAGCTGGATAGTCCAGGGATTAAATCCTGATGAAGGGGACATTTTCCGTGCCCGCCCACTGTCACTGGTTCTGAAAGTGTGCTCCAAGGAGCCCAAGGGTTTCCTTGCAATCTGCAAATTTCCTTCTTACTGATAAATTTTAATCTCATGGAATTACTGAAGAAGTAATATTGTGTCATTAAGAGAAGTATAAAAAGCATTATCTGTGTAACACACCAAAGTGGCAATACCAACAGGAACCTTTACCATGAAACTGTCCTGCAGAATAATGGTTAAAAATGCAGCAAAGAAATCACTGAAATAAAGGCTTGCAACCCAAACAAGACACAATAAATTTCACTTCAAACCAATAAATTCAGTTCCACTACACTGTGTTTCCCTTTTGATTTCTGATAAAACACCGTGGCCTATCACATTCAATTTCTAAGACGTATTATATCGGTCTCAGGATCTGCTAATTTCTTTTTTCAAACCCAACAATGGCTCTGCAAGAAAAGAAGTTTAAAGTACATTTATGCATATACACACCAACATATCACTTCTAAATCCTCGGAAGGGGTGGGGGGCAAATCATACCAAAGATTACAAAACTTCTAGTCTCCTACGGACCACTCACAGAGACTTACAGGATGGAAGTACAGATTTACTCACCTGTTAACAACAGCCCCAACTTCACAACTTACACTTGCAACAAGACCCAATTTCTGCAGGTTTCACTGCCGAGTCAAGACTATTTCTGAAATCACTAATTCATGTAATGGTACTTCCTACACACATTACCCCAGTACTTATTCACAGTGCTGTTTACATGCATTAGCATTTAAAAATATACTGACATTCCCCATTCAGTTCCCACCGCTCCACCTTTCCATCACCAGAAAACACAGTCATATACAGAATGGAGCAAAAATACACACTGTGCATGTACAAAAGCAATGAAGTAAGACTCAACTGTAAAGTCTGCATCCTATAACTTAGAACTATGCACTTTCTTACTTAACCCTCTGGCACCAGTATTAAATGTCTGGTATGATGCACACAAGACTGGGCTTTAACCTTTAAACAACTGGGTTGGTATTTAAATGTTAACATGTGGTTAATGAAAAACATGGGTATTATTTGAACAGAAAAAGATAAAAACTATAAAATAAATGGCATTTTGTGGGAAATAAAAGAGATTTTGCAGCACATCGTAAAAATGGTGTACATTTCCTTGTTGCCTAAAAGTACATAAAAATAAATTTCTAGGGATGTTACTTTTATGCGCATTATTTAAAGGTTAAATGACAGTCACATAAGAAAAACCATTAATGGCTGTCATCTATACCTGACGTCTGGTGCCAAAGGGTTAATCTAATCAACATGTATGTCTATGTAGCTACAACCAGACACAGTAAACTTACTGTTCTTTCCAATCCTTCAGCACACGATTAGTATAAAATTGTCCTGCATCATTCATCTCCTTCACGTAAGGAGAGGGCGTTGATGGCTGGAAGGAAGGAAGGAACACAACTTGTTAAAGGTGCAATGTAAAAAGACATAAATAAATGTGTTCTATTCTGAAATTACCACACATCTCATAACTGACACACAGTTTTCACAAAATTCCATTAATGAACTTCAGCTGCATGATTTATTCTCCCATGTAAAACATCACTTGGCTTAGCCAAACCACAAAGTGAAAAACTTCCTCTGAAGAACTTGCTATACTGCACACAGGTCAGCTGTTAACAAAATACTGAGGGTTTCAAAAAGACCTGCACCATTACTAATGTCTCTATCATTCATCTGCTACGGGCATCTTCACCAACAGTTTGAAAATCTCAACAGTACAACTCCTACACAAAATAGGACACAAGTCTCACATGACAAACTATAGACCATTTTAATTCTTAACTGCTTTCACTAATGTATTAGAGAAGGTTGTGCACATTAGATTAATCCAGCCTTACAGCATACTCACACAATAATTTGCTTTCAGGATGAGCACACAATGTAATAAATGCTGTGAACCAAAAACAGGAATGTCGGAGGGATATTTTGTGACTTAACTAAAGCATCTGACTGTGTTAATGAGGGGTGTCCAGCCCAGCCTGCCAGGTTGTTTTATGGGGTCTGCAGTCACATTTGTAAATTATATATGTATACTATAAAAATTACACAATAATTTTGGCAGTAAGTATACCACTTATTGTGATTTTTACAAGTGTAGCCCAAGAACCAGCCCACAAGAATGGTTGTGGCCCTTTGCCAAGAGAAGTTGGATGCCCCTTGTGTAAACTGTGAAATTCTGACAATAATGACTACGTGACTGTAGCCTGCTGAAGTTATAGTAGTGACAGCACAGTGTTTGTGTTTCCTATGCTCACAGACACAAACTTTAGTCAGCAGGAAACACAGATGGATAATTTCACCTTTAAAACATGGTTCAACAACTGTGTGCAATGGGTATGTGAGCATCCTATATTTTAGGGTTTGCCAGAACAGGCTGTAATACCTTTAGACAGTGTACCACATCATTCAAATAAAGAAGTCTTGAAATCAGATGACAGTAAACTGTTTGTGAAATATTTGCTACCTAATATGACTTCTTGGGTTCAATATATGGAAGAGGAGTAGACTGCTACAATGAAAAGGTGCTGCAGGGAAGTCTTTTAAGGAACCATGTGATCTCCAAATGTTTTGCGAGAAACATCCATTGTTTGAGGCCTTATATCAGGTATTATATGCCTGAAATATGGTAAAAACTAGCTACTATAGTTGTGTTAAATGAGTTATGTAATTAATAAATATGAAGTTCCAGGACACTGGAAAACAGCCAGACAAACACAAATTTACAGGATTATTTCAGAGCAATACTCAAGTGACTTTCAGGGCAGAATGCATCACGGATAGCGAATATTTCCAGATTTTTGGATTACCCATTATTGCTAAATATCTGCACATTTCAGATAATCAAGAGTTCAATATGTGTATACATATACATACATAACTAACTAACTAACTAACTCCATGGAGCAGAGTCCTTCTTGAGAAGCTAACAGGTCCTCAGCTAGTCAAGAAATTCCCTGCATTTTATGAAACCTGAAAATTCATTACCACATTCACAAGAGCCTGACACCTGTCCCGATCCTCAGCCAGATCAATCCAGCCCGTGCCTCCCATCCCACTTCTTGAAAATCCATTTTAATATTAAGCTCCCATCTATGCCCAGGTCTTTCAAGTGGTCTCTTTCCCTCAGGTCTCCCCACCAAAACCCTGCATGCACCTCTCCTGTCTCACGTACATGCCAATGCCCTGCCCATCTCATTCTTCTTGATTTGCATACATCCACATCAATTTGTCATTTATCATTACCAATTATTACTTTGCTATTAAACCACACTAACTTATTTATCAACATGCAGGCAGGGTAAAGGAGGGGAAAATAAACAATGCAAGATTTGAGGTTGTGACAATAGTGAAGATGAAGATTTCAAATCTTCTGGGATGTCACACCATGAGACTGGTAATCAGTTACTGATATTTGAAAGGTGTATGCTTTATCCATTGTCAGGGTCAAGCAGCCTTGGACCATCTGACCCTGAAGATGGAGACACCACAGTCCGCTGAAATGTCAGTAACTATGTACCAGCCAGTATGGCACAATATCACCTAAGGACTTGAAACTTCAAACAGAAAGAACACGGCCAACCCCTGACAATAATGACAGCATCAGTGTACCCTGAGAAAACCCCCAGACCTGTCCACCACAGGCACAGGTAAACACTCACCACGGTAACCCAACTGAGTGCCGGTATACTTGCAGTAACTGCATTCAAGTGGTTGAAATAAGGCGACCCACGATTCTTCTCAAAGAAGTCCATTACTGCCATTATCTGAGCTGATGTAGGTTCCAGGAGCTTCATAATGTCGGACTGGCTTGAAGGTGCTGCAGACCGCGATGCTATGGTCAGGAACTCTGACTGTGCCCTGGAAAAATTTGGGACAAACATATAACAAACTGTAATTCTATATGAAGTAAAGGAGATCGATGACAGAACCAAAGATAGTTTACAGGACACACAATTTCCGAACACGTCAATATTGTGGCATTGATAAATATTTTTTTCAGAGCAGGGATTAAGTACTGTCATTTACAGATCTGGGAAGGGCCAGCCACAACCAAGCACTTAGCTTCAGGGCAGTTCCTTCTGCCTTCAGGCAGCCCAACTTGCTGTAATTAAATCATGTACCTAACCATATATATTAACCACCTTTGTACTGACAAGCAGTTATGTCTTGTATAAAATGATGTATATAGAAAAAAAGGTCTTTATACCACATAAGCCTGAATATAAGGCCAGGATTTTTCAGATGCAGCCACACAGCAAAGTAGGGGCTGACTCATAAGTAAGGCCTTACGGCATTTCCCAGTAGCATATCAGGGACATGTCATTTCTTATGGAACAGTTATGTACATATGGTACTTAAGGTCAGTTATGTATATTGTACATAAGGTCAGATATACAATTATTTTTTGTTCCAATCTGCCTCACCAAAACTTTACTAACTTCATGTTGTTCATTCCGTGCACTGTCGATAACCAATTCACAACACTCAACCAACAAAATGCACAATACCGTTCCTTAGATATTTATATTATAATATCACACTTAGTATTCCTACATGTTTCAATCTACAAGGGATCATCATCAGGGAACTAATATAAAATAAAACTCCACAAAACCTAATTAGCTATTTTTTTACACATAATTAACGTCTTATGCATGGCGTAAAAGAGCCAAGTAGTAAAATGTGGACAGTTCTTTGTAGAATAGTTGTGTACATAAGTGAACTGGAATCTTCATATACAGTATCACTTAGGCAGCTAACATACTTAATGAAAGTCAGCACAGTAAAGTTAATGTTTTTATTACATTTTCTACATTTTCTGAGTTCTTTTTTTCTCTAAATACCCAAATGGGAAAGAGCAAGTTGTCTTATATTCAGGCAGTTATGCCTAGCATTAGGTGACACGAGGAATTTCATGTATAACTGTGTAGGGCAGCCCAGAAGTTTTCAGTTGCACCTGCAGCACGTCTACAGTTATCAGAGCTAATCAACAGCAAAGATACTAACTACATGGAATGTAGTCATATATCCTATTGCTGACAGAGCTAATCAACAACAGGGCAATACTACAAAGACAATGACTACTTGAAGTTTTAGCGCTCAGTAGCCAGCCTTATGTAGCAACTAGCAACAATGGGCAGAGGGTCTACGCAGGATCTTGTGACACATTTAGCAGTTCTGCATTCAACAGCAGATTGATTTAGTTTACTTCACAGCTGCAATAAATCAGTGTTTTTCAAACTTTTGTATCTCATGTAACAATATCACAATACAAAACATGTACGTGTAGCACTAGGTACTGCAAATATTAATGCCTACATTCAGGATACTAGTCTTCTGGGATGTTTAGCTGGTTGGCAGGTTTGAAGTCTTCAAACCTGCCTACCAGTGAAATGACAACACTGGCAACCTCAAATTTCGCAGTTGCTACTTTTCTAATTTAACGAAATTAGACGACAGAGGAGAGTATGTATTTATATTCGAACAATGAGATAGTAGACCAATCTTGGTATACACTTTACACATGTTTTTCTCTACACTTCAACACATTTAAAACAATTTTAATAGTGCAATTAATGTTTCTAAATTTTAATTACTGAAAACAACTCCTAAATTTTTTTTCGTACCACCAGGCAATAGTCTGCGTACCACCAGTGCTATGCGTACCATCATTTGAAAAGCACTGCAATAAATTTTATATATCAGGTGTTCTATATGGCAAAAAACAGGGAGAAAATGGTGTAAATTCACTCAGATTTTCCATCAACATTGTTGGAAGGATCTGACCTCATACTCGTGACTAGTAATGATGGGATGTGGGTATTCCAACAGCAAAAGCTAAAACATAAAGAATGCATACCACATACTGGACAATAAGTTTCCAATTATCACAACTGAACACACAACTACCACTATCGTGTGTGAGAAATGACTTACCGGAAGGCTTTCTCAACAAGTTTTGAGTGAATGGCCACATCACCACCAATTTTCGCCGAAAACTGCAGGTACTGAGACAGTGGACCTTGTATGATATTACTGAACGCCGCCACACTCATCTTGTACGTTGCCTCTTCTGTGAGCTGTGATGGTGGTGGTGGAGGTGGCTGGGGTGTAGGCAGTGGCAAAGGTTCTGGAACTGATGTTTGGGAAGCAGGCTGTCTGAACAGCGATTCACTTGTGACTCCAACAGTTTGCTCCAAACGAGTTGTTACTCTCTCTAAGCGGTTAAGAAGGGACTCTAGTTCGATGGCAGGGGTATGTGGCTGTGGCTCTGTCTCACAATCTGCACACAAACAGCACACATTTAAATCATACTATACAGTCCCTGAGGAAATACATGCATTTATAGAGACTAAAATCTGGCTTCTGTCAAGATCAACCTGCTATTGTTGACATTAGTCACTGTTAACCCTTTAAAGATGAAATCTGTCTGTTTTATATTAGAACTCAGTGCTTACAGCACCGTAAACACTCTCCAGCTCAGTTATACAAAACCAAACTGTTAATTCTGTATAAGGCAGAAGCTGCTGTTTGTTCTGAGATCCATACACAACACAATAAACACAATGTGAGCACCATGTACAATTTCTGAATGTTAAACCTGGCAGGACATAAAGTAACCACCAGGTTTTACAGGGTTAAGCAATCAATGTTAAAGAAATGTATTTTTGTCTTTATCCAGCTACTGTTAAGATTATCTTGTGATGGCTGGCTAATGTCATAGTGCCTTGCTCGCTTCATGTGCAGAACTTCGCATGCTCTCTGGAATTTGAAGTATCTTGCCAGTTTATCTTGGAATAATAAATACCATTTACTCAAACACAAGAAGAGAATTCTTCCCGATTAAACATGTTCTGTACATGTATTTTCATGTTAACTGAAGACTGGAGGGGGGCCATCTTATATGCAAGGCTTTCATATTTTTGGGTAAATATGGTAGTTTGTTTTACCTCCCTAATTATATTTCTGTTATTCAAGACATGTTTTCACATTTGTAATATTCCTGTCTGTTTACAAGAAAACTGTGCCACTAATCTGTGATCTTATGAAAGTAATGACCATCAGTGTTACAGGAAGCAAAACACGGAAACTGAAACATTCTTTGCTTTTTTACAAGCAAATTGTGCAGTTATATGTAATCTTATGAATGTAGTGGTCTTTTATGTTACAGGAAGCAAAGAAAACTGTAAGTTTTACGTTACTTGTACCGTACATTTTTAATTATATATATCTTATGCAAACAAATGTACACAGTTTTATGTTATTTAACACAATTTTTATTATTAAATGCTGCCCAACATGTTTCTAGCCTATATAAGGCTCATCTTCAGGGGCTCTTTCGTTGAAATTACAACAGCTATATTATTGGTATATAAAATTCTTAAAATGCCGTTAGATGTACTTGGTTATTGATATCTGTAACAGTCATTCTGCTTTCACTATATATTTGTTGGAGGCCTCCAACAAATATATAGTGAATCTATATAGATAACCTTGACACTTGCCAGTTTCAGTCCTCTTAGTGCTGAATAATGCCATAATCAGACAGATAACCTTGACATTTGCCAGTTTCAGTCCTCTTAGTGCTGGATAATGTCACAATCAGACAGATAACCTTGACACTTATCAGTTTCAGTCCTCTTAGTGCTGAATAATGCCATAATCAGATAGCCTTGACATTTGCCAGTTTCAGTCCTCTTAGTGCTGAAGCTATATTGCTACAATTCTAACACCATTTTAAGGCCCATAAACCATCATTTAACGTCAGATTTCAACATAGGCTTCCACGTTCTGCACAAACTTCTGCAACCTGGAAGACACAGGCTCAACACTTTTCCTTAAGAAGTCAAGAGGAATAGGAGCAAAATATTTTGAATTTGTTGTTCCAGTTCATAAGCATTCTTTTCTTGCATCAGCAAATTTTCTCATTGGCCCAACCCCACGAAAAAAAAAATCACATATAGTGCGATCAAAACTTCGTGGAGGTCATGCAGTTGTTCCACCACGCCCAATCCACTTAACAGGAAAACGATTGTCAACCGTAATTAGAAAGTAAATACATAATGTTAAATGGCTCTATCTTCTAAACGTAATGCCATATTGGTACAATTATTGCACCATTTTAAAGGTTATACCCTAAAATTTTTTGACCAGTAAAATTTGTATTTACTTTCTGATGACCCTGTAGATACACACTGCTGCAACGTCGTCACACTATCACATTGCACTGTCATAAATTATTTGAAATATTCACCCAAATATTACTTCAACTGAAAGCTGCTGTTAGTGAGATATCAGGTAGCAATTACCACACGACGCCGTGTAATAACCCAAAAGACCACAGATTACATCAACATCGCGGCGGAAGCCTGAAATCACAGGTAGCAACCGTTTGTGTGATAAACTCCTTTATTTCTTACACTGAAAATCGGTAACGTTCGATTTGCGATTCATGTGAATTGAGAATTATACTGGGTTGATACAAACCAAAACGAATATGTTTAGTGTAAACCCAATACCAAATTTCATCTAAATCCGTCCAGTACTTTCGGAGATTCAGCATGCGAATGGATGACATCCCCTCCTCCTACACGTTCACTTCATAGACTTTGTGCAGAGAATACGTGAGCTGAATGCGTGTTGTCGTCTCGGGAGTGCACAAGTATGCCTTTCTCGCAAAACTTACGAAATGTCTTACATGAAAATGCGAGGTTCTTACATTTTAACCAAACACCGATGTTGTTGTATCGACAGCATAAGTAACGTGACCCTTAATTAAAACAAAAACACTTGCAGATTACCTCTTCCTGAAGTTCCGGTCACTCACGTAGCAAGAACTGGGCAGTGTTAACGAAGCACCATTTCCTCGCCGCTAGGAGATCGCGATGTGCGGTATTCATGTATGGGATCGCAAGTGAAGTCGTGGTATTTTTAGAAAACGCGGTAACACGTTGGCACTTCCTCTCTGTATGCGATCATCTGTCACAACCACCCACTTACATCATTGTTACGCAAGATCTACTGCCCCTTCCACTGCGATATGTTTTAAAAGTTATATGCTAGAAGCGCAAAACGCATACCGGGAAGTCTGTTTCTCTCCATCATAACATTTCTGACTGTGGCTGTACATTGTACTATGTCCTGGGATTTTCATTGTTCCTGGTCAATTATAACCACCGTGAAACTTTTTAGATGAGCTGGACTGATCGTGTGAAAAAATGAAGCAGTATTACATAGTGTCAAGTAGGAGAGGAACATGCCACATACAAACGAAAGAAGGCTAACTGGACTGGACACATCTTGCGTAAGGAACTGCCTTCTAAAACACGTTATTGAAGGAAAGATAGGAGGGTCGAGAAGACGAGGAATAAGACATACGCAGCTACTGGATGACCTTAAGGAAACGACAGGAACTTGAAAGAGGAAAGACATAGATCGCACTGTCTAGAAAACTCGCTCTGGAAGACGTGATGGACCTGTCGTGGTGGTGGTGATACGTTACATACAGCTCAAATCGAACTTCATCAACTTTCTTAAGACCAGTACAAACAATCAACACATGACTTAAAACGCAGTCGCTAAAACGCCGTTGCATTCCGACCTACTCCTTTTATTTGAAACGTTTTCCGATGTGGTGACTATGTATAATGAGAACAAGACAGGCAATGTACCTACGAATGTGACTACGTATAATGAGAACACGAGGCAATGTACCTACGAATGTGACTACGTATAAAGAGAACACGACAGGCAATGTACCTACGAATGTGACTACGTATAAAGAGAACACGACAGGCAATGTACCTACGAATGTGACTACGTATAATGAGAACACGACAGGCAATGTACCTACGAATGTGACTACGTATAATGAGAACACGACAGGCAATGTACCTACGAATGTGACTACGTATAATGAGAACACGACAGGCAATGTACCTACGAATGTAACTACGTATAATGAGAACACGACAGGCAATGTACCTACGAATGTGACTACGTATAATGAGAACACGACAGGCAATGTACCTACGAATGTGACTACGTATAATGAGAACACGACAGGCAATGTACCTACGAATGTAACTACGTATAATGAGAACACGACAGGCAATGTACCTACGAATGTGACTACGTATAATGAGAACACGACAGGCAATGTACCTACGAATGTGACTACGTATAATGAGAACACGACAGGCAATGTACCTACGAATGTGACTACGTATAATGAGAACACGACAGGCAATGTACCTACGAATGTGACTACGTATAATGAGAACACGACAGGCAATGTACCTACGAATGTGACTACGTATAATGAGAACACGACAGGCAATGTACCTACGAATGTAACTACGTATAATGAGAACACGACAGGCAATGTACCTACGAATGTGACTACGTATAATGAGAACACGACAGGCAATGTACCTACGAATGTGACTACGTATAATGAGAACACGACAGGCAATGTACCTACGAATGTAACTACGTATAATGAGAACACGACAGGCAATGTACCTACGAATGTGACTACGTATAATGAGAACACGACAGGCAATGTACCTACGAATGTGACTACGTATAATGAGAACACGACAGGCAACGTACCTACGAATGTGACTACGTATAATGAGAACACGACAGGCAATGTACCTACGAATGTGACTACGTATAATGAGAACACGACAGGCAATGTACCTACGAATGTGACTACGTATAATGAGAACACGACAGGCAATGTACCTACGAATGTGACTACGTATAATGAGAACACGACAGGCAATGTACCTACGAATGTAACTACGTATAATGAGAACACGACAGGCAATGTACCTACGAATGTAACTACGTATAATGAGAACACGACAGGCAATGTACCTACGAATGTAACTACGTATAATGAGAACACGACAGGCAATGTACCTACGAATGTAACTACGTATAATGAGAACACGACAGGCAATGTACCTACGAATGTAACTACGTATAATGAGAACACGACAGGCAATGTACCTACGAATGTGACTACGTATAATGAGAACACGACAGGCAATGTACCTACGAATAACGCAACATTGTGGCGCGTTGGCGTAACCACTGTTGCAATGTAAACGCAACAATGCACTGTGTGTATTGCTGAGCTACATGTCAGTGTCAACAATATAAAAATAGTGTTGCACAACAATGCTTTTATGACGAATTTATGTTGACAGCAACAATAAAATGTACGTAGGTCTTCATGTAAAGTGCCCGGTATTTGTCCGATTTTAACCCAATTGGGATTTTATCGACAGATTCTCATAAAGTTCCCCGATATCAAGTTTTCACGGAAATCCGACCAGTGGCACCCGCAATGAAATATGCAAACAGACGGACGGACGGACATGACGAAGCTAATAGCCGCTTTTCGCGACCATGCAAAAGCGCCTAAAAACTGCTTCTAACTTTGTGCCGCGTGTGTGATGAAAGAAAACACTCTATTAAGCCCTTGTCATTAATCATATAACAGCCCTAGCTCCAGCCCTACCATAAGTCCCACGAACCGCCACTGCTCAGAATAACGGAATCATCGGGTACTAACTAACTAACTAACTAACTCCATGGAGCACAGTCCTTCTTGAGAAGCTAACAGGTCGTCAGCTAGTCAAGAAATTCCTCGCATATTGTGGAACCTGCAGGTTCATTACCGCATTCACAACAGCCCGCCACCTGTCCCTATCCTGAGCCATATCAATCCAGTCCATGCTCCCCATCCCACTCTTGAAGATCCAACTGCTGCCAAAACCTGAGAACTCTAAACGAGTTTTTATTGTTCGCAGTGGCTACTTACATTACCGTAACTACGTTCCTGTGCCACACCCTCATTTCTCCGACCTTCTGAACACGATGCGTTACCATGACAACTACGAAAATACAATCACGGTCTTTACGATCCAAATGTTCTTCCAAGGGAAAGAAATGGACCTGAACTCAAACTCATGCATGCTAACAGCAAAACTAACAATGCTCCGGTACTTCTAAATAGGCCAAACACTTTCACGTTACCATTACTAGGTAAAAGCAATCCCATTACAAGCCTGGACAGGCCCTTAGGGTTCCAGGAGGTTGAGGCTCCCAGATCTCTAGACAATCGGCACATGAAGGTGGTAAGGTTGTCAGCCCTACGCACCGGCCGCCTTTACCCCCAGGAAATATTCCTGGTACTCATTTCTGTTAGAGGCTAAGTCGACCCCAGGGCCATAGTGCGGCCGGAAGGATTATGACAATGAAAAATTCCAATGACACCATCGGGAATCGAACCCGCGACCTTCCCGCTTGTAGCGCAGTGCCTCAACCAACTGCGCCACCGCGTGCCCCAAAATTCTGAGTCTGTCTTACGACAGGTCCGTAGCCTCTTCCAAAGCGAGTTCTCCACACAGTGCGATCTAGTGCTTCCTCTTTCAATTTCCAGTATCTTCTCTTTTCCTTAAGGTCATCCAATAGTTGCTTACGTCTTCTCCCTTGTCTTCCCGTCATTTCTATCCTTCCCTCTAACTTTCCTTCAATCACGTGTTTCAGAAGGCAGTTTCTACGCAAGATGTGACCAATCCAGTTAGCCTTTCTTCTTTTTATTGTATGTACGATATTCCTCTCCTCCTTGACTCTGTGTAATACTTCTTCATTTCTCACACGATCGGTCCAACTGATCTTCTCCATTCTTCTCCAGCACCACATTTCACAACTTTCCAGATACTTCTGATCTACTTTCCGAAGTGTCCACGTTTTTAGCACCATAAAAAGCTATGCTCCAAATGTAGCACTTTACTAGTTTCTTCCTTAAATTTAAGTCCAGTTTGCTGGTGAAAAGAATCTTCTTCTTGTTGAATGCTGCTTTAGCCATGGCAATTCTGGATTTAATTTCACGTGTACACCTTGCATCACTTGTTATCATGCTGCCCAAATAATTGAAATACTCCACATTCTCCAATTGTTTTTGCTCTATCATAATTTTCATTGGGGATGGCTGCCTTGAGATTCTCATTACCTTAGTTTTTTCCACATTAATTTCCATTCCATAGCGTCTTCCAAATTCAATTAGTCTATCAACCATGCCCTGTAGTACCTTTTCTTCCCTAGCCAGTAGCACAAGGTCATCTGCATATTTCACAGCGCGAATTACTTGTCTTGAGATCTTATAAGCATGCTAATGTTTGTAATCTACAACCACGCAAAACATTTACACGCGGTTTGCAGTTTCATTTACGTATACGTGACATGCTGTTTTCCTATGCCGGCGACAGCCTAGCTGCTGGTAGGGCCACGCATGCCGGACAAACGGGGGTACACTGTCCCTCCAGGTTGGAGTTGGGTCTGAGGCTGCCATCCTCATCTCGTTAAAACTCAACTGTCTCAAAACCCCAGCAACGGAGAGACCATAGCCCGAAAACGGGCCCAAGAGCAGTAGAAGAAGGTGATTATGTTTTTACAGAAGACTCTTGGACCACCATGCAGATGGAGGCAACAAGCTCCTCCGAAACGTCGGTAACTGCAGTATATACACGTTTCTTCTACCCTATTCTCAGTACGAATACCAGGCTGGTATACTAGCCACAAACCTTTCAAAGTACGACCCACATATATACAGACACTCCCCGACTTAAGCTATTTAAGAGCGTTACATTCTAAAACACTATAATGGGAAAGCAATCCCATTACAGGCCCGGACACGCCCTGACGGCTCCAGTAGGTTGAGGTTCCCAGGTCTCAACACAATCGGCACATGAAGGTGGTAAGGTTGTCCGCACCGGCCGCCTTTAACGCCCAGGAAATATTCCTCGTACTCATTTCTATTAGAGGCTGAGTTGACCCCAGGGCCATAGTGTGGCCGGAAGGATTATGCCAAAGAAAAATTCCAATTACACCATCGGGAATCGAACCCGCGACCTTCCAGGTTGTAGCGCAGTGCGTCAACCAACTGCGTCACCGCGTGCCGTTTTTAAAACAGTAAAAAAAACTGAAACAAATATTTTTTTTAACGTGCGCCGAATTTCTCCTTGCGGGAGTGAAAGCGCAATGAGACGAAAGTGGCGGAAGGATACTGCTGGGCGATAACACAGGCAGCGGGGCGGACATGCCGCGGCCGATCAGGTTCCAGGGTGCTGGGAGTTTCGATTTCAGCTGACTCCCTTATGTGCACCATACGCACACTCAGATCAGACATGCGCGGGATCTTCCGCAACCGTAACCACTGCGTGAGTCGGGGAGTGTCTGTATTAACAAGAAATGTTAAACCCAAAACGACACGTAAACACAATCATTACGTAAATATCACCAGTCACAGAAGGACACATTCATATAACCACCTTCCACACAGTCTAAAATAACAGAGCAAACAAGTGACAAGTAGAACTTACACGTGTTTGACAAAAGATGTTGACGAGAGTCTTGCTTACTTTACTTAACTTTATCGTGTCCGGACCATTAAATTAAAGATTTTTTGCCCAATATTGGGCTACGTCAATTCCTTTTTTATTTGCAAGCCATAAATCCTCGAGGGTGCATTGGTGGGGGCAGTCCTTGCATGACAGGAGATGCTCCATATCTCGTACCTCTCCACAGCCACAATATAGATCGCCAGCGTCTGTTTTGCCCCATTTCACCATATTAGTTTTTACTGGTGCCACCCCTGTTCTAATGCGGTTAAGAGAGTCTGAAGGACTGTTTCAGAACTTAACAAGACAGGCAATGCATGTATAATGTAACACTGAGGCGCGTTCGTGTAACCACTGCTGTCGTGGAAGAGATATAAGTATTAAATAGCCTATTATGAGTGTGTGTCTGTAGCCTTAGTTGTAAGTTAAAACAGGCGTGATATTGAGATCTGCGCTCTTCTGGGATATTACGCAGCGTGTCTTGGACTTCTTGACCCTTGAAGATGGGAACGACTGTCCCGAAACGTCGGTGCAGAATTACCACTCTACGCTGCGTAATATTCCAGAAGAGAGCAGATGTCATCTACATCGCGGCGGAAGCCTGAAATCAACGCACAGGCGTGACATTTTTCGATATCATAAAAATTAGACAAAGTAAAGGGCGAAATGTCGTCCTCGGTGGACTAGTGGTTAGCGTGCTCGCCACTGGACCCAAGGTTCGCGGGTTCAATCCCGGCCGAGGTCGATGGATTTTTAAGGATGATAAAAATCCGTAGCACAACTTCCTTCGGAGGGGAAGTAAAGCCGTCGGTCCCATGTCGTAGATTTACGGCATGTGAAAGAACCTTACGAGCATGAATAGAGATGTTTCGTAAGCAAAATTCAGCGGCCACATCAGTCACATCAGGATGAGTAGAACTTGTGCAGTCAGTGGACTGGTCACTCACTACAGTATGCACACCTCCAGACCAAGAAACCTCTGAAAAGAGGCCCTATGCTCCGCAAGGAGCGACAGGAGGAAACTAAACTAAAAGGGCGAAATAAGTTTATGATGTGCAGTGTGATATGCACAGGGCGATTAACGGCGATAGAAGTGTCAATCAGATCCGCATAACCAGGGGTACACACATTTCCCAAAAATTTAACAGCCATCTCAAGGTTCTTGGCGCCAGACGGGTGAAGCAAGTTCCACACTGAGGACACACAAATATCAGGCACCACCGTACAAAATGTAGTCGCCCGGGCTTTGTGTACCCCTGTGCACGTACGTACCCCATGTACTGCAACGGGGTACATTGTTGTGCTTTGTAGCAGAAATCCACTTCCCTTGAACTTTGAAAGGAACTTTACAGGGCCCAAGAAATGTCTCCCAAGATCACTCCCCTGAATTCCCAGGAAGGAATAGAGAAGATTGGAGGGGGAATCGGGGAGGTTATGGAACCAAAACGTACCAAAACGCCAAAGAAAGAGGATCTTTATTTACAGACCTACGGTAGCAATCCTTGGATGGGAGATCGGCCAGTCGCTAGGCCTCTCTACCTACACAGACAACACAAACAGAAAATACATGTACATTTATCCCCGAATGAGATTCGACACAGTGATGCCAGTGTCGGGGCGGCAACACACACCACAGGCCTCAAGCAACACAGCCACAGGCCTCAGGCAACACACACCACAGGCCTCAGGCAACACAGCCACAGTGCTCGGCACGCACAGGCCTACCTGTCACAAATTAAGCTGCATTAAGCCACGTGCCAAAACGCCACATTTTACAGGATCCGTCATAAATGACTGACGCATTTCAAATCACAATGGCCCATTTATTATACTAAATACAGATAAACATTATTACACTTCTCAAAGCACACAGGAGATTTCTTTAGATACCTCATGACTTGAAAATTGTTTCAAGTAAATGTCCTCCTCTCCTCTCAATACATTGTTCCACACGGCGTTCGAAACCTCCCATGATTCTACCCAGCAGTTGTGGCGTAATTTTCTCCATTTCTTGATGGATTCTCACCTCAATACAGCAATGTTTCAGGGTCTGTCAACAAACACTGACTCTTCAGATAACCCCATAGAAAGAAATCATTGGCTGAAAGACCTGGGGAGCGAGGTGGCCAGGGAACGTCGCCGAACCGGGATATTAGCCGGCCGGGAAACATTTCACGCAAGGTAGCCATACTATCTGGCGGTGTACCATGTAGCTCCGTCTTGTGGAAGCCAGAGTTCCTCCGAGTTTTCCATTTCCTGAATTGTGGCCGGAGATTGTGTAGCATGTTTGTGCAGCGATCAGCAGTTATTGTTACCGCTTCAAGATTCTCATTTTCAAAAAAGTGCGGACCCACAACGGTGAACTGTGAAACAGCACACCAAACTGTTACTTTGGGCGAATGAAGTGGTTTCTGATGAATCTGTCCCAGATTATTAGCGGCCCAGTAATGAAAGTCCTGTCAATTAACATCCCCTTTAAAGTGAAAATGTGGTTCGTCACTCATGAACATAATTCTGGTGACTTCTGGATTTGTTTAAGTTCAAGAAACAGTCTGGAAAAGATTACACGGCTCTTTTTATCCACTGCACTTGACTCCTGGGTAACCGCTATGTTATGGGGATGGAAGTTCAATCCATGATGCATCCGCCGTACACTGGACTCTGCCCAACCGAGAGAATGAGCACGATTTTTAACAGAGCGTCTTGGGGGCTCCGGCCCACACACTCATGCAAAAGAGCAACATTTTCCGGCGCAGTTCGTGGACGTCCAGACGGTTTCTTGTTTGAAACTGAGCCTGATGCACGATATCTAGCCACCCAAGAAAGAACTGTGTTTCGGCTCGGTACTTTACGCACAAACGCGTTTTGAACTGCCGTTGCGTAGTTGTTATTGATTTACTTTCAAAGAAAAACGCAATACACGCGGCGCAGTCCACACCAGCGTTCCATATCTGACTACCGTCACCCTGGATACACTCCTTTGCCTGACCTTCACGACAAACCGGTTCTCGCTTCGCCCTCCCGCCTAATAGGAGTGCTATTCCAAGGAAACAAATGTGTCAGTCTTTTATGACGCATCCTGTACAATAAACTCGACCACTTCCACATACAACAGTACTTCGCTCTATCAAATAAAGGATCAATTAATCGTCCCTCTTCATGAAATCCGTGGCAACGAATGACGTGATGCTGTAATGGCGAACTAATAAACAGCATTGATTTCAGGCTTCCGCCGTGATGTTGATGAAATCTGTGGTCTTCTGGGTTATTACACGGCGTCGTGTGGTAATTGTTTACCGACGTTTCGGGACAACGTATCGGTCCCATCTTCACGGTTCAAGATTCCGAATAGCAATTATGCGTTCCACATCGAAACCCGTTACGCCAGTAATTTCCACCGCGTTGAGTTCATCAACACATGCACTGGTGTTTATCACATTTCTCAAACATACAATGGGGAAGGGCAAAGTAAAGTTAGGTACAGCTGTTCCTGTCCTCGCCACGAATGAGGTCAGTAATCAACATCACGCCCCGGCCACTTTACCCCGAATAAGGATCCCCGATACCCATTGCATAGCAGGCTGGGTGGGCCCCAGAAACGGTCTGGATGTTTTGAATAGAAAAATTTTCGATCTGCAGGAATCCGAACTTCGGGCCGTACCTCCACCTCTTTGCCTCTGCGGCAGGCCCGCTCAACCCGTAGCTCGCGGGCAAAATTTTGCCTGCGACACAGTGCTATGTTGGCCTTGGAGACCTTTGAGATGAGAAGACGCCTTTTACCTCTTTCCCTGGCAAAGCCGAGATATAAAGCCGAAAACAATTTTGAAAAATTGTGTGCAGTTTATATACAGAGACATACATTATATTACTAATTTATTTTGTAAAAAAATGCGCTAAAAATAGCCGCACCCTAACCTATGCAGTACATTGCATTTTTTAATATTTTTTTCCTATTATTATCAGTCGCCTATATTTTTATTATAAATTACGTACAGCAAAATACACAGGTAAAATTATATGTATATTTGTTCATTCTTCGTTCTGTGTGTTCAATTTCACGTGGCCCACATGCAGACCAAATTTTGCCGAAGTTTTCCGCACCACAAAGAAGGTTGAGCGGGCCTGCCCTATGGTTTGCACAGGGCCAACTTTACCTTTCTACTACTAATTTCTTGTGCGATTGACTATTTTGAAAGACTATAGGAAAGGTTCAACTCTTGATTCCATATAAAGTCAGGTAACATGAATCAGTAAGCATGAAAGTTAATTCACCAGACTATTCTATTTTTTTTTTGCGCAGAGTTTTAACACAAAATTTATTGCAAATCCTTAAAACTTTCGAAACATGCGATAGGACAGAAACGACCCCTCCATCAGACGATCATATTATGCATTGCCGGCCTTAGCAAACGCGGGGCCCGATTACGATCCTCGTGGCGGGCCCCTGCAATTACTGTGCACAGCAACAGAAGGACTAACGTTTTGGTATATTAACGTAAGTTAGGATGAAAAATTAAAATGGTCCCATAAACGCGCGGGGCCCCCGTACGCCGTCAAATCGGTCCAATCGGCCCAAAACCGGCCGTGATATTCTGCATTTTCTGTAAAGAATGCATACACAGCAAATACCTCGGTGGGGGTCAGTAACACAGCATTCGATCTGAGACCTTCACGATGGCAGTCAGACGCGCTGTGTCTGTGTCCTGGTATCAGGAACAGGCGCCAAGTCTTCGCTCGGATGACGGCAATGCGCTTGTACTGCGTTTCTGAGAATCTTATATACAGTAGACTTAAGCGATCAGACAAGAATTTCGAGTGGGGGGGGGGGGGGAGTCGTTGTGCTTTCTGCGTGCATACAGTAACAGAATAAAAAATAAATTCAAATGTGACATCTGCGCCCTTCAGGGATATTACGCAGCGTCGTGTGGTAACTGTTTACCGATGTATCGGGATAACGTATTGGTCCCATTTTTCCTTCTTGGACTTGACCCTTGAAGATGGGACCGATACGTTGTCCCGAAACGTCGGTAAACAATTACCACACGACGCTGCGTAATATCCCTGAAGAGCGCAGATCTCATAAACATGGCGGCGGAAGCCTGAAATCACGGAAATTCATCAAATACGTCAACCCTTAAGCCGGGCAGCTCAATGCGTATAGTGACCAGACAACGGAATGCACGACCGAGGGTTCGTGGTTCGATTGCCGGCAGAGGCAATAAATCTATCTCTTCTCCAAAACGTCCAGACCGGCTTTGAGACCCACCCAGCCTCCTAGGCAATCATCGAGGGATCTCTTCTCGGGGGTGAAGCGGCCGGGGCGTGAAGCAGACCAGTCACCTCCATCTATCGCCGAGGCTGGCAAGCACAGCTATCCCCCATCTCCCCCACGTGTCTTCATGGCGTGTACACGTACATCTTCACATTTAACACTGAGACCTTTACCTTTAACACAGTTTCATACATCTAACGAAGCTACGAAATGCCTTGTCATGAAAAAGTAAAGGTAAAGCACGGTAACGTCCATTTTTACTCCATGGAGGCATGTAGGAAAGAGGAGGTATAGCTCCACGCATTCTTAACCTATAAACTAGATGGACGAGAGTGGTCAGCCTCACGCCCCGGCCGTTTTACCCACAGTGAAAGAGTCCCCCCCCCCCCAGTACCCATTGAAGAGGAGACTTGATAGTCCCCACAGCCGGTCCGCGTGGTCTGCAAAAGAGAAAAACCTCTTTCCCCTGCCGGAAACCGAACTACGAATTCTGACGTCCAACCCTAGTCACTATAGTGACTGAGCTAACTCGACTCAATTACACACACGTTGTTTATTTCTTTTACTGCCAATGCCAAAAACCGTCGCCATATACCACTCTATAGAACGTTCGATATGACGTTCATAAACTGAAAGGTAAGTAAAAATCCATCAACTGATTAAACACAGGCGATGTATCTATCTCCGTTATGCCTGCGAAGCTGTCCTGCCTCGCAACGCCAATGCCACGTAATTGGTTCGTAAAAGAGCAGCCTAATTCTATACCGCCAGTCTTAAAGTATACCTCATGCAATACAATGGGGCCCCGAATACAGCAGTTACTGTAGCGACCAAGCTATGGGATGAACAACAGAGAAACCGTAATAATTTACTCAACATTTTTTTCCCTATGGCTCGACAGCCATATATGGGCCTGGGCCTCCTCGTTTCGTCGAGGCTTCACGATCACACACATTTGAGACACACCACAGTCGGTAGGACTCCTCTGGACGAGGGACCAGCTCGTCGCAGAGACCTCTACCTCACAACACACAACACTCACAACAGACAAACATCCATGCCCCCGGTGGGATTTCTTTTTCATTTTCTGTCCCGTTATTTCCCTTTGATCCATTTTGTACTTTTAAATCCTTTCGTCCTTCATGTCACTTTACGTTCCATGCTACCGTCCTTATACAACAAACACAACACAAACATCCATGCCCCCGGTGGGATTCGAACCCACGATCCTAGTAAGCGAGCGGCCGAAGACCCACGCCTTAGACCGCACGGCCACTGGGATCGGCAATTTACTGAACATATGGATGCGAAATAAGTGTAGTTTGTGACCCCCCTGAAGATGGTATATAAGTAGACCGAAACATATGTAGGGGAATTTAATAAACTATAAAATAGTTTCAAGTGAATGTGCATTTAGTTGTTTATTAACTATTGGGTGAAAATGCAAGGTGAAAGTAATATATATATAAAAAAAGAGAGACCGTAGTTCGATTCCCCGTAAGGGAAAGAAATCTTACTCTTCTCCGAAGTGTTCAGATCGACCCTGGTGCTCATCCAGCCTCTTATTAAGTGTGTACCGACGGCTCTTCCTTCGCGAGTCAAGCGACCGAGGCATGAACCTAATCACTTCCATCTAGTGCGGAGGTCAAGAATGAGTAGAGCTAAACCTCCGCTCTCCCATATGCTTTCATGACGTGTACAGAGACAATTTTTATTTTATACACAGTCATACCCCGACTTAAATCGTTCCGCACTTACGTCGTTTGCCCCCCCACACAATACATCAAGCCAATCACGCAAATTCGTACATCCGATGTTGAGGATGTCTTCGAGTTCCTGAAATCCCGTGATCAGGAGCTCACACTCGACGGTCTTGTTGAAATTCGGAAGCAAAGCGCCCTTGAAAAATCTTCGGAACCTGAGCCTCAGCCTAAGGAGAGGACCATGAGGGTTCCGAAGTTGACTGAGGGACTTGGACTGACTGACTGACGCTGGCATCAAGGTGTTTGAGGACAGTGACTGGAGGAGCAGCGAGAAATAGACAAGGAATTACGAGGATATAATCTGTGGTCTTTTGGGTTATTACACGGCGTCGTGTGGACGTCGTGTAATTACCCAAAAGACCACACATTACATCAACATCGCGGAGGAAGCCTGAAATCAAGGAAAATTACGAGGATGCTTGCTTGTTATGAGGAGATTCTGAAGGAGAAGATGTCTTTGTCTCGCCAGACTTCAGTGCTTGATTTCTTCAAGTCATCTTCAGGGACTCATGAATCGCCACTTGTACTGTTGGGCATTGGAGATGACGATCCAGATGACCCGCCTACTGTTAAAGAGGAAGTGTCTCCTCCCTAAAAAATTATGACTTGTAAGCTTTTCGTAATTATAAATTCATCTTTTTCTTTGGTCAAAACATATTGTCTGGAACCAACCTCCCAATTTTAACATTGCGTTTACGGGAAAGTTAATCTCGGTTAACGTCGCCGGTCTCGGAACGACCAACGACTAAACTTCGGGGGATGACTGTTAATTCAATTACAGACGCCGAGATTTCAGAACTGAAAACGCCCATACGCCAAATCCTGTAACTGAATATAAAAGCTTCTATTGAAAGTGGGCGGAAACGCCTCACGATTTTACCTTTTAAAAGCATTCAACAATTTCGAATGGGCAGGGAGATGGTGAGCACTATAATGGGAAAGCTGTATAAATGGCGTGACCTACAATGATACCATAATTACCACACGACGCCGTGTAATTACCCAAAAGACCACAGATTACATGATAATTTCACATCATACTCATCGATCGTAGGTTATTTAATAGCATTCTCTCCAGTTCAGGGTTATGTGTTAGTGCCTCTCTAATACAAAGTATTAGCTACTCGCCAGTGACGCCACGGCAAATCACGAAGAGTCACGAAAAGCAATTCGCTTAACAATTTCAGTGCATATCCTCGCAACACACTATGTGATTCAGGGCCGCCAAATAATTCTGCAGAACGAAAAAAAAAAAACCGGCCAATCAACCAAAACAAACGGACAGCAGGGTGCACGTGGCCTCACAATGCATTTTATTAACTTCTTGCAAAGCACGCGTAAGGCAGCTTACACACAGGTCACTACGTGCGATACGATGGCAATGCGAAGACGATAAGATAAGACACCGGAGGCGACTGACTCACACGACATGCATTGCCTAGTATGAACACGTCATCAGACGAAGAGGACAGAACGAAGGAACAGTGTGTACATTATATACTTTATACTGGCAAAATGTTTCGACCCAGCATGGTCATGACGACAGATATAGTACATTTGTGCACCGGATTCAACACTTCGTAAATAACATGGGAATTCAACATATTTAACCATCTATCCAAAACAAGAAATTATAACGGACACGAACAAAGAGCTACAAGAGTAAAGAAGGCCAGCAAGGCGACGTTCCATGGACTTCACACTGTACATTCTTCTATAATAATATAATAATAACCATGGCTCAACAGCCCTATATGGGCCCGGGCCTCTCTTTTCGAGGTTACTAAGTCGTGCGCATTCGTGGCAGTTGGTGACTAGTCAACTGGCCGCGCTACTGTTCTATCGATCCTGATGTGCCCGCCAGAGCCATCTGGCAGGCAGTCAGGAGACTTGGGTGAGAAATGGAGGCAATTTGGCTTACGCAACATTTTTTATTCATGCCCGTAAGGTTCTTTTACATGCCGTAAATCTACGACATGGGACCGACGGCTTTACTTCCCCTCCGAAGGAAGTGGTGCTCCGGATTTTTATCACCCTTAAAACTCCATCGACCTCGGTCGGGATCGAACCCGCGAACCTTGGGTCCAGTGGCGAGCACGCTAACCACTAGTCCACCGAGGTCGACTGTACATTCTTCTACTACACCGAAATACGCAAGCATAACAAACCAAACGTCTTTTAATTACATTTTAATTATTATTATAACAAATCTGACATAGCAACATGCATCGGTTTGAACGCAAAATTGAAATCTCAATTACTAATATATTTTAATACAATTTTATACAGTATTTTTTAAGAATTTTATATTACTGGCCTGAAGATGACCATATTACGTCGAAACATGTCGCCACAATAAAGTATATAATATACACTGTTTTGTTTGACTTTAATCAATTTCTTCGTTATTGCAATCAACACAGCGGGATGACAAACATAAAAAGAAGAAGACATAATTATCTGGTGGATGAGAAGAAGGTTGCAGAAAAAAAGGCAAAAAGAAGGAAATGCTGGGGTCACCCTTACTTGAACAAAAGTGGTGACCTCGATGGTTTTGTTGCAGCCACGGAACTAGAATAGTACAGTGAAAAAGATGGCTCATTTTGTACCGGGGCGATGGCCTAATGCGCCTAGTGAGTTGCGTCGGACCTGCTTATAACCCAAAAGACTACAATATGTCTCGAGGGAAATCTTAAATTTTGTTCCTTCTTGAATAATCAGGATTTCTCCACTCACACACAATGCAGTGTTCGCCAACACTCCACAAGTGTAATATCTACTCCCAAATTCGTGCTTTCATCAACAGCGAAGGCCATTATCGTGTCGTCGTCTTCTGCATGCGAAGTCCCATTTGAAACACAGGGCTGAGTCGCATCGTAAGCAACATTAACACTCTCAAGTCAATTTATTTCGCATATTTTCACTCTAGTGTACAAAACGGAATAATTTTTGGGGGAAATTCGTCCAACAGCAGGAAGATATTTACATTACAAAAGAAAATCATCAGAATTATGGTTGGTGCACATCCTAGAACTTCATGCAGAAGTATATTTAAAAAACTAGAGATTTTGCCTGTTCCATGCCAATATATATTTTCATTAATGAACTTCCTCGTTGATAATCAATAAAACTTTCAAACAAATTCATCAATACACAGTATTAATACAAGCAATAAGCACCATCTTCATAGACCAACTCCCAACCTATCATGCTTTCAGAAAAGTGCATTCTATTCTAGTATCAGGATCTTCAACAGCTTACCGTGCAATATCAAAAATCTTAAGAATGAAAAGGCACAATTTAAAGCAGCACTAAGAAGATACTTAAATGCACACTCCTTTTACCCTGTAGATGAATTTCTTATGAGTACTGTTAACCTATAATACTGACGTCTAAGGCCGGCTACACACGTAACTGCATACTTGAACGGTATGCTTGTACACATTTATTGTACAAGTATACCTGACGGCCGTATAGCCTCCACACGGCACAAGTGTACTTGAACAGTGCCAGTTTACGCTTGAACCATGTCGTCGACGGACGACGACGACGACGACGCGCTCGCTTTAGCTGCTTTCGTTTTAGTTCAAAGAAAAAAAAGCAACGAAAAAACGTAGCTTGTGGTGTAAAGACTGGCTAATGAAAACGAAAAGTTACTCACACACTAATTTTTTTAAAGGAATTGACAATATACCCTCGTGATTGGCATATTACTTGCGAATGGACGAAGAAACGTACTTGAAACTTTTATCACTCGTCACTCCTTTAATTAGAAAGCAGGACACGATCATGAGTGAGGCTATAACCCCACATGAAAGATTAACAGCAACCTCATACACACGCTCATGTATACTTGTACAATAAATATGTACATACATACCGTTCAAGTATGCAGTTACGTGTGCGTAGCTGGCCTAAGACTGCACATAGAAAGTTTAAAGCATTTTGCAATGTACATTTTTATATGATTTTGTATGTTATGACTTATTGCACATCCTCTTGTCTTGTGACAAAAATCATGGATCCATGGAATGTATATATGTATGTATGTATGTAAGCTAATCGTATAGGCGTCTTATCGCCATCACATCGAAGGCAACGTCCAGTGTGAGAGCCCCCCTCTCCTCCCGGCTCCCCAAATCAATACAGCCTATGAACCAGTATTCCTACCCGCCGACACATAACCCGGTCAAGACATCAATCAACGTGCTATTTTCATAAGGGTGGATGACCTCTGCATTGGGAAACGTATTAACTCTGATGTAACAGCAGAGAGGTGGATATTTTAGGCAACACGACCATTTCTAGGACGCTTCTCGACGCTTAGTAGCAACAATTAGTTTCGCCAAGCCGGTCAGTCCATCCCAACGTGAGCACGTCTGTTAATATCCAATAAAACACGTCTAAAACTCACGAGTCTGTAACATATCCATCCCATTTTGACTTCAATAATATGGCATTGGGCCTCTTCTGCGAAGTCCAGAGTTCTTCAGCTGTTACCCGGAAGTTTATCAACGTTGTCACTAAAACCTTCTGATCCAGGTCAGCCCGGTACAATCCTCCTACCATCTAGGCCCTTCCGGACTTCTGGTTCTGCACGCACGTGTTACACATCAGTGCTATTCAACATCTTAGTTCTAATGACTAACATCCTAATTAAATGGCACAACAGACCAGGTCACTCAATGCTCACTGTCAGCTCATTTCTCTAGAGTCCAAATGCTCCACAGAACTTTTCAAATACTGCCTGACGCTCTTCGACCTGTTTGTTATAATGGCCAACAGTACAACGTAAAGTGTCATTTCACGTTAATGCCAGTGTCCTTCCTAATTCCCTTTACAATTTACTACATAGACACACCCCTGCTACCGCAACTGTTAGGTTCCCGAAGTCGAATTTTGCGCTGGTCGGAACTCATTACACGGTAACTATATAACAGGGGTGCACAAAAATTTTCTGAAAATCTAGCAGCCACCTAAAAATACTAGGCCTGAGATGTGTGCTATGAAGCAAGTACCATACTGAGGGGCCATAAATATTAGGCGCCACCGTACAAACGTTCGTCGCCACGGCGACCTGGCGCCTGGGATTTCTGCACGCTTGTATATAAGCTATACACACACACCCCGTGCTGTTTCCAAAAGTCCAGTGCAAGTCGAAACTAAGTAAATGGTCAACTATGTACGTATGTGTATATACTGTCTACAGTACATATACACATACACACACACAACCATACATAATTCAGCTGGCCGTGCGGTCTAAGGCGTAGGTCTGTAGCCGCAAAATTACTGGGATCGTGGGTTCAAATCCCGCTGAGAGCATGGATGTTCGTCTCTTGTGTTTATGTGTTGTGTAGGTAGCGGCCTGTGCGACGAACTGATCACTCGTTTAGGAGAGTCCTGTCGTGTGAGTGTGTAATTATGTGTGATCTTCTTCTTCTTCTCCTTATTGGCATAGGGTCCTTAGAGTTCAACCAGTGTCTCCTTCGGAATGACAGAGAAAAGGTAAATGATGAATTTAGAAGCATGTTGACGAAAGCGGTCGTGGCCTACTTTAAGTCATCATAACGGCACTTGCTTGAAGAAACCGAGCACAAAAACAAAAGCCTTAGCCAGCTGGCCACCGGGGCAAGATCAGAACCAAAGGCTTCAAGCACATGGTACGAAAGTGTTAACCAGTACAAGTCGACGTTCCAAAAGACAGCCTCAATGTCGCTGGTCCTTTACGATGCTGTATCAAATGCTGCGTTTATATCAGTGACGCAGATAACCGGTCGGGGGGACCACACGCCAACTCGGTTATAGCCCCCCCCACCCTTACAATCACTAGCGAAATTATTCCCGGATCTCTCCGAACACCGCCTTCTATCAGAAGAACGGAATACAATCCAAAGACACACACACAAAACAACAACAACAAATTTTAGAATTCTGTGCGTTCGGTGGGCCCCCTGACCTACGGGGCCCCACCGCCGCAGGGTCCTTATCTCCGCCACGGGTTCATATAAAGCTCATTGAGGTACAATAGGAAGATAATTAGCGAATCGTGACAGGAAAGAAAGACATTTAGCCCGATTTGGGGCAAGAAGGACAGGCAAGACACCTAACCTCTATGCTAATCTGCTCAATAGTGTTCCTCTATCCTTCACATCAAGTCCGTAACCAATGTATAACACTCTTCAACACAAGTAGGCCTTCAGTACCCGGCACCACCTACGTAACTCTCGCGTATTATAAGCAGGTTCAACACGGCCAACACGGAAGCCCGTCACCATTTGAGGGAGGCCACGGCCCAGAAGGGGCTGTAGCGCCATACATGATGGGCTCCAATTTTCGTTCAAATCGGACATAAATTACATTTTACATTAGGACTTACGTATCATACATATTTATTAGGTAAGGTCTGTTAGCGACAACACGATCTACTGAGCTACCGAACGGATCTCTTGAAGACAGACATCATCGTATATAATAATACGGTAAACTCTGTTTGCGACATCACGATCTACTGAGCTACCGAACGGATGTTTTGAAGACAGACATCATCGTATATAATAATACGGTAAGGTCTGTTTGCGACATCACGATCTACTGAACTACTGAACGGATCTATTGAAGACAGACATCATCGTATATAATAATACGGTAAGGTCTGTTAGCGACATCACGATCTACTGAGCTACCGAACGGATCTCTTGAAGACAGACATCATCGTATATAATAATACGGTAAACTCTGTTTGTGACATCACGATCTACTGAGCTACCGAACGGATCTCTTGAAGACAGACATCATCGTATATAATAATACGGTAAACTCTGTTTGCGACATCACGATCTACTGAGCTACCGAACGGATGTTTTGAAGACAGACATCATCGTATATAAGAATACGGTAAGGTCTGTTTGCGACATCACGATCTACTGAGCTACCGAACGGATCTCTTGAAGACAGACATCAGCGTATATAATAATACGGTAAGGTCTGTTAGCGACATCACGATCTACTGAGCTACCGAACGGATCTCTTGAAGACATACATCATCGTATATAATAATACGGTAAGGTCTGTTTGCGACATCACGATCTACTGAGCTACCGAACGGATCTCTTGAAGACAGACATCATCGTATATAATAATACGGTAAGGTCTGTTTGCGACATCACGATCTACTGAGCTACCGAACGGATCTTTTGAAGACAGACATTTTTATAAAGCTTATAATTCGACATTGCTGGCAATCTTTGTTTTTACTAATTCCTTCAGAAAAAAAAAGATTTTTAACAAAAAAAGGCTTATGTTCAGAATTGACAGTGCTACCACAAGCGAAGGCAAAGGGAAGCTAACACATTTCACGTAATTAAAAGTTTCAGACACCAACATATGCACTATATTCTTATAAGTAAGTCAATTACCCCTACATGTTTCGGCCTTTAACAAGCCATCCTCAGGGGGTCAAAGTTTTACATATGCTTTACATCCATTAGTTCAATTTTAAACACATCTTACATCCACAAATTGAACTAATAGATGTAAACCATATGTAAAACTTTGACCCCCTGAAGATGGCTTCTTAAAGGCCGAAACATGTAGGGGAAATTGACTTACTTATGAGAATATAGTGCATATGTTGGTGTCTAAAACTTTTAATTAGATATCAAGATGCACGGTGAAAATAACGTGACATTTCATGTACTTCCCTTGGCCTCCGCTTGACGCAACCCTGTCGACATCAACATTTTGTTTATTTACGCGTTGCTTATGATCCCCCGACCTCCGAAAGAAATTAGCCAACATCACGAATTAGTAAGGACAAGTTTAATGCTTCAAGATTAAGATTCTGTAAACGTGTTGACTAAATATTTCACCGTTTGTACATGCGAATTATTCGCACGGGTGCAACTAGTATTTATAATACCTCGAAGTTTACGAGACGAGTACAAGCACTGCATTACCGTACTCTTTATGAGACATGTACAAGAAACAGGGCATACCATAACGTGACGTCACACAGCACAAGCCGTGACCGCGTTTAGACTGCACTGAGCAGCTCCACTCTGCTACTACACACAGGCTAATCACAAATTCTCCATGTTCCAGCAACGGCATTACAATCTAGCATAAACATATTATACCAGGGGAGGTCTTTCCGCGGGGTTAAAACGGCGGGGACGTGAAGCTGACCAAATCTCCACCTAGTGCTGAGATTAGGAATGAGTGATGCTATACCTGCACTGCCCCATACGCCTTCAAGGCGGGCACAGACAGACGTAACTTGACAACTGTTGTAATACCCACCATACACCAGGCTACACGCAAAACAATCTTTCCAAAGATAACAAGATAAAGAGAAGGGGTACAGTGACGGGCAGGATTTCAGAAAGTCTGGTAAGCATTGTCACTAAAAAATGTAAATGCATTAGGCTGTCCTTCTGAAGATCCGTTGTCCAAATTCAGAGCGGCCAATGCGTGTTGCACATACGTCAAAGAAATGATACAATCAAGTCTATAAATAAGACTGTCTAAAACCGATCCGGCCCCACGCCTTGCATGTCTGTTCACTGTCAGAATTTCCTGAGCGACTCCAGAACCAAGAATTTATTATGGTGAATTGTGTCTGGTCCCGAATAGTGTGTGCGTACATGCATACATACACACATCAGTATTTATACACGTAACCATAAAACACGCAGAGAATTCGGAACCAGACTTTCGATTCAAAATACATTTTTGTTTAGCCCAAGTGCAAGAGATTTATCTATTCTCTAAAGCAGTGGTTCCCAAAGTGGGCGGTACCGCCCCCCTGGGGGGCGGTGGGATTACCGAGGTGGGCGATAATAGGTACGAGAGGTGGAAGGGAGCGCTGTTATTATCACAGGGGGGGGCGTAGTAGACAAGTAGTGCATTTATTTTTATAATGAAATTCAAACAAAGTAATTTTTGTGTTAAAAATAAAAAATGAACTAAATTTCTTTGTATTTTAATTTATGAATCTTATTCAAGCACATATTATTTTTTAATAAACTATTGCTAGATGATTTATTGTTAATAATAAAAAATATAATAAAATTTAATTTATTAACATATAAAACATTAAGTTTAACTCTTATAATTTTATTTAAAAGCTTTTTAAAACATAAAATAAAAGTGGAAACAAGAGCGCATTTTTTTAAAGTTAGGGGGGCGCTGTGGGTGTGTATAGGGAACCAAGGGGGCGGTGGACCGAAAATTTTTGGGAACCACTGCTCTAAAGCGTCCGACCGGTTCTAGGGCCCAACCAGTCCCCTATTCAACTATTCAATTCGTACCGGGGCTTCTTCTCCGGGGGTAAAGTGACCGGGTTGTAAAACTGCCCACTCGTCCCCATCTAGTGCCGAGGTTAAGAATCAGTGCAGCTATACCTCCATGCCGCCATACGCCTTCACGGCGTGCACAGGGACAAATCTGCCTTTACTTTAACCTGTGACCTACCTTAAAGAGACAAATGGACGACGCAAAACAGAGAGGAAAGAAAGAAAAAACAAGACAGGTAATGCACGTGTAACGTAATACTGACGCGCGTTCACGTAACCATTATTGCCGTGGAAAAGCAATAAGTATTACATATTCTGAGTGTGTGAATGTTGCCTTAGTTATAAAGCATTCAAAGCGCACTGCGCCGTATTATATTGTCATCTGTGGCCTGTCTGGCTGTACCGTATTTTTCCACATTATCAATAAACGGCACGATTTTCGGAAAAACTTGTTGAAAACAAAATGTGTGTTTTGATTTTCTCTACAAGTTTTTTTTTTCTGAAAATTTCTCATTCTACGAAGAATTCAGCGAGATATCACAAACATACACAGGTCTCATGTAAAGTACCATTATTCTTGCCAGAATTTTCTCGACAGATTTTAGAAAAATCCTCAAACATTAAATTTCATGTCAATCCGTCCCGTGGGAGCCGAGTTGTTCCACGCGGATAGACGGACAGACAGACAGACATGACGAAATTAAAGAGTAATTTTTCGCAAGTTTTCGAAAGCACCTAACAAAACAAAAACTAAAAACCTATAGCCCTAATGCTCAGAACAGCGTCACGTATACAAGCACACGTCACATCAAGTTATAACGTGAGATGTTATAGGTTCTTAGAGCGGTATTGCTGCACACACAAACCTTCTGCGATGTTACGCCGTGTGGACTGGTAGATAGTTAGGCCTACCGTTGACAGACACGGCGCGAAAATCGCAGAAGACTTACATCTTCAAGAATTTATGACTTAGATCATAATAAAAGAGGACATGTACTGTACAGTATACCGTGTTCATTTATACAAAAGCATCCGTGTTAAACGGACAGTTGTCTGAAATGTGTTTAGCTATGTGCAGGTCACTAAAGGTTCCGTTACTAGACTATTTCACCGTTCTTATAGGCAGACCTGCCCCCTCAGGCGAATTATATGGCAACTGTACAACGCCATTCCTTTCCATCCAGTACACTCAGCTACCTCTGTGTAACGCTGATGTTTGCTACAATAATAAACAGTACTTTACCACCATCAACACAATTCCAATATTGATAAAATAACTTGTCAACCATTTTAGCAACATGTTTCGACGTTCAACCGTCGTCATCATGAGTCTAATCTGTGGACATAAAAATGTAGAATATAAAACTTTATAACCATAAATATATACGTCACGTGTCTGTTCTTATGGCGTGGCATCTCAATCCTTACAAGGTATTGTATTACATATTGTCTTAATATTTTTTCTATATTTGTTCCTTAAAGGTTTTCTTTTACATTTTATACTTCATTTGTACTAATCAAAATTATGATTTTTGTTTTTTGTACATATAATAATAGGCTGACCATACGTCCCGTTTTGAACGGGACAGTACCTTTTTTTTTTTTTGCTATGTCCCGGCCGTCCTGTCGTTTTAGTAAAAATGCAATTTTTGTCCCGTTTTTTATTTAAAAAACTTTAAAATATGCTTAAATATTGGCCAATCATAACCTATAATCAAGTTTGCATCAATGGCTGCTACTGTAGGAACCAGTCATTCGTGTAACCATCGGTAGAGGCGCGTAGATCGAGATCGACAATAGCCCATTGAATAAACAGTGTAACTTTAAAGTCAATTAATTATTCAGAGAAAAGAAAAAATACGTGTTGGCAACACTTGCGCGGTTCTGTGAAGAATTATTGTAAGTTCAATATTTTTATGTAATAAAACTTTTTTTTAAATGTCCTACTCTTTATGAACATTCCCCCGGTCCCGTTTTTGTCTCAAGGAATTATGGTCAGCCTATATAATACCTTGCACGTCGGTTTTCTTTTTTTCTTAATTGGTGAAATGTAAAGTGACTGGCAAATTATTTCATCAACAATAAAGTTGTGCTGACGGTGGTAAAGTGATGTGTATTTATTACATCTGTCTACGAGTATGTCAGCCAGAACACAACGAGACAAAACGGCAGAAATCTATCGAACAATTCAAACACCGAACAAGTTCGCTCTGTAAAAAAAAACGGGCTGGTTTGATATCGGGGTCTTTAGATAAAACACCACACCAAGCTTTATCTTTCTCTGTCCCACTGTACTTAGATTAAAGCTGAAATCTACACTTTCCACTCATTCTGAGTTAAAAAAAAAATTCTGACAACCATCTATTCATTCTGCAGTCTGTCTTACGACATGTCCGTAGCCTCTTCCAAAGCGAGTTCTCCATTGAGTGCGATCTAGTGCTTCCTCTTTCAATTTCCAATACCTTCTCTTTTCCTTAAGGTCATCCAGTAGCTGCTTACGTCTTCTCCCTAGTCTTCCCGTCATTTCTATCCTTCCTTCAAACTTTCCTTCAATCACGTGTTTTAGAAGGCAGTTTCTACGCAAAACCATCTATTACTTTCGACAATAAGTACCCGGTCTCTTTCCTGGGGGTAAAGCGGCCGGGGCGTGGCGTTAACCACCCGCCCCCACCTAGCGCCGAGGTTATAGAAAGAGTAGAGCTATACCTCTGCTCCCCCTCTACGCCTTCATGGCCTGTTATAGGGTGAACATTACTTTTACCTATTACTTTCGTCAAGAAGGAAAAAAAAACTGAGAATATGATTCTCTGGCTATGATAAAATTTTCAAGTTCATCTGAGGAAGACTGGGTTAGGGATGATGTGTAAAGGTATTAAAATCGCGACTTTTTAGGCTTTCGCAGCGGTACAGTTGAGGTCTCCGGTCTCGGATATTGTGCCGCGTCCTCGGTAACGGTGCCCGTAGTTCCTAGACAGCGTAACGGTGCCCGTAGTTCCTAGACAGCGTAATGGTGCCCGTAGTTCCTAGACAGCGTAATGGTGCCCGTAGTTCCTAGACAGCGTAACGGTGCCCGTAGTTCCTAGACAGCGTAACGGTGCCCGTAGTTCCTAGACAGCGTAACGGTGCCCGTAGTTCCTAGACAGCGTAACGGTGCCCGTAGTTCCTAGACAGCGTAATGGTGCCCGTAGTACCTAGACAGCGTAACGGTGCCCGTAGTTCCTAGACAGCGTAACGGTGCCCGTAGTTCCTAGACAGCGTAACGGTGCCCGTAGTTCCTAGACAGCGTAATGGTGCCCGTAGTTCCTAGACAGCGTAACGGTGCCCGTAGTTCCTAGACAGCGTAACGGTGCCCGTAGTTCCTAGACAGCGTAACGGTGCCCGTAGTTCCTAGACAGCGTAACGGTGCCCGTAGTTCCTAGACAGCGTAACGGTGCCCGTAGTTCCTAGACAGCGTAACGGTGCCCGTAGTTCCTAGACAGCGTAATGGTGCCCGTAGTTCCTAGACAGCGTAATGGTGCCCGTAGTTCCTAGACAGCGTAATGGTGCCCGTAGTTCCTAGACAGCGTAACGGTGCCCGTAGTTCCTAGACAGCGTAATGGTGCCCGTAGTTCCTAGACAGCGTAATGGTGCCCGTAGTTCCTAGACAGCGTAACGGTGCCCGTAGTTCCTAGACAGCGTAATGGTGCCCGTAGTTCCTAGACAGCGTAACGGTGCCCGTAGTTCCTAGACAGCGTAACGGTGCCCGTAGTTCCTAGACAGCGTAACGGTGCCCGTAGTTCCTAGACAGCGTAACGGTGCCCGTAGTTCCTAGACAGCGTAATGGTGCCCGTAGTTCCTAGACAGCGTAACGGTGCCCGTAGTTCCTAGACAGCGTAATGGTGCCCGTAGTTCCTAGACAGCGTAACGGTGCCCGTAGTTCCTAGACAGCGTAATGGTGCCCGTAGTTCCTAGACAGCGTAACGGTGCCCGTAGTTCCTAGACAGCGTAACGGTGCCCGTAGTTCCTAGACAGCGTAATGGTGCCCGTAGTTCCTAGACAGCGTAACGGTGCCCGTAGTTCCTAGACAGCGTAATGGTGCCCGTAGTTCCTAGACAGCGTAATGGTGCCCGTAGTTCCTAGACAGCGTAATGGTGCCCGTAGTTCCTAGACAGCGTAACGGTGCCCGTAGTTCCTAGACAGCGTAACGGTGCCCGTAGTTCCTAGACAGCGTAACGGTGCCCGTAGTTCCTAGACAGCGTAACGGTGCCCGTAGTTCCTAGACAGCGTAACGGTGCCCGTAGTTCCTAGACAGCGTAACGGTGCCCGTAGTTCCTAGACAGCGTAACGGTGCCCGTAGTTCCTAGACAGCGTAATGGTGCCCGTAGTTCCTAGACAGCGTAATGGTGCCCGTAGTTCCTAGACAGCGTAATGGTGCCCGTAGTTCCTAGACAGCGTAATGGTGCCCGTAGTTCCTAGACAGCGTAATGGTGCCCGTAGTTCCTAGACAGCGTAACGGTGCCCGTAGTTCCTAGACAGCGTAACGGTGCCCGTAGTTCCTAGACAGCGTAATGGTGCCCGTAGTTCCTAGACAGCGTAACGGTGCCCGTAGTTCCTAGACAGCGTAATGGTGCCCGTAGTTCCTAGACAGCGTAATGGTGCCCGTAGTTCCTAGACAGCGTAATGGTGCCCGTAGTTCCTAGACAGCGTAATGGTGCCCGTAGTTCCTAGACAGCGTAATGGTGCCCGTAGTTCCTAGACAGCGTAATGGTGCCCGTAGTTCCTAGACAGCGTAATGGTGCCCGTAGTTCCTAGACAGCGTAATGGTGCCCGTAGTTCCTAGACAGCGTAATGGTGCCCGTAGTTCCTAGACAGCGTAATGGTGCCCGTAGTTCCTAGACAGCGTAATGGTGCCCGTAGTTCCTAGACAGCGTAACGGTGCTCGTAGTTCCTAGACAGCGTAATGGTGCCCGTAGTTCCTAGACAGCGTAATGGTGCCCGTAGTTCCTAGACAGCGTAACGGTGCCCGTAGTTCCTAGACAGCGTAACGGTGCCCGTAGTTCCTAGACAGCGTAATGGTCTCATCTTCAAGGATCGAAGTTCATTCTCACCGGCCTTTCGAAGGTTGAAGATAGTACCACAATGCTGTCTCGAAACGTCGGGTACCAATCACCCAGTGACGCTGCGCCGTGTCCCAGAAGAACGGGGACCCCGTACGGTCCAGTTCCTGTACCTTGAAACTTGCGGGGTGAGGAAATGGGGAAAGACGAAGGAAACCAGAGGCTAAGGGCATGAGGCTAGTACCTGTTTTATGACACGAGATGGCAGTGACAAATACCAGTCACAAACACATCGGCCGCTACAACATTAGGAGCCAGCACAGTCTCTCTACTGCAGATGTATTCAACCTTTTTTGTTCGCGTACCCCCACATATAATTTCTCTTCAACTTTGTACCCCCAAAGTTGTTGGTGCATAATTCAAGTTATACATAGTCTATAATCTACATCTAAAATAAGTTAAATAAATTACATCCAAAATAATGTATTAAATAATAAGTTTTAAATGATAAAAAGGAGAGTTAAGCTATTAAATAACAAATATATTATTGCCTATCATATAAAAATAAATAAAGGAACAAAGGTATTTTAGCAAAGCAAAATTATATGCACTATGTGGAATAAAATGAAACTAGCCGCCCAGATAAGAATCGCATAAAGGAGAGAGAGAGAGAGAGAGAGAGAAAGAAAAAATGGCGCTCCCAAATCGCATGTCCTTACGTCCGGGTCTCTTGTGGCTAACCCTAAATCTGGCCCTGATTATTCAGTGTTTATCATGAAATAATATATTTTTTTCTTAATTTTACCTACCCCCTAAGATGTCTTCGCGTACCCCAGATTGAATACCACTCCTCTAATGTAAGTGATAAACGATTTTGCACAGAGAATTGTCGCTCAGTTATATAGCCCCGCCAGGCGAATACCCACCCCATCCTGCCGACATTCCTTAAAAATACCTTTCAAGTCTCTAGTTACCAGAAATGAACAGTACTACAATTGCCAGGTTGGGTTAGGTTTTATACTTTATATTCTTGTATATTTTATGATTTTATAATTTTATAATTAAACCAAGACGATGGACATAGTCCAAAAGACAGTTGGTGCTCAGAATTTAGTACATAATGTTTTGTAATCTTAGTTATGACATACTGTATTTGTAATAAGAGGCACGTCATGGCCTATAGCAGACATTCCAACATTGCAGACTGTGGCAGTGGCACGTAGGTATTTGGAATTCAGCTTGCTAGATACATTGCTATACTTCAACGGCAGCATACAAACATCTATAATTATTTCAATCCATAATGGACTTTGTCCCTGTGTGGTTGGTTGTGCACGGTGTGGGGGCTGTCTTGTAACAAGACACTGAGCTACGGGCTGAACGTCGCAGCATCGTGTTTCGATTTCTGGCACCGTGCTTCCCAACTGTAACTACGAGGGTTATCCAGAAAGTAAAGATACAAAAGCAATAAAAATTTTTAAAAATATTTATTAACAAAATCGAGTGAAAAAACTCTCAACACATACCTTTAGCTATTTTTCAATATAATCATCACCTTTGTCAAGGCATTTGTTTAGCCTGGGTACGAGGTTTTGTATTCCGTTGTCACAGAACTCCGCCGCCTGTGCACGCAACCACGTAGTGACTTCGTTTTTCACCTCTTCGTCTTCGTGAAACATCTGGCCGGCCAGATGTTTCTTTAAATGCAAAAACAAATGGAAATCGCTGGGAGCGAGGTCTGGACTGTGAGCGGGATGGTCTGCGGTGATTTCCCTTCCCCTCCCTCTCGTGTTGTGTCTTTACTTTCTGGATAACCCTCGTATTATTCGTGCCAATCCTGTCATACATGCGACAGTGGCCAGCCTGACCATCAACAGTACATACAATTCAAAGGGCTGGACGCCCGAGGAATTGTGGTTCGATTCTCGGCAGGGAAAATACATCGTTCTCTTCTCCAAAGCCTCCAGGTCGGCTCCGGAGCCCACCAAATCTCCTATTCGATGGGTACCTGGGCCGCTTTCCCCGGGAATATAGCAGCCCAGGTGTGAGGCTTACCACTCACCTCCATTTACTACTGAGGTTAAGAATGAGTGCAGCTACACCCCCACTCCCCCATATACCTTCAAGGCGGGGAAAAGGGGCTTCACTTTACAGCTAACAGAGGTAAGCACCACGAATTTTAACCTCGGTATCAGACAAACGTGACCTGCCAGATCAAATTCTAGACATCGGACCTCCCAAACACAAGATTCATGGAATGCCACACATCTTGGTCCCAAGTACTTACCCTCAGCAACTGTCGGACCCAGGGGGTCAAACCGAACTCTATGTTCTGTCCCCGCCTGATGAGCCTGGACGAAATCGGAAAAGAAGCGGTGGCGCCGGAGTGCCAACTCATCTCGGCCCACTGGCGTAGCCGGTGGTTCCGCGGTTCCACCCCCTTCACCTACAATGTCATCGTCTTCCTGGGACAGCCACCGTGGCGTGGCAACCAAGTGTGGGACGACGCCAATGCCTCGTTTGGTAGGATGCTGGGTTCGCATCATTCCTCTCTCCACGGTCTGCAAAGTCTCTGTGTCCAAATCGTCCTCGTCAGGCAAAGCTGACGGCCTCCCTCTCTCCTCTTCTTCCAACAACAATTCAATAGAACGAGCTATCACTTTCGGATCGGGTACGTCACATCCCATTTTATCATGCCTGTCTTCGATTGAACATGTCACCGTGTTGTCCGTCGTTTCATTTCCCTTCGTGTCCGACGCTGGAACCTCGTTTTGCAGCTTCTCGCTTCGTTTATTGTCGCTGTTCTGAATGCCGGTTTCTGCTTTCCCTTCATCCCGAGAAGTTTTCCGTGGACCATTGTCAGGTTCTGTCACCGTCACTTTCGGCAGCGTAGGGACAATTTTCTGAGTATCGGATAATTTGACACGTGACTTTATCTCGTGATCAGTTGCGTTGGCACCGGGTCGAAGCTTCGCGTCCTGCCTCTGCTTGCATCCATACGCATCTCCGTCTTTGTTCACCCCCTCTCCCTTCTTTATACACCCGCAACAATTATTAAACATTTTATTCGGTAATGCAAATTAAAGGTAACAAAATTTACTGGAATTACAAGGAACTGAAAATATACAGTCCTACACCAAGAAAATGGTTTACACATATAAACTTCGTTCTAAACGCCTAGTACTTAAAAGTACGACGCTGTACGTAAAATTAGGTATCAAAAACTACAATACATATCTCAACGCGTTGCTAAACGACAAATGAAATATCCCACGAGTCTAAGAAATGTCCTGGGAATCGATCTTATTGTCGCAGCACCAACCCCAGCCACACGCACTGCAGAGATCTTACGCATAAGTCTGGCACCAGAAATGTAGCCAATCGCAGTATAAGTGACAATACGACTGCCATACATGATAGCAGCATGCTTTCCACACACGTGAAAATCACAATTAACTGATATCTCATTAACCCATTCCCAGAGCCACAACTTCCGCTATCACACGATATACTCCACAGTATAACACGACAACGGACTTCCTTCCCGGGAGACGACCACCAGAATGCTCGCGGACCCCGAACATCACCTGTAAACGCCACTCACACAGTCAACGATGGGCCAAGCCCCATCGCAGGTCTGGAGCCATCTGCTGGTTCGGACCCACACTACGTGCCAAAGTTCATGACGCATGGTCCATGCAGCATCCGGGTTTAATCCAAGAGCTGTTACTCAATTCCGGCGCGTGCAGACGAGAGCGCACGCAACGCAACGTTCCAGCTGATTGGCTGCTAACTGTATTATTTATCCTTCATACCTCACCACATTCCTGAGCCCAATAAATGCCACTAATACGTTCGTATGCTCATAACAAGGGGCAGAAAAATCTATTAAATGCGGGGTATCAGCAATTCTCATACATAAGGGAAAACTAATCTCAACTCTCTGACTTTATACTGAGGATATTCTAACGCATTGAGATATTAATGTGTGGTGTTTTGTAAGGTGTGGATGCTTTTGTAAGGTGTGATGCTTTGTAAGGTGTGGATTTTTTGTAAGTGTGGATGCTTTGTAGTGTGATGTTTTTGTAAGTGGATGCTTTTGTAAGGTATGATGTTTGTAGGTGTGATTTTTGTAAGTGTGGATTTTTTGTAGCGTGATGTTTTGTAAGGTGTTGATGCTTTTGTAAGGTTGATGTTTGTAAGGTGTGGATGTTTTTGTAATGTGTGTACGGTGTTCTAATGTGTGTATTGTATTTACGTATGTATTTTGTTTGTAATTGTGTATAGTTTGTTTTGTATTGCTACTTTTATGATGTATATGTCCATTTGTATTGTGTTACTAGAGTAAGGATACTGCCACCGGGGAAAACATTTGTATGTGTGTACTAGTGTAAGGAATACTGCCACTGGTGAAACATTGTATTTTGTGTACTAGTGTAAGACTACTGCACGGTGAAACATTTGTATTTGTGTACTATGAAGGACTACTGCCACCGGTGAAAACATTTGTATTGTGTGTACTAGTGTAAGGACTACGCCACCGGTGAACATTGTATGTGTGTACTAGTGTAAGACTACTGCCACCGGTGAAAACATTTGTATTGTGTGTACTAGTGTAAGGACTACTAAACGGTGAAAACATTTGTATTGTGTTACTAGGTAAGACTACTGCACCGTGAAACATTTGTATTGTGTGTACTAGTGTAAGACTACTGCCACCGGTGAAAACCAAATTGCAGTAAATAATAATAATATAATAATAAATTATCACGCTTAACTACATTATTACGGCATGATGTCTGTAGACGTCGAAGTGCCTGTGCCATTAAAATGCCATGAAAATGTTTTCCCCCACCATTATTTAAAAATGGTTGTAATACCGGTACATGACTAATTACTATAACAAAACCAACAGAGTATACACTATAATATAAAATACAATAAGGCAATAGTATTCGAGATTTAAGGCTTCTGCCGCGGTGTAAATGAGAGGCCTTCGCTCTTCTGGGGTGTTACTACCAAAAAGGGCTGCATAACATACCAAATAGCAAAGGCCTCAAAACAATATTTGTCCCTACATGTTTCAGCCAACCCTGGCCATCCTCAGGGAAACAGTGTATACATCGTAGAAGGCACAGTAGCCTTAGCATTGCTGGTTATAGTTGGGTACGACACACTTCGTCACGATTAAACATTTCTTCTTCTCTTCTTCTTCTTCTTCTTCTTCTTCTTCTTCGATGGCTCTACAGACTCCACTGGTCCTTGGCCCGATCTAGCTGCTTCTTCCATTCTGCCCTATCTGGGGTATACTGGATCTTCAGCTCCTTCATGTCAGTATGCACTTGGTCCTTCCATCTTGTCTTGGGTCTTCCTTTTGATCTTGTTCCTAAGGGCATCCTTTTAAACAGTCTATTTACTAGACGTTCCTCCCCCATCCTCATAACATGTCCATCGTTGTATTCTTGCATAAGCTGAGATGGGAAGATCTTTGTATAGTTGGTACAGTTCGTGGTTCCATCTTATTCTCCATTCTTCATGTTGATCTCTGACTGGTCCTTACGTAAAATTCTTCGTTCAAAAATGTGATTGAACATTTACCAGAAATAAAAGATTTTTTTATGTTAATATTTAAAACGACTGTCTTCAATCACCCTGTGTGTACTCGTATATCTACACTCCACACTCTTAAAGTACTGTGCTTCATATTATACTGTGTAATATATTGCGTCTTTGTTGTGTACTATGTCGGTTTGATTGTAACAAAGAACGCAGTAGGTACAAGGTAACCCCATGACATGCCTATGCAGGTATAGACGGGAGGCGGAGGTATAGCTCCAACCCATTCGCAACCCGGCGCTAGAAAAGGCACCACGCTCCAGTCGCTTTACCCCCGGAAAAGACCCGGTACCCATTGTACTGGAGGCTGGGTGGGCCTCGGGGCCGGTCTGGACGGCACGGAAAAATGTCGTCCCCACCGGGATTCTATCCCTGACCGCCCAGTCCGTAGCGAGTCGCTACAGCGGCTACGCTATCCCAACTCAGTACGTACAGACCAAAATGTATTACAAAATCGGTATATGATATCATCGCTCGGAAACAGAAAAATTACG
The DNA here is from genome assembly GCA_021186555.1 of Reticulitermes speratus. NCBI lineage: Eukaryota > Metazoa > Arthropoda > Insecta > Blattodea > Rhinotermitidae > Reticulitermes > Reticulitermes speratus. Next base: position 8,275,438 of record JAJKFL010000010.1, on the reverse strand, counting down.
CACACTTTTCATTGTAATAACACAGCATTTGTGATTAACTTCGTTATGCGGACTGAATAATTGATCAAGCCTTACGAAAGGATAATGGGAGACGAGATAGCCCAGTCGGTACAGTGGGCTACGGGCTGGATGACCGAGGGAAACCTGGTGCCGTTCCAGGCAAAGGAAAGACATTTTGTTCTTCTCCAAAGAATCCAGCCCGACTTTCGGGCCCACCCAGCCTCCTATTCAATGGAAACAACGGGCGCTTCCACCACGGGTTAATCTTCCGAAAAACTGGTAATAAACTCAAGGAAGTGTGGAGTACAGTTACGTCCAGGGGTCCACAAATTTTCCAAAAATCCAGAAGCCATCTAAAAATTCTAGGCGCCAGAAAGGTGACACGAAGCAAGTTCCATACTGAGAACCCACGAATATTAGGTACCACCGTGCAAAAATTTAGTCGCCCGGGTGACTTGGGCCTGGGATATGTGCATCTCTGGTTATTGAGTATATAAAAAAAGTGTTGTCAATTCGATAATATTCAGAAACTGATGAACAGCGTTATCGGTGGATTACACTCCCTCGATGACGTGCCAACAGCACAAATTACGTACGGAGTAGCACAGAATGAAGTGGAGGTACTTGTCACCGTAGAGCTGATAAAACGTTACGCCATTAAGAGCTATGGGCAATTCCAGGGAAACTTGAACACACACAAAAAAAGGGAAGGAAGGAAACTTACTTAGCATTTTACGATTTTTAAAATTTTATGTATATTTTTTTGGGCATTTGGAGAAATAAAATGCCATGAAAAATCAATAAAACACTACGTTTCAGAGACAAGAACGGTTCTCGCCCGCAGTTTATTCAGCTGGGTCCGACAGGCAACGCTAACCTCAACCTCTGGCCAACAGATGTGCAACCATGCAAAAAAAAAACACACTAAAGGATTGAGACTCGCGCCAGTCCGAGCCCTTGATCCGTTCGACATTCGTGCGTACGAAACGCATCGCTGGGTTGTTACACGGATATTATAGCCAAAACGCGGTTGTGCTTACGCTAGCGGACTTCCCACCTTGGCTGAGGGCGTTGACGTCGGCATACGAAAGGCTTCTGCACAAATGGCGATGGTAATATACCATAGTGGGGAAAGGACTTCTGTTTGGATGGATATCTGAGGTTTGACCCCCCGGTGGTATCCCTACTTTGACGCTGGCGGTAGCGTAGCTACTGGTAGGGTCTCGCATGCCAGACAGGTCAAAGGTAATGAACCAGACAAAAAGGAATACCCTGGCCCTCCAGGTTGGGTGGTTGGGCGAGGGGCTACATCACCCCATAAAAAAGTACTGTTTCGAAATCCCATGACAAGCCTCGGATAAACGAAAGGAACATTGGACAATTGGACACGAACTTGGGTACATGGAGTGTAACATCATTATATAAGCCAAGAAAAGGCTCTTATACTACAATTGTAACAGTATAAAATACATATAGCTGCAATTCAAGAAATCAGATGGCATGAGAAAGTGATTTATGGACATGAAAACACATACTGTGTTATATAGTTAACAAGACGGCAGACATGAACAGGCAGTTGCATTTATGGTGCATAACACTGTTAAGAATAATTTACTATACTTCAGAGCCATCAATGAAAGAATTTGCATATTATGGTTTAAAACAAGACATTTTAATGTTTCATAAAACAATGCATATGCACCAACTGAAGATAAAGACAGTGATTACAGGGAAGAATTTTACCAAATGCTGGGAAAAATATATCACCAGACATCAAGTAATGACAAAAAAATAATCACTGGAGATCTAAACGCCCAAATTGGTCAAGAAGATATTTCTTGGAATAACAGGCAAACATAGCAGGCATAAGGAGACAAACGATAATGGCATGAGACTAACAGAATTTGCAATCATAAGGAATGGCTACAGCTCAACCTGCTTTCCCCATAAACAAATCCATAAGCAAACGTGGATATCACCCAACAGAGTAACAAAAAATCAAACTGATCACACATTAATTAATAAAAGACATGCAAAGAGTATATTAATGTGAGGTCAATGCCAGGAGTTAGTTGTGGCTCAGACCACTTACTAGTAAAAGCACGATTTAGATGCACATATGTAAGACAAAAAAGATTTATCCCAATACGTCAAATATTAATGTAAGTAACTTAAAAGATGGGGGCACGCGGTGGCGCAGTTGGTTGAGGCGCTACAAATCGGAATGTGGCGGGTTCGATTCACGATGGTGTCACTGGAATTTTTCATTGACATAATCGTTTCGGTCGCACTATGGCCCTGGGGTCGACTCAGCCTCTAACAGAAATGAGTACCAGGAATCTTTCCTGGGGGGTAAAGGCGGCCGGTGCGTAGGGCTGACAACCTTACCACCTTCATGTGCCGATTGTCTAAAACCCTGGGAGCCTCGACCTCCTGGAGCCCTAAGGGCCTGTCAAGGCCTATAATGGGATTGCTTTACCTTGCTTTAATTCAAAAGATGAGACAAAGGTAAAAGAGTTACAAAAAGCCATGAATGAACAACTGGAAGAAATATCACTAGTAGATAACTGAGAAGAAGACATGAGAAATGGAAGATAATTAAGAAGGTTGTTACAGAAGTTGCAGAGAATATTTTAGGGGAGCAAACAAGATCTAATAAAAGGGAGTGGTCAAAGACAAGTGTAAAAAGGCAGTTGAGGAAAGAAATCAGGCTCATAGGTCCCATTTATGTATAACTAATAGAACACAAGCGGTTAGAATATGACAGCTGCGAAGGAAAGCAGATAAAATGTGTGAAAAGAAGAAAAGAGTGGAACACAACAAGAATTTATTGGAAACAGAAGAAGATCTCATGAAAATAGAACTTGGGAAAGCATATAAAGAAAGTAATAACCTCAAAACTGGATTTAAGCGTCATACTAACCTATGTAAGGGCAAGAATGGGAGCATAATTACAGAACTAGAACGCATAAAAATTAGATGGAAAGAATATTTTGCAGAGTTGCTCAATCCAATAACCACAAGAAATGAGACTGAAGTTAGGACTGAGGAAAACAATACAATACTAGAAACACTAGATCTATTGGACATAGATACGGCAATATGGAAGTTGAAATGTAATAGAGCTACAGGGATAGATAACATACCATCCAAGGTCTACAAAACTGGAGATGAGTCGCTGAAGACAGGAATATACGATCTGATAGCTAAAATTTGGGAAGCAGAATTAATACCAAAAGAGTGGTGTAAGAGTGGTATATCCTGATATGTACAGCCTATAAAATATTTACTAACATCCTAACCAACAGGCTACAACCATATACAGAGGAGATACTGGAAGAGTATCAAGCTGGATTTTAACCCAGAACAGCAACAACGAATCAGCTGAGATCTGCGTTCTTCTGGGGTATTACACAGCATCGAATAGTAATCGACACTGCATAATACCCCAGAAGAGCACAGATCTCATCAATATCGTGGTGGAATCCAGAAATCACGAACAGATCAACTGTTTACTGTCAGACAAGGTAACAAAAAATTTTGGGAACATGATTTAGACCTATATGAGATATTTATTGACTTTAGGCACACCTATGACAACACTTTAAGAGAAAAACTACACAAGGCCTTGGTGGTCTTTAGAATTCCATCCAAACTAATAAGATTAATAAAAGCTGCTATGGAAAATACCACAGCTCAGATTAGAATAAAATATGAGATGTCAGCTTCCAGGTGAAGAATGGACTGAAGCAAGGAGATGGGCTGGCCCAAGTCCTATTTAATTTAACTCTACAATATATAATTAGGAAACTGCCATTAACCACAGATTCTATGGTAATGTACAGATCAGTTCAAATTATGGGTTACACAGATGACATAAAGATTTTGGGTAGGTGCAGAATGGCTGGAAATGAAGTATACACAGCCTTAGAAAATCAGGCAGTAACTGTAGGATTAAACATTAATACATATAAGACAAAAGCCATAATTCAAACCAGGAAACAGATGAGAGAAAAAGCAATCCATTTAAATAATATGAATATTGAAATATTAGATAGCTTTATATACCTGGGATCTATTACGCTCACAAATAATAATGAAATAACGGAAATTAAGAGAAGAATACTTATGGCTAATAGAGCTTATTTCTCATCAATAAATTTATTTAAAACACGTACAATACATTGAAAAAATAAAATAAGAATACATAAGACTACAGTACATCCAATTCTGTGCTATGGGTGTGAGACGTGGACCATGTCCAGCAAGGCAGAAGAAATGCTGGATGCATTCGAGAGGAAGATTTTGAGATGGATTTACAGCCCCATAAAGGATGATAAGGGATGGAGGAGAAGATACAATACTGAGATTTATGATTTATATAAGGATGAAGGTTACAGTGTTTATCAAATTTAGAAGATTGCAGTGGGCAGGGCATGTACTCAGAATGGAGGACCATCGTATACCAAAGAAAGCCCTGCAACAAACAATTCACAGCAACAGAAGGGTAGGAAAACCCAGAAAAAGATGGGAAGATGGAGTGGGAGAGGATGCTATCATGTTACTTGGCACACACACTTGGAAAACTAAAGCCAAAGACAAAGAATCCTGGAGGCAACGCATTGAGGAGGCTAAGGCTCGATTTGGGCTGTAACACCATTGCAGCTCCTCTACATAAGCATGTATAACAAACAAAGAGAACTTAAGACTGAATTTTAATTGAGCATTACCCTAGTGTAAACATAATGCAATGTCATCCATGTCTCCACACCTAGATTAGGTGCAGAAATATACAAATTTTTCAGACATGAGAAAAAAGGGCTCCCATTATTCTTATTGGCACAATAGATGTGTCAGAGTACAGCAAGGCTACATGAAAATATAGTTCAAACAAGAGAGTCACAAGTAAGCTGGTCACTGCACTGTAAACATACACATACCAAATTTTCACCACTCACCCATTTAATCACCTGCCAATCTGTAACTTCATCAAGGATGGAGCACAAGGATGTGACTGTGAGGAACAGACATAGGAAGCAGAAAAGTTCAAGGATTAACTAGCATAATGATTCCAGTTCAGTACCTATACCTTAGTTTTTGAAGACAGAGAGTCAGGGTAGGAGGGCAATTATCAGAGGAGGTCAGAGTAACGTCAGGTGTACCGCAAGGAAGTGTATTGGGCCCACTTCTGTTTCTAGCGTACGTTAATGACATTTGGAGGAACATTGACTCAACTATTAGACTTTTCGCAGACGACTGTGTAATATATAGGAAAATTGTAAATAAAAATGACATAAAAACGTTGCAGATAGATCTGGACAGACTGGGGGAGTGGGCGGTAGAAAATGAGATGAAAATAAATGCAGGTAAAAGTAAGGCAGTTAGTTTCACGAGAGCCCGGGCGAAGGATCCACTAAGTTACTCTTTACGGGACGAATTAATTCCAGAAGTGAGCAGTTGTAAATACTTGGGAATAATCTTACGCAGCGATTTAAGCTGGGCTGACCAAGTAAATTACACGGTGAGAAAAGCTTGGAGGGCACTTCATTTCATAATGCGTATTCTCAAAAAGGGAAATAGTAATACTAAAAGCTTAGCCTACACGTCACTAGTGTGTCCGATTCTTGAGTATGGGCTGCGTGCTGGGATCCATACAGCGAGGGACAGATAAATGCGTTAGACCGGGTACAACAGAAAGCGGCTAAATTTGCAAATTATACGACCGATTTGAACTGGGAAACTTTGGCGCAGCGCAGAAAGACAGCACGCTTATGTGCTCTCTTCAAAGCATACACTGGAGAACGGGCTTGGAAGGCTATAGGTGACAGACTACAAAGGCCACACTATCTGAGCAGGGTTGATCATAATCGGAAAATTAGGAACAGGAAGCAAAGGACGGATATCGGAAAATTCTCCTTTGTAAATAGGACCATCCAACTCTGGAACAAACTACCTGCAGATGCTTTAGGGACTTTCCCTTGTAAGCCGAGTATTTTTAGGAAGAGGGTTAGGAAAGTGATAAGTGAAGTGAAGTGAAGGGTAATAGAGGGTGGGGAAAAATATCTATTAATACAGTGAAGTGAAGTGAAGGGTATAGAGGGTGGGGAAAAATATCTAATAATACAGTGAAGTGAAGTGAAGTGAAGTAAAGGGAGGCAAAACGGGGAATGCCGTGATGTGTATATAAGCGTAGTGAAGTGATGGTGCAGTTGAAATGTGTGTGTATCATTTTTTGAAAACATGGAATTTTATTTTTGTATAGTGTTTGACTCATTGCTTGGTATACGAAATTACTTTTAACTCTGATTCATTTACGTTAGGTTTTAGGTTAGGCTTAACAACTCTTTCTTTTTGCAGTATGTGTGTTTTGATGTTTTTGTATTATTTAGTTTGTGGGGTTGTTTTTTGTAATGTGCGTGTGTTTTGTTTGTATAGTGTGTGGGTGTTTTTGTAAGGAGTGGATGTTTTTGTTAAGGAGTGGATGTTTTTGTAATGTGTGAATGGTGTTCTAATGTGTGTACTTGTATTTACTGTATGTATTGTTTTGTAATTGTGGATAGTTTGTATTGTATTGTTACTTTTATGTATATTTATATGTCCATTTGTATTGTGTGTACTATGTGTAAGGACTACTGCCACCGGGTGAAAACCCAATTGCAGTAAGTAATAATAATAATAATAATAATAATAATAAAAATAAATTATTTGTTCCAGGTGACCTCCGTGACATTCAATGCATTGCTGTAATTGCTCACTCTATTTCTGCATAACTTGCTGCAATAAAGGACCATTAATTGTTCCAGCTCACCTCAATATTACGCTAAAGAGTTACCTCACCGTAATGCAAAGATGGCCACTTGTTGTTCTTCTTATTTGTTCAGTGTCACAAGGCCTTATTTCTTTGAGCTAACCAGGCATTGTTATAGTGCGTCTCAGATCAACAGTTTTTAAAACATACATCAAATGGACTAACAACGTAAAATTCAACTTAATAATTGAATAGAAGAACGACAACGCAACCAGCCGGTGCAGTACACAACGCACAACTCGTACAACATAACACAGGAAAACTTCAACATCCTTGTGATAACAGCATACAAGACCGGACTGCCTTTAATTTATATACAACAACAGATATGTAATTTTAACCTTTTATGTAAAACATTCCCTAGGATTTTACAGCTGAAAGAAATAATACCTAAATCCATTGGGAACTAACATTCATTTTACTTTTATGTGGATGTACTAACATTTTTAAAATTGAACAACAGATGTATAGTCTATGTAAAAAACTTTGACCCCCTGAAGATGGCCTGTTATAGGCCGAAACATATGTAGGGGTGATTGACTTGGTTATAAGAATATAGTGCACATGTTGGTCTAATAAAACTTTTAATTGAATAGAAGAATATTCTTCTACAACTGTAGATATATAAATTTTCGGATTCACGTTAAGTTTTTTTTAAAAATCTGTACTACTACTTTTAATTATCATTTTCATGTTACTTAATTATTCTACACTACTTACTAACTTGTTACATATCATTTCGGGTTCTTTAAAAGTTATAACAAGCATATCCACTTAGGTTCCATTCTTCAAAAAATATTCAACTTCATGAGAAACCACTACACATGAAAAGCTGTCTGAAGGAGTGCCTACTTCTCCACTAAGTTCTAACATCTGATTCTGATTTTTAACTTTACACATCATTTTTATTGACTTTTATAAATTTAGCCCTCAACACTGTAAAACATAATTACTGAACTCTACTCCGTTATACATAATATATATATATACGAAAGAAACTGATATCTCAATTTCCATTCAAAACTGTGTATTTAATCCTCCATTATTGCCAACCTGTTGATGGCCCGTTGGGCCAAAACATGTTGTTGACCTGATACTGAATAAATGAATTGTTGTGTTTGACTGAATCTACTGTGATTCTTGTTATCTAAAACACAACGCAGATGAATCGTCTAAAAAAAACTTTATATGATTACAGCAATATATTACATGTCATGGAGGTCATCTGGAAAAAGTAATCTTCAACAAGTGAGGAATGGATTACAAACTGCTATCATTATGACAGTTACCACTTAAAGCGTTTCACTCCATTTAATGTCAAGTCTATCACAGCACTTTAGAGAAAACCAGTCACATCCTCGTGCCCCACTCTATATATGACATCTGAGGATTTACTAGATGTCAAAGAAAACAGCAATTCCTAAAACGAAAACCGTACTGTTTCTTATACTTTATTTTGCCTTTGTAACGAAGGTTCATTATTCTATGCCTTCAGTTTAAATTTGAGGTATGGCCCAAATTACGTTATACCAAAAACTATGTACCACCCTGGTATACCTTTCTGCCTACAAGCTTGGTGTGGTTATTAAACCGAAACTCACATTCATGAACATGACACACGTACTAATGCCTCCCATACACACTAATTAATCTTACTTGCACCACTGTGATTGAATGTACTGAAACTATAACCTTTGCTTTTACATTATCTAATAATGGAACTTTCCACCCAATAAAATAGTTCTTATCACGATTTTCATATTAAGAAAATTAATTTAATACTTGTTCCATTTTCGGTTGTTCAATTTTTAACGTAATGAGAACTACACCACACTAAATTAACTGTCTTGCAAATGAAATCCTTAACGCGTGAACCCCTATAGCCATGGTTCAATATTTTGTATCTACATTAAGTACAGACATTAGACAGAGGTGTAAAATAGGTGCGTTCGTAACCGGAGGATGAGCAGATGTGACTCATAGGATAAAAATGACAGTCACACTTCTAAAACACTCTGACTACACGAAATCTAGAAACATAAAAGGGTGAAAGTATGTAACATAACATGCACACTTAGTATCATTTCGAGTCAATCACAACAGCAATCCTTTCACTCTGAGTAACAACACGTAAAATTCAATATCTGATCATACACATACAGACACCGGTTAATGCGAAACAACCTAACACAGGTAAAACACGTTTCCCTCAGAAACGAATAAATAGAACTAAATAATTCGTATTAAAATTTACTCACATGCCTCATATAACAGTCAATATTCTTTTACACACGAGAAATTGGTTTGTTTTTATTCCCGATATTCCACGCACCCGTAACAGTTGTCACTACAGGCCCTCTAGTAGAGAACGTCAACCACAGGGCGTTTGCAGGAAGTAATACTGAATACTATAATATCACCCACTCACTTATTTATTATCTCTTAAAAAGTAACCCTAATAAATAATATAAATACAATACTACAGTAATGACGGGTACATTATGTTTAAAGAAATCACATTTATATTCACTCGAGTGCATTGACTTGAGTCAGTTTGTCCCTTCCGTTTCTGTATTCCTCATTTTGTCATGTTGGCAGAGATAGCATAAAATACCCGTCATATGGGACGAAACATGCGCAAGTCACGAGTATGACTGTAAGCATACATACTTGTGGAATATTTTCTGTTTGTGTGCACAATGAGTGGTCTGCACAGCTCATTAAAAAAGAAACTTCCATCCAGGAGTCCCCGAGCTTACTTTCTGGGCCACTTAAATTTTGCAAAAGGTCTTCACGCAGTAATGAATAAATCGTAAGGCTATACTGCGGATGATTAAATTTTATCAACTTACGTACGTTAAGGTCGCCAGATATGCGATACGTCTTTTAAGGACGATGTTTCAAGGGTAGTTTACAACAAAACTTATGTCTGTTGAAATGAATTTTTACACTGCACTCTGAAAAAAAAAAAACCATACCACGGGGTGCAGCTGGGGCTGGAGAGGGAGCCAGTGATGCGCCTGCCCCGGGCAGCAAAATAAGTATTTTAAATTAAAAAAAACTGAATATCTGCTTACAACGAATTTTAAGTCATTCAGCCAAATAAAAGGAAAATGAATAAATAATAGTGATTTTTTTTAAAGTTGGTAATTTCTGTTAGGGGCGTCTATTGCGATTACTCGTCCCGGCGCCAAAATACCGAGCTATGCCACTGCCAGCGTATTACTATATGTGGTTCCCATAGAGTTAAATTTATTACATTTAATTACAAAATACATGTCCAACTTAAACCATTTTACAGCCAAATTATGTGTATTTGTACACAACATATTTCACGAATTAAGGTTTTTTGTGACACTGTCACATGATATATGGGCCCATCTTACCAACTGTTCTCCTTCCATGGAATCAGCAAAAGCCTCTCTGCATGGTATAAACAATCTACATTTCAGGCATTCTCTGTCCTCACCCCATAATCAATTACCATGAGATTATGAGGGCACACTGCTATGATCAGACTCTGATGATTATGGGATGACTTTCTTCTTCTGATTCCATTCAGGACCCATATTTAATTTTCTCATTGTTATAATCTATCATGCATGCTGCTCCATTTTTCTCTTTATTTTGAGCATCTTCCAACATCTGTTTCTTAGTTTGTTGTGCTTCCAGTCCGTTCTGTTTCGTAGCCTGTTTATGAACAAGGCTTTTTCATATTTTCCCCAATTGATTTTCAGTCTGTTACACTCACCTACCATAATTGCTACACTATCAAAAGTTTCAGTTACTAGTGTTTCATCATACTTAAATTAATTTAACGAACTAGCAGAGCAGTCTTCTCTGATGTGTAATGATCTGAAAAATCATTAATGTACATTGCATACTCAAAGAACAGATGAAAGTTGACGTTTACCAGATAAATCTACAACTTCATCTTTATTTAGACACAAAGGAAATTTACTGAAGCCATCTTCTTTCTTTGGACTTTGTCCATTGTCTGTTTTTTAATGAAGTACTACATTTCAGAAGCCAGCTCTGCTTCCATCTTCAGGTAAAGGAAGTTTGTTTAACCTCTTTTATTTCATTCATCACAACAGCTGAAATAGAATAAATAAGGTTTTGCATAAGAGATTTGTGGTTTAAACATTGGTGTAATCGAGGATTCTGGCCTTCTAGAATGTCACACTATGTTGTTCGATAAATAGGCCCCCACATTTATTCATGAACCTTAAAGATGAAGGCAAAACAATTCCATTGAAAAGTCAGGACCACTTACCCAATGATGCAGCACACAGCCCAGAATCCTCAAGTTTGTAATGTCATGAGAGATGCCAATAACTGCAAGTTTTCTGGTAAAAATGCAGTTTCTTATCATACCAACCCCCTGCAATGAATGTATTCCAACTAATTTTAGCCTGTTTTCTGACTCTGTGCCTTCCAGTTCTAGGGAGAGCTTGGTGGGCCAGGTAGCAATAGTGTCTACGTAACAAAAACAACATATCCATTGGCTTTGCCTTTTTTCATTATGCTTTTTATGGTCCATTCTGTATGGTAGGTTGAAAGACTCTTAAGCTGAAACACTACCAAAGTACAGTACAGCTATGTTACAACCCACATCATTCACTGTGAGTCTATCTCTATTGTCCTACACACAAAAGCGATAGCACTAATACCATTTGTTGTCCAAATTTTTCAGTTGGATAAGACAAGACTAAAAATACAATAATGTTTTCTTAAAACCACACAGCCAAGGATCAGTTTTGTAGCAAGAATCAGCAAATGGCACAATCTATTGTCAAAGTGTTCCACCATTTTTGTGAGGAATGGGGCTGGTCTACTTATATAATTACTGTCTCCTTCAAAGCAAAATCCCTACAAGAAAGTGAGTGCCGTAATGATTCCACTAGAACACAGTCACAACCACAAGCCACAACAAGGCACACAATTACAACAAAGGTAAAGGTAAAAGGTAAAGTTCTCCCTAGAACATGCCATGAAGGCCCAGAGGGGAAGCAGAGGTATAGCTGTACTCTTTCTTTAACCCTGGCACTAGATGGGGGTGGGTGGTCAACTCCACGCCACAGCCGCTTTAACCCCATGGCTGGTCTGGACGGCTGCGAAAAATCTCGCCCCCACCGGGATTCGATCCCCGGACCGCCTAGCCCGTAGTGAGTCGCTATACCGACTACGCTATCCCGGCCCCGCTTACAACAAAGGTTATACAGTTAAAATCGTGCACACTTGGAGTGCGTCAACATTTAATAAAACACTACAGCAAACCAGTTCCTCTCTCCTCTCAAGCCTATACTCCAAACTGAATCCATGTGCCACCATTCCTCATGTATGGCCAGTGTAAGGCAGTATGAGATGGCTACCAATGGCCATGTTGGGCTGGCCAACAATGCATTATCTGGTTTCCCTGCATTCCAGTACTTGGAGTGCCACTGAAGCACAGGAGTAAGGCTTTGTTCTCTTATTTTCTTCAAAGTTTTAGCCAGGCAGCACATTAATGTGAACACTCCACCACTGGAAAAACAGACTGTCACATTTATGTAACATTGTAAAATCTGTACATTATTTAGATAAACATATAAATATGACACCTCTCAATATTTCCTAAAGACTATTCAAACAATGTCCACATTTACAATTTGCTGTTTTCTCCTAACATAACAGTGTCAAACAAGCAAGCCATTCTTGGAAGTGTTGTGTAGTTCATGTATTTGTAATTCTGTGTTTATTAATCACCAACATAATACACTTACTATCAGAATTAGGTTTTAACTAAAACTTTGAAAAACCATTCAATCTTACGATTAAAGATCTTATTATTGACAATAAGAATGTCATTCAACAGTTAGATGCAAGATTACAAAACACCTATAGATTCCTTGCACACAGGAAAATAAAACATACGATCAATTCCAGTTCATCTCCCAACATCTTAAAGATAAGCATATTTTGTTAGTGGTTAATAAACATTAAACAAGCCATTACTCTTTCATCCACTGCCACATTATGTAAAAGTAATCGTGAGGACTGTAGAACTGTAAAATAAAAATAGCATTACAGATACAGTCAGGTCTTTTAACATGTACCTTGTAACATGATCATATATGGTAATATGATTCCATTACAGGTATGGTCCTCCAAAACACACTACTTTAAGCACTCACATTTCTTTATTATTCCAATATTTACACATTTGCTTTCATTTTTTGACTATTCTGACTACAGACTCCATAATAATCCAATTACAAAATAAAGTTACACAAACTTGTTCTTTATAATGTGCACCACAACTGATACACCAAAATTTGTAAATGAACTTGTACACCAATACAGAGATTATCACAAGTGACATTATGTATCTGTATTGTTGGGTTCAGTGTTGTTACAATAATGGCTTTAGGTAATGTCACTTTCTAATTCTTTGTTCCGTGACTTGATTAAAATAAATTGGCAAATGGAGGGGTGCACAAATTTTCTAAAAATCTAGAAGCCACCTAAAAATTCTAGGTGCCAGAATGGCGACATGAAGCAAGTTCCATACTGTGGACCCACAAATATTAGGAGCCACCATACAAAATCTAGTCAGCAAGGTGACCTGGCACTTACGATTTGTGCACCACTTGGCAAAAGTATTACTTAATAAAAAAACATGTTTCTATCATAGATATGAAGTACTGTGAAGTAATGATTGAATTAAGAGTACATAAGGATGTCATGTGTGTATATATAAACTATAAAAATAGAAGCTTCAACACTCAACCTTGCAATGACATAGTTTGTTGTGAAGTGTCAAGTGGTGACACTTATAGAATATCCACATAGCTGTGATATGCATCATGCTGTGCTCCAGACTGCTCCTTCACTTAGTGAAGCAGTGGTTTAGGAACATCCAGTGATAGATGTACAACTGTGCTTCAATACTGACATGCTATTTGTTTCTACAAAGTTTACTGCTTATCTTACAAACAGTGTTTGTATTTTCACAAATCCTTCCTTAGAAATGCGTAAAGCATATGAGGTCTGGCCAGAAAATTCCGTGACACAACTAAATGTAAAATCAAACTGATTTGTTCCAAAGGCTTCTTCGCATATTTTTCACACAGCAACGCCAGCAATCGTAATGTTTGTTCAAGCATTTCCTCTATTTCCCCTTCAAGATGGCATTCACTTCCACTGTCAAACTTTGATCTCCAGCATTTTCCAAAATCTACATGGAAATCTTATGGGAAGTGACACATGAGTTGAAATACTGTCATGTTTCATGGTCCAGTTTCTGTGCACTCTGCCTATTCAAACATCTTGAGTTTCTATCAGTTAGCATATGCCACAGGAGCTGCCTACATATGCAGTAATTCCATTTGTAATTGCTTTACTACAAATCCTATGGCAAATTCAAGGGCCTAATTCCCTTTGTGGGTGATGGCAATAGACAAATGTGATATACGTCACCTCCGAAGGATGTTCAGTCATCTCTAAACTATACAAACCACTAAGAGTTTCATACTAAAATTCATTTTTTGTAGATTTCTGTGCCTGTTTCATATGCTGTTCCTTCATATCAGACATCTCACAATGTACTATTCAAAGAACATGCCTGCACAAATCTACTTTTCTTGTATGACCAAGGTAAATAGCAGCTTTTAGCTAGAGGGGTTGTGTTAGCAAGTGTTATGAGCTATGGTACTTCGTAGTACACAAGTCCTTCAATTTCTCACAAAAAAATCCGTCCATATTATTTCTGACCAAACCTTGGACCCACTACAAACTACTATAAAATATCTGTGCTTGAAAACTGTAAAGAGTACATATCTTAATGAAGGCAAGACCTTATGGTAACTATAAACATAATTAAGCAACTAGCAGAACAATCTTATTTTCCCACCTCTGAATGACAACTGCATTTAAACATACAATAAAACCTGCTTTATACAGAATCCCAAGACTTACACATTTTTCATGTGAAACAGGATTTTCATTCAACACAGGTATTTACAGATACAATTCTGCAGAATACATATCACATGGAATGATGACTCAAATAAACGGCCCAAAATTTACATTAACGACCTGCAAAAAAACACCCCAAGAAATTCATTTTAAATATTTAGGCAACCAGAAAATTTACTACACTTTTACATTTTTAAGGCATGCTGCATAATCTCTGTTCTATTTTCCACAAAACATCATTTATTTCATAACATTATCTTTTTCTGTTCAAATAATACATTTTCCACAAACCATGCACTGAAATTTAAATACCAATCCCGTCACTTAAAAGTTAAATTCATTCATTGCACTGTTATCTAGTAGTTTTTTTTTTTCTTTGCGCAGTTCCAAGAAAAACAGTATGGATGCATATTAAATGAACAGGAAACAGTACATACTAGACAAGCAAATAGTTTTCTGTTAAATGTTTGATTTTCATTTCTGTAACACAATGCATATTTATTGCAGATAATTTGAGACCTCTCTCTTCTTAGGATTGGCGAAATTATCCAACAGACAGGTTTCAATTTAAACCACATGCTGGTTCAGACAGATTTTACTGTATATCATGTAACATCATAATTAAAAAATAGAGGGGGGGGGGGGGGGGGAGGGGGAAGAGAGAAGTGCAAGCCAATATTCTCAGCTTTAAGCAACAGTGTGGTACATCTGCAAAACTGACTTGTTCAAGATTCATGACAAGAATGAATTGGGACTTCTTACTATGGTTAGTTAATGTTACAATCTGAATTTAACTTCTGATACACCTGCAAGTTCTTAGATTTTCACAGCAGTGCAGATAAAATTTTCAATCTTCTGGGAAATCATGTTATGTTGTCTCGAAACGTTGCGAACCAATTATCCAGTTACACAGCGTCATAACCCTGAATAATGGAAACCTTCTGATGTACTTTTTAAACATTAAAATCTTTGAAACCACTACTGCCAACTGTAGCAGTTCATCAAAGTGCATTTGCTAGACTATTTTTTAATTTCAAAATATGCTGCCATTAATTCAAGATATCCCCTCAAAATTCTGGCATTATGAATAAGAGGGCCTGTAAATACAATTATGTAAAGTGCAATAAAACAAAAAACTGTGTTACATTATTGGTGCTTTACTTATAGCATGTATTTATAAAATTAAATCAATTTTACATATCATATTTCCATCCTCTTGCAAGAAAAATAAACAAAACAATTAAAACATTTATAAATCATCAGTAAACCAAACCTTGCAAAGTGATGTCATATGACTTCAGTAACAGAGGAACCTCACCACGTAGGCCATGTGATGAATGTTGTGAGCAAATTCCACTTCCTTTCACTTTAAAACACATGGTGAGTCGCAGGCAGTACAATGCAACTTGGCTGTACCGAAGATTTGACGTTGCTTCACAACTGTTACTCCACTATGCAAAGTCAACCTCAGAACAGCTCTCCAATGGGTGCATTCTCAAGCCAAAGGTCATGGATGAAGTGATAGAGATCATCACTAACTGATACCTGGCAACCAGGAGAATAATCACACTCAGACTGCACAGGAACTGCTTGCATATCAACCCGAGAGCTAATCCTTACTTGTCAGTATCATATTATTTGTTCACATTAGAATTTCACTTACACCTTGTTTGGAAGGATTTATATACGCATGAAAAAATTTGTTAACTTACTAACTAAACAACCAACCAAACAAAACAAAACCAGACCAAACCAACCCAATCAACTAACCAACCTACTACAGGGAGCAGAGTTCTTCCTGAGAATCCTCAGCTAGTCAAGAAATTCCCTGCATTTTATGGAACCAAAGGTTCATTATCACATTCACATGCACCTGTCCCTATCCTGAGCCAGATCAATCCAGTTCATGTCTCCCCATCCCACTTCTTGAAGATCCATTTTGAACAAAGTTATAGACTGCTGTAATTGATTCTACCAAAAACAGGTGGCATTTTCCAGTAACATAACCCCTACATACCGTATATTCTCGAATCTAAACCGCACCCGAATCTAATCCGCACCCAGTTTTTGGCGACTTCTTAAACGAAAAAAAGTTAGTTCGCGATTCTAATCCGCACCTTTCCTTCAACCACCCCTTGCCCACGGGGCGACTGATTGAATAATACTGGATGTTACCAATGCGTTAAAATCCGACGCTACGCCTGTGGCCGATGAGTCATACCGATAGAGGCGGGGCCTTTCTCAACAGACGTGCGCAATCTCGTCTGAAGCCAGCTGATCTTTAGTTGTTGTAACGTGGGAGGTGCTTGTTCCAATTTGTCGTGTACCGTAGTTATGGAAGAGGGACACCTGAAATCTAAACGACTCTCATATACGGCAAAGTTCAAATGTGAAGTTATTCGGTGCGCAGAGGAGAATGGAAACCGCAAAGCCGCTGCAATTTTTGGAGTTGATGAAAGCAACGTTCGACTATGGCGGAAACACAAGGCAGCGATCAGCGGGTGTGACGCGTCACGAAGGAAATTCACTGGACCCAAGAAAGGACAATTTCCTGAAATTGATGATGCAGTCTTCACGTTTTTTCAAGAGAGACGCAAGACTGGACTGTTTGTGAGTTATGATCTACTCGCGAGGAGGCAATAAAGAAGGCCAGATCTTTGAACATTCCTCGAATTATGAGTGATGACGGCGAGTCTGATGAATAATAAATTATAATAATAAATAATAGATTATTGTATTGTATTGTTCTTACGTTGTTTATTAATTACGTTATTGTTATATTGTACAGCAGCTCAATCATTTTTCCAAAATCCAGCTCTAGACCGCGAATCTAATCCGCACGCGAATCTAATCCGCATCTGATTTTTTAGCCCTCTAAAACTGTAAAAAAAGTGCGGATTAGATTCAAGAATATACGGTACTATAAAATGGAGTAAAAAGTTGCTAAAATGATTACATAATTTATAGTCATGAAGAAAATTAGTGGCAGTTTGGCCTTGTAGTTCTTTGCAAGTGCATTTTAATTTTGTAGCAAGGAGGTCATTTGTATGTACTGGATGAGCTGCGTGACGTTCGTATCGTGTGGTTGCGGAGTGATGACAGTCATCACTCCGCAACCACACGCAACAGTTATTACGTATGTGGTTACATCCGTATATGTAGAATAATATAATGCCAATAATTTTCTTATTGACTACAAGCTATGTAATCATTTTAGCAACTTTTTACTCCATTTTATAGTAATTTATTTTACATACTGTACCAAGTGGACAATATCAGACCACTCATATTCTACATATATGAATATAACCACATATGTAATAACTGTAAGGTCTATGCTAAATAATCTCTACGACCCCCTGAAGATGGTGGTTTAAACCACCGAAATACGTACAGGGGAATTTTAAGAATAAAACTTGTGAATAAAGTTTATGTGCATTAGTTGGTGTTTATTGAACATATCTCATTTGAAAATGCACGGTAAATACAATGTTAAACATTTTATAACAATTGTCTATACTTAGTTCTTCCCTCAAGATCACAGACGTAGTTTCAAACCCATATGAGAAATGGGAAAGAATAACTAAAATGGGTATAGGGGAACCAGGTGAAAAGAGAAAAAAGTAGACGGTAAAGTTGCCCCTGTCCACACCATGAAGGCATATAGGTGGAACAGAAGTATAACACCACTCATTCTTAAACTTGGCACTAGATGGAAATGAGCCGTCAGTTTCACGCCCCAGCCGCATTACTCCCGGGAAGGAACACCGGTACCCATTGAATAGGATGCTGGGTGGGCCCCAGAGCCGGTCTGGACAATTTGGAGAGGACAAAATCTCTTGCCACTGCTGGGATTCGAACCCCAGACTGTCCAGCCCATAGGTAATCGCTATACCAACTGAAGTGCCTCGACTATGATGAAAAGGAAAAGGACAAAAAAAATGATGATACGCACCTGTATGTACATCAAGCAACAACACATATTTTGGCGAGATAAAGTGACAATGCAGTCTGAATGAGACACACCTTATAAAGAGGTTCTACTCGTGATGGAATGACATATGCTCGCTTTGATTCCTGGAATGGATGCCGACACAGGACCTTCTGCCCAACTTGTGGTGGTGGTTCTATTGACCGCATCAAGAGATCAATCAGTGCATGACCTAAGACACACAACATTATTAAATAAATGTACCTAAAGTGCTCTACGAAGTACAGCAATACACTGTTTCCCAGCCTGGGTGTCAATGTATTTTCAATTCAAACGCATGTTATACACATTCAACAATAGTTCACAAAGTACGGTACAACCAGCAAGATCTTGCTCCCCTGTTCATTCTTGTGGATGATGAAAGAAAATTACGTATATGGCTAAATTGCGTACTGGTATATTGTGAGAAAGGAGGTGGGTGTGACAAAGAGCTCACACTCACAGCACTTGATCTGAATGCTGCTGTTCCCAAAACATCAAATAACTTAAGGATACAGAAAAAATTCAACCATTTATCAAAACAAGAAATGTACATCAAACTACGTAACTTGACATTGTGCATACCGTGCACCATTATGATAATATTGTACTTACATAACCAACATTTAATGCACAAAAATATAACTGAATAAGTTTATCACTTAACCCTACATATGTTTCGGTCCAAAATGGGCCATCATCAGGGGTTGCTGGTTTTTAAGCTTTCACTTGTGCACTTCTCTTCTTTCTTCTTCTTTCTATGGGCCCGTCGGCATTCGCTCCGGATGCACCGCAGCCTTAGGCTTATTGTGCTCTTTGTGATGTGAGTTTTTTTTGTTGGTACAATGGTTAGAACACTGAAACACTATGCACTATACTTATTTGTTGACATTGTGGTAGGCTGTCGTATCATAGGAAGTAAGAAGCTGCCGGGGGGTTGATCGTATGTTTCAGTGTTCTAACCATTGTACCAACAAAAACTCACATCACATGTTTTTAACAATCCAAAGGAAGTGCACAAGTGAAAGCTTAAAATCCAGCAACCCCTGATGATGGCCCACTTTGGACCGAAACATATGTAGGGTTAAGTGATAAACTTATTTAGTTATATTTTTGTGCATTAAATGTTGGTTATGTAAGTACAATATTATCAAACTACGTATCTGACAATTTCAGTGTAATATTTAAAACAATTTGATAGCTCTCACCATCAGCACCATATAAACGATAAGCAGTCTTCTTTCCAGGCATTGTCACCTTCATCACATCCTCACTCAACTTGATGCGAGGTGTGCCATTGATTTCCACCATTTTGTACACTCCACCAAGTGCTGGCTGTCTCTGGCAAGTCACTACAACCAAAACCACTCCACGAGTTATCACAAATTCTGACAGCAATATGCAACAAGCATAAAAGTAACAAACATTTCAAAATTTTCATAAAATAAAACAAAAAATTATGTAATTCCTGGGCAAAGAAGCCACTTAAAAATTCACTGGGCAGCTGACATTTTTGAAGAACTGTGCTTCATCACCACCAACACGTGAGGGTAAACTTCACCTTCCAAGTAAATTCACACGTAGTCATAACTGACTGAAGAACTTTGACCTGTATGTGGGTGCTTTTAAGGTGACATCTTGTTGTGATATAATATACAAAGGTCAGGAGAGAATCGTCAATCACAACAATCCTCATATATTAATTAACTTGAAATTTATTATATTACATGTTTCAGCTCATCTATAAAAGAGCAATCAGGCAGTAAGATACAAAGGGGGAAATTATACATGTGTGATACCTTTGTATTATTTGCGTTGAAATATCATAAAATACATATGATATATGATGAGCTAAATTATTAGGTACAAGATAAATGTATATAATAGTAATCAGTTATAAGGTAAAGAATATTTGTAGTTATAATCATAAAAACAGTATAAATTATAAATTACTAAAATTGTTAGAATTATTAAAATTGACGCTTTCCAGTATAATTGCAGAAATTAATCAGTGATGGTCGCCAAGCGAATGTTATGTCTTTTTATCTTTGTATATATAATTTTAAAAAACATTATGTTGCTGTCGTACATATACATGCTTTATTTTCTTGATGGTCGTTCTCCATAGGGATTAAATAAGTGTGGACAGATTTGCTGAGTCCCCTGTTACTATGCCAGCCTCTGTACTCTATCACTGTTTAGGAAACACAGAAACTAGGTAAGGTGTAACACATGTATCTTACTGTCTGATGATGGCTCTTTTAAGGGTGAGCCAAAACACACAGCTTAATAAATATCAACTCAATTAATATACAAAGATTGTTGTGACTGACGATACTCCACTTACCACTGTATTTGGGTGGTTTATTGCTGGAAGTGGTGCTCGGACTAACTGTTCATGCTTTCCTCGTTACCCCAGACTTACAGTGCAAGATTACCTACTACAGTCCATAATCCTCTCCGAATTCTTCCGTGTTCACACATCTCGTTACCCCAGACTTACAGTGCAAGATTACCTACTACAGTCCATAATCCTCTCCGAATTCTTCCGTGTTCACACATCTCGTTACCCCAGACTTACAGTGCAAGATTACCTACTACAGTCCATAATCCTCTCCGAATTCTTCCGTGTTCACACATCTCGTTACCCCAGACTTACAGTGCAAGATTACCTACTACAGTCCATAATTCTTTCCGAATTCTTCCGTGTTCACACATCATTCAACACTAAACAGTATCTGCAACTGATGCAGTTCCCTTACATAAAATGATACACAGGTAAATAATAAGTTCAGAAATTAGTGTATAAATGCAAACCAGAACAGCCAAGACAAAGGAACACAATGCAAAGACAAAATGGGCCACAGAGAAAGGGTACAGGAAAAAGAATGACAGGCTGCAGTTTGTATCTTGTACAAATTCCTTTATCTCATATTCTTTTCAGTAATGCTGCAGAATATTCCAGTTTGTCTGAAACTAATCTGTACATTAAACATGCGAGCTTTTAGGTTTTTGCAGGGGTGTGGATGAGATATCTGTTCTTACAGGATATGATGATACATCCCTGGAAATGTGGTTCCCGCTGTTTTGAGAAAACAGAGTGGTCTCATTTGTACATTTAGACCCTTGAAGACAAGATCACCATGCTGTCTTGAAAAGCTGGGAACCAAATACCCAGTGGCATAGCATCGTATCTCAGAAGAACAAATACGTATACATAATTATTTTTTCCTAATTTCATTCATAATAAAATGTGTACAGTAAACGCCCTGGATTGCATATCAAAAATGGCAACAACAAATTCACTAAAACATATACAACCCAGTAAAAATACAATACCACTACTCATGAACCACAAAACTGTGTTACTTGCCTTTCATCTGTCTCAATCATTATTAGCTTTTAACCATAAGACGACTTCTTAAAAGACTAAAGTCATATTAACTTCAAAGTTGTACTACACATGTAGAAATTTCATATTAATGCATTATGGTAGACAAACCTGTTCTGTATTTTTTTCTGCCTTTATTATAACAGTTTAATCATAACATCAATAAGATGTTGGATTTTTAGTATTTCTATTACCACAAATGTTAACTTTAACCTTAACTGGATGAAGAGGACATGTACATACTGGAAAGTACCCTATACCCCTTCATCCTTATATCTTTGTGGCTGACATCTGGAACACATACCAAGATGTGTGCCAATCCCAAAACAGTCGATCTTGTGCCCTTGTTCATTGAGACTTAGGATGGTATCTTCATTAATGTCATTTGAAGCCACAATTATGAGCTTAGCAAACCACGGTATGTTGTACCTGTAAGATCACACAATTCTATCAAAATGTCCCACATGGACCTTACTACAGCAAATTATAAAAATGCTTAAATGTGTGTACATGATGAGAGTACGATACAAGATTACAATAAGATCTAAGTTTGTGCACACACCACAATGAGTCAAGACACATTTTAGCCTGTCTAAATGCATTACAAGTATAATAAATGATTTATTACCAGGTGTAAGGAGAAGAATGTGCAAAACCAAAGAATGCCAAAACAAATTGCAACAACTACAATGGCAGGGACAAGAAAAAAAGAGTAAGACCACTTAGAAGCTGGAGACAACAATGAAGAGGATTTAAATATAATGGGAATAAAAAACAGGCATGCAATGGCCACAGACCGTCAGGAATGGAAGAAGACTGTATTGGAAGCCAAGGTCCACAACAAACTGTAGTGCTTGAGGATGAGGAGAAGAAAGCAAGTTACAAATGCATTAGTTTTGTTCCCTAACTGTAATACGTATATAACACTGGGTTATCAAATACCTCTTACGAAAGTATTTGTAGGAACGAAACTGTAAGACTGGGTTAGTAGGTTTTGTTAAGTGGCTAGCAGATGTAAATTGTACTTCTGGAGTCCTCTCTCCTACAGAAGTATCTGTATGAATCAAACAGCAGCTGAATTCTGGGCCAGCAAAAAAAAATCCAGTGCTTTACAGAATGATTCACTCACAATTTACTCTTCTCTACTTACGTCTGGCAACACAAAGCATGGTAAAGGTTATCAATATCAATATTTCTGTGAGCAAGATGACTACATGACTGTAGGGGCACTAAGTTATATGAAGTAAAGTCAAAGAGTGGGGTCAGTGGATTGTGCTAAGTGGCTAGTACATAAAGTTTTAGTTCCGAAGCCATGTTTCCTAAAAATATCACATTGCAAAAGCGAGTCAGTGGGTTTTGTAAAGTGGCTACTAAATATACGTTGTATTTGGAGTCCTGTCTACTGTAAAAATACAAGGTTCAGCTTAGGTACAGGGTCATTACTTCATCTGAACAATGCTGTTTGTCACTTCCTGCCACTATTCCAATTTGCTGTGAGTCAGGTTCCGCGTGTTTCAGTTAAATGTACGGCAGTTAATAGCAGTCAATAGTAGGTTCTACTCAATATGATTCCAGAATGTGTTAGAAATGGTTTCCTTTGGCTTGCAGATACATGTCACATTGCATTGTTCTCTGCATGTACTTTAAACTGAAAAACATGGTATTCTGAATGCTTTCTTTCAGACTGTATTCAGTGCAAGGATTCTTACTACACTCTTTATCCTTTAACATGTCCCTCTAGTAAAAATCATAAAAGAGGCTAGCACCCCATTCTCATTTTTCTGTACCCAAAAAATTGTTTGCAGTGTTAGCTGTTGCAAAGTATTGTGGGGAAAAAAAAAGAGCAAAAGTTCTCTTGTAATCGGACAGATGTTCAAAAAACAGGGTCAGAACGTGTATAACATATTGGTGTAAATTTGTGGTTCCCCCAGAAACAAGGCCCAATAATCCTAGTCACACTTATAGCACACCACACACCAACCATAACATATGTAATGGCATTTCACAGATTAACATGGACTTTTCTGCAGACCAATCAATACCTGTCATTCTGAGAGTTTACACATCCACTGAGATGAAATAAAGCATCCCTAAATAGAACGAGTGTGAGGTCTACTTCTCCAGCATATGCCCCATGAAGGTAAATTCATTTCTTGTCAGAACTGTATTTAGTATACATATCACACGGAAATATGTAACATGCTAATGGCACATTCATTCTAACCATGCATACAGACCTAACACACTTTCTCTGATAACTCAAGCGTGGGTGAGGCTGTCAGGGGGTCACATTTTATATGACAATCAAACCGACAGGAAGTCACAAACAATAATGGTCACATAAAATAATGTCCATGTATAAGGCACACATGACTGAAATTCCATGCAACTAACCTGGTTTCAACACTTAATATTCCCACTCTAATGTGTGGTTACTTAATGGGATGCATATTGAACATTATCTGACCATCTGATAATTCAAAATACAATTCACACACCAGAGAGTAAAATCTCCCATATGACCTTTATTTTAAACATCCCATTGTGATAATACATAAAGTGTAAAGAAATGAACCGTCATTACAACAAAACTTTTTATTTTCATATGACTCTTATCAGGTCAAATTTAAAGCTACATTCTGATCTGTTTAATTTAAATTTCATTCAAGCATACATTGAAAACCTTTTAATTATCATTACGTGACTCGTCCCGTTGTGTTATTTATATTAAAAAAACAGTAAGTATATTTGAAACATGCAGCTTTCAGCTGTGTAACAAAATATAAATTGTGCTCAACGGATATACTTACTGGTTTTTTGAACATATAACTATTTTATCAAACAGGAGCTTCCCAGAAAACATATTATTTAGCCAATTAGGAAAAGTTTCCCTAAGACCGCGTCCAGACTTGAGCATTCTGCCACAACGTAACAGCGTAACGTAATAGCGATTCGCAGGTCTGGATGGTGTTGCTGTAACATTCGCTCTGCTCGGTTCGCTGCGCAGGCTGATCCACCCTGCTGTCAGTTTTCCAACGCCCATCATAGGATGTTACGTTATGCTGCTACAGAAAGTTCGGATGTGTTTCTGTGCTTGCTGTGATCTTCACGTCCAGCTGATACTGGCACTTGTACACTGTTCTGTTTCACAGTCAGTGTGCGGAGCTGCAATGGAGTGGACGGAGGAGAATACTTTGGGCTTTATTGAGTTATACAGAAAAAACATCTGTTCTGTGGGATCGGAATCATCCCAAATATTATAACAAATTACACAAGCATCTTCCCACCAGGAGCAGCGAACAACTGGTGGATCACTGCGTACAGCCCGTTCGTCGGAATGCGCGTCGTATTGTCCGAACCTACACCTAGGGTCGAGCAGAACCCCGCGCTGTTACATTACACTGTTATGTTGCGGCAGATTGCTCAAGTCTGGACGCGGCCTAATATGTAATCTGAAGATTCATGATGATCACCATAAAAGCCCACCTCTAAACCCTAATAAAATATTCATGAAAGACATAATTTCTTACTGATGTGCTATTTTCTCGAAAGTTGATCGAGCCAGCTTAGAAAGGTACGCAAGATCACCACTGTCAATGCGAATTCCAATGGCTCTGTAGTCAAGATCATTAAGAGCCATGGCAACAGCACAGAAGTTCAGCAGCCCACTCCTGGAACACAGAAACATAACATTTAAGAGGACTTACTTACATAAAAAAAATGTTAAAATACAAATGCATCATTCAAGCGTACTGTGGTGATTGGCAAGGTAACAGGTTTTCATTTTTGGCTTTTCTAAAGAAACTTATTCAATTCAGGTTCAACTGAAGTATATTTTATCCACTCTGTTATCACAAGGGACAGATCAGCCATATTGCAGCACTGGGCACTGTGACTCTGCTACATTCTACTAGTATGAAAACAACGGCAAGAGTGTTTTCTATAACTAATAACTCATATTTATTAATTTAGTGTTGGTCATTGCTTGTTTCCTCTAAAATGTTAGTGTGCACTTCCCATGGTGGCTCATGCAACTTGTAATTTCACCCAAAACAAGCATGCTCATAGGAACAAAAATAACAAACTTGCGTCTTCCATGCTTCTCCAAACAAAATTCAACTGAAACAGAAAAATTAGTATCAGGAATCTGTTTGGAAGCTTATAACAGTGCGTGCATTGTAATACACCTGAATGCAATTCTATAAAATAATGTAAACAATAACTTGCCAAATCACTACAGTATAACCTCATAAGTTGACATCATGGGAATTTCTTTACCAAAATTTGGAAGGACTGTAAGAAGATACAAGCATGTTACCAAATTACCATGTGTCTTTTGGACTCAACTTCTCAAAAACTTCAATTTCATGTAAAAACAAGAGTTTCAAAGTCACTTATAAGGTCCAACAAATCAGAACACCTTTGTCACAAGCAGTCTGTTGTAGACATAACAGCATCAAACAGCATCTAACCATTTCTAGTTGTGGCATGGAGGGCACTTTCCAGTAACAACACATTCTGCTTAGCTCACACTTACTGCATGCCCCCCCCCCCCCCTCTTTCAAAGCAAGGATCAGTCTTCATTTCATATGGAAAGCAACAATACTCACACTAAAAATGACTATCTTTAGTACTTGGACTAAACTTTTAAAACACTTGACCTAAAAAAAAACACAGTCTAGGCTTGTATAAATGTGGCAGGCCTGATCTTGTACCACAATTTTGAAAAAATAATTTATGGAAAAATTATGGAAGTTCTCTATATTTTCCTTGAATAAGATGCTCTTTGGTGATTTGCAAAGCTGTTATCACAGACAGCAGACACATCTGAAACTCATGTGCTGTATTATTCAAGTTCCTTATGTCATGGAAAGGAAATGGTGGAGTCAATGCTTGTACTGTGAAGTGACATGTATCCTCAGTACAAGCAATAATGTTGCTAGTGTTTTTACTGTGAAGTGACATGTATCCTCAGTACAAGCAATGATGGTGCCACTGTTTGTACAGTGAAGTGTTACAGTGTTAGCAGTACAAGCAATGATGAAGACAGTGTATGTCCTATGAAGCAATAGGAGTTCGCAGTATAAGCAATGGAAGTGCCAGTATCTGTACTGTGAAGTGACAGGTGTTTGCAGTATAAGCAGTGTAGGCGGCTAGTATCTGTATTGTGAAGTGACAGGTATCATCAGTACAAGCAATGACAGTGCTAGTATATGCTGTAAGTGACCAGTACAATTAGGAATTCCTAGTTCAGAACTCACTGCTTCTTGAACAGCAACACATTACCAAGACACCTTTGTTACATTTTTCATAAAGATAAACAAAATATAAAAGATATAAAACATCTATGAGGAAGAAAAGTTTAGGAAGACCACTGAAAAGATGACATGAGACCACAGCAGGTTAAATGACTTACACCTGGCAGGATGCATTGGAGGGGGGGAATTAAGGAACCACTTTTAATGTCTCTCTCCTGGGAACTAGGATACTAAATTTTAGCAAAGAATTTTGACACATTCCCAAAGTCACAAATCAAAGGTTATTAATGCATCAAACATAAAAATTAATCTTACAGACCAGTATGGTCAATACAAACATTTACAACAGGAAACTGTGTAAGATATGACAGACTCATAATTTATGAAGCACTAATGACTGTGGCAATACAATTTCTTCTGTTAGCAATAAATGTTACAAGTCTGAAAACAAAATAACCCAACGTGTAAGTGCACAAACAAACCTTATAAACATTTAATTGGTAAAATCAGTGTCAGCAATACTAATAATTGGCAAAGAAATTCCCATAGCTTTTGCATCCCATAAGTCAGCCAAACACCCCCTTCCATATTAGTCATTTTAGGCTACCTGGTTTGCTATGTCACTCAGGACTTGGATAAAACATGATACTGTGTGTGTGTGTGTGTGTGTGTGTGATACATGTCTCCCACATCATGTAAAATCAAAATGATGACATCCGATATGCATCAATAAATGAGTACAAATTTTCACAAATTTCATAAAATGAGCTACTTCAATAAACACTTCTAGACTACTCAGAGCAAGATTTCAGTATTTAATTCAGCTTACATACTATTCTTAATTAAATTATGGATATAATGTAGAACTTTCTTGTTACTATACGAGATAAAGAAGTTGCATGTCTGAAGCATTCAATGTGCAATATAGCACATAACGTACTCATTTTAAGGATCAGAAGAATTTAATATTCTTATAACCCTTTTGTACACAAAATACTTCACTTCCATACATTAATAAATCACTGTTTTATATAGCTGCCTGACGGGTATCAAAACTTTTCCAGTTTTACTGCTCCAAAAACAGGCTGTTTCAATGCTGACATTAAGTCTCAGGATAAATAAGCAACCACAGCTCAGAGACAGTACCCTGTAAAATGGTTATGAACAGTCTTTAGTGAATTATTTTGTCACCATATATGCTTCAAGTCCCAGGTTAATCTTGCCGAACCATTAATGGGTAATAACTTTCACACACACACATTTATGAACGCATACAATCATGGTCCTTTTTTGGTGTAACAGCACACATGAAAAATAAATGTCAATAACCATTATGTCAAGACTGAGTATCGAATAAGAAAAAAATTTTTACAGTTAATTCAAGGTACTAACTGTCATTATTTTCAGAAAATTGCAGAATGTTTTACTGGAAAACATACAGATGTACATACACACACTCCTAGCCACACCTAAGCACTAGTACATATTTTTCCAAAGAAAAATCAGCATGTATGGAGTATTTAACCTCTTCCAGTATTCCATCGTGTCAGTATTGTTTGATGAATAATTATCCAAGCCCCCTGACAACATGTAGCAGTGGTGTGTGATATATTACAAGCTGTGGAATGTGTAATAGGACATCTTTATGAGCACACCTGCACAGTTCTGGAATCATGCCAAACAAATCTCTTCTGTAACATATCCAGCACAATATCATGCAAGACAAAACTCAACCCATCCTATTTATCAAAGATCATTTTAATATTATCTTCCCAACTTCTCATCAACACCCCGGTCCCCAAAGCAGTCTCTTTCTTTCAGGTTTCACTACAAAAACCCCAGATGCATTTCTCTTCTTACCCATATGTGTCACATGGCCCATCTATCTCTTCTTTGATTTGATCACCCTAATAATATTTATGTACGAGCATAAATCATGAACCTCCTCCTCGTGCAATTTTTTCTAACCTCCTGTCACTTCCTCTATCATAGGTCCAAATATTATCCCCAAACACCCTGTCCTCAAACACCCTAAGTCTATGTTCTTCCCTTAATGTGAAAGACCATATGAAACACCCATACAAAACAAGAGGCAAAATCAGTGTTCTGAAAATTTTTATCTTCATGTTTTCACATATAAAGAGGAAGACAAAAGATTCTAAACTGAATGGCAACAAGTTTTCCTCAAATTTCATCTTCTCTTAATTTCTTCATGAATACATTTTTAATCTGTTTGTATCATTTCCAAATATTTCATCTTGGCCACATAGTCAAAGGATTCATTAGCTATATTTATTAGTGCTCTTATCTTATATTCTTATAAGACAAAAGCACATACTTGCATTGTCTCCTCATTTACTTCTAGATCAGTCTCTTTGCTAGCTGGAAGCATCTGCATACAGTAAATTTAAATGGTGCAGGAAAGCGTTAAAATGTGACAACTGGTGTCATTTAAAGGTGTTCTGTAATGTCAACAAATCAGTGAAAAAGAAAGGCAGCAGGTTCATTCAAAAATCAGTAAATTTCTACCAGACCACACAGCATCACACACCAGAAAACAGTAATCTTTTTTTTTTAAACCCCCCCCCCCTCCCCACTATGTAAACCTCAGTGGTATGGCAACTAAAACGGCCTCACATGCCAGCTGCTTGTCATCACTAGCCCTTATCAATACACCCAGACTTTGTTCTACACCCTAGCTGCATTCCTGAAAAAATGGGCATAAATAAAAAACAAATAAAAAATTATTCCAATCAGAAATAATGGGTTAACATAACAGAATGCAGGTAGCCAAAGGGTATTAAACAAAAAATGAGACAGTGTAAATTAAGAGGCGGTGTCAATTGGCAAGGGGCGTTAATGAAAAAAAAAGGTGTAAAACAGGAGCTGGGTGTACCGCAACGAGCATAAACACAAAACTTGATTTTTTGTTCACCGTGCATTGTGTTAATATATATATGTTGAAAGAGAACCGACAAATGCACTAATTTTATGTTGTATATACACTATACAATAGCCCGCTATTGTATAGTGTATATGCAACATAAAATTAGTGCATTTGTCGGTTCTCTTTCAACATATATATATAAACACAAAAGTTTCATACAAATGGTTAATAAGCCAGGCAATGTAAGGGCCTCTGCTGTGATAAATGCCCTTCCTTTCTGAACTTCCAATTTCAACCTTTCCAAGGTTTCTCCTTACAAAAAGTCCGTACTATGTAAGTGTTCATAAACAAGTTCACGTCTCAAAAGGTCCGTTATTTGGGTTTTGATACACTATATTGTAAAATGACTCTGTTCCAATATCTCATGCTGCCACCATCTTTACAGTGACTTAATTTGGTACAGGTAGATACAACAAGGTATAAAAACCCAAAAGACTATCACCTGAGCAACACCTGCTGTTAAAACCTGAAAACTTATACGTTCACACCTATCAAAAATGGCCAGTATACTCAAAGCAAATAACCAGTTATGTATTCAAAATATTCTGGCAGATTATGGAAAAGAACAACATGCTATGAGGCAAAATTATTAAGGTTATCAGTTGCTCATAAATGCAGAGTAAATTGTCTACATCATCCAGAACAGACCCAAAGTGTGCTCAGAATGACATACTTCTATGGCATTACTAAGTCACAAACAACATGCAATCAAGCCAGGCCAGGCAGGCAGGCACCGCCCTAGGATACCTCCTAACATCATACGTGTCGACTAGAGCCATGAAGCCCGATGGAAATGCAATGGCGAATGAGATCCATGCTGCCAGCTCTCCATCTGACGCTTCTGAGGATGGCAGAGACAACAGTGGCGCAAGCTTCACACGCCACTGGGTACACAGGTCCAGCATATCGTGAAGGACACCGCTGGTCCGATGTGCCAGAACCTACCACCATAACCAGCACAATGCATGACACACATCAACTTCATTACTTCTACAACACACATGCAATATTAAACACAAATTCAAGCTCTTATCTACAACACTTCACTGTATGAAATAAAAACCATGTTCAAAACTCGGCGAAGGAGGCATCCTGTGGTATAACATGTTAAGTGTTGTAACTAGCAAACTGGGGAACTATCACGGTTAATGGCACTGCACACACTGCTCCTCAACACTGTAAACCAGTGTTCCATAAACACGTTACTTACATTTAAAATTAATGGATTCTGAGGACCATATTCTATGTATTCCTCCACCCATCCAGCAGTCTGAAAATCTCAGTTTCATATAAACTTATGTAATAATGGAAAAATGGGAAGACCACCTATCTTGTTGTTAAAGTATGTCTTATAAGCCATAAACTGCTGAGGTTAAGGAACCGTTGGAAACATGTCAGTGCCAATTATGTCTTAATGTGGAATGTGGGCACATGGAACTTTACTGAAAACAAAATATTAAAAAAAATATATACATAAGTTCAGTTTATTCTTGGCCATATTAAAGCACATTCATGTTGAAATAAAAACATAAGCACAGAACTGAACTGCTGTTTATTACTCTGTAAAGTGGTGTAGCCGGAATGGCTAAGAGGGGTGAAAATAAAATAACTTTTTTTTTTCACCCAAAGAAAAAAAAAAAAGGCAATTCACATTTAGGATTCTGGGAATAGAAAACCTCTGGCACCTTCGGCAAGAAACATAACTGTAAATATTGTGTTAATATCGTATCAACAGCTTTTATATCATAATTCTATAAAGAAACTAGAGAAATGTATAATTAAAAAAAATTGTTAAAAGTTCAATACCGATGTTGAAATACTGAAGTGAAATTTCATAAATCATCCTGTGGCAACGCTGGGGGCTGTAGCCCCCATCCCCTCGGACCTCTTGAAAAATCTGACTATGCAAGTGATTTTGTATATGAAAATAAAACTTAAAAAAAAAAAAAAAAAAAAAATATATATATATATATTTTGCAGTTTCAACACTTCTACTGCCAAAGTTCAACAGACTTTGCTTATGTTCATATCTTCAAACACTATGCCTAAAATATCTATTCACATCTTAATAACATTGTCCCACCACCTTCTTTGTCCCAAGTAGATACTAGTACAAGATACTTCTCTATTAAAATTCTGTATGCACTTCCTGTTTCTCCATTTAAGTTACAAATGCAGTCCATCACAACACTCTGGATGTAACTATAATGAAAATATTATGGCAGTGGCAAGATGTCTGGACACAGCTGAGTTACCTCATGTTTTTGCACCTGACAAACAAATTTCTTAGTCATCAACAAAGTATCCTCACATATTTCCTATCCTGTCTAAAGAAATTTTTCATACTTTTTTCAAATGTTTCTGATTTTAAAATATCTCAAACAGTTTTTTAAATAGTATGTAAAGTGTCAGGATAGTATAGTCAGTATAATGACTAGGCCATGCGTTGGATGATCCAGGGTTCAAATCCTGGCAGGGGCAGGAGGTTTTCTCTTCTCCAGACTGACTCAGGGGCCCACCCAGCCTCCTATTCAATGTATACCAAGGGGTCTTTCCCTGGGGGTACAGTGGTCAGTGTGTGAGGCTGACCACTCACCTCCATCTAGTGCCAACATCAAGAATGAGTGGAGCTGTACTTCCACTTCACTTATATGCCCTCATAGTATGTGCAGAGACTTTATGTTTATTTTACTTTTATGTAAAAAAAAAAAAAAAAGGAAGAGGAGGAGGAGGAGGAGGAGGAGAAGGAGGAGGCGAATGAGGAGAAGGAGGAGGAGGAGAAGAAGAAGAAGATCACATTTGATATGAGTCAGAAGCAACATTACAGAACATCTTTTGTATCTCATCCATGCAATCAGCACTAACTTTTTATATGCCTACTGACATTTTGGTGGGTTGTAAGCATCTCTCAGGAGAATGTACCACACTGCAAACTTTGCTTCCTTCTTTCCACCTTGCACAGCAAAAGCTTCTGTGCAGTTGCTTTGCTAATTTACTCTGTACTGGAGTTGCAAGTCCTCATATCATATGCATGCAGATAGATTGTCTTGGTCACAGAAAATACTGCTACACTTAGAATTAAATGCAAAATACGAGGGTTATCCAGAAAGTAAAGACACAACACGGGTGGGAGGGGAAGGGAAATCACCGCAGACCATCCCGCTCACAGCCCAGACCTCGCTCCCAGCGATTTCCATTTGTTTTTGCATTTAAAGAAACATCTGGCCAGCCAGAAGTTTCACGAAGACGAAGAGGTGAAAAACGAAGTCACTACGTGGTTGCGTGCACAGGCGGCGGAGTTCTATGACATTGGAATACAAAAACTCGTACCCAGGCTAAACAAATGCCTTGACAAAGGTGGTGATTATGTTGAAAAATAGCTAAAGGTATGTGTTAAGAGTTTTTCCACTCGATTTTGTTAATAAATATTTTTAACAATTTTTATAGCTTTTGTATCTTTACTTTCTGGACGTCCTACGTATGTTCCCCAAATTTGTCACACAACCACCCACGTGTCAATTCAACATCTTCCATGATTCTTGTGTAGTTCATAAGAGGTTTTGGGCATGGAATTAAAGTGCATCCGGTCACCATCATGTCAGTTTCAAATTCGAATTTGTGAACAGAACTGGTATATCAGTAACATCCAAACCATGGGGTTGGAGAAGTACATTTTGCCACATCTAAAATTCTGTCAAGAGTACAACATTCTGAAATCACAGTTTTCATTATACAGTTGAACTATAGGAGCTGGGATAGCTATGGGCTGTACAGTCTGGGCACTGTAACTTCTCCAAAACCATCCACACCGGCTCTGATTCAATGGGTACCAGGGTTCTTTCCAGGGGATAAAGCAGCCAGGGCATGAACTTGACCACTTACCTCCCTCTAGCACCAAAGTCAAAAACGCGTGGAGCTATAACTCTGCTTCCCTATACGCCTTCATGGTGTCGACAAGGACAACTTTAACTTTAACTTTACCTAACTGCCAAGGAATAGAGGGCTTTAAACATCCTGGTCTTACAAGGGTGGTGGCCAAATTTTTAATGGGGGTAACAGTATTAGCACTGACAAAATGCACTGCTCAGGCAGCTGAACCATGCACATGCAGTCATACTAGTACAACATACATCCAGCAAAGTTAAGCGACACCCACAAAAAAGATATTACCACTCAAAGTTACTAAGCAGAGTCACATAAATTAACTAAATTTATTAATGCACTGTGTTCCAAATTCTCAGTACCAGGATGAAAGTTCCCATAAACAAGTCTGAACATACTAATTTCACACTGCTCTTAAGAACGACGATCTGAGACTTGGGTTATTTTAAGAAAGGTTTGGGATATGTTCAATGATGACACTTGATATCATACACAACAATTTCCTGCTTTCATAAAAAGGCAAGATGTACACACGAAAGAAAAATCAATGACCTATTGAGTCACTGGTCACAAAACAGCAACATGAAACAAAAGAGATCTTTGCGTAAAAGCAGTAAAATTAAAAAATAACATAAAATTTGCCCTGTGCCAAAGCACCATACCATGAAGACCCATAGGGATGGAAGAAGAGCTCCACACTTTCTACACTTGACTATTAGATGTAGGCCTGCTTCACGATCCAGACACTTTAACACTGGACGATATAAAATGATAAGAGAATAATGATGCAATGAGTCTCTAATTCCTGCAATGGTCCCACAAAGAAACTTCTGCTGTCTGACAATAAATGGTAATGTGCGAGATGGAAAATGTGTAAATGTCTGTGTGAATGAGTGAATGCTTGTCCAATGAAATTATTGATGTAAGCAGATGCTAAGTACTTCATATCACTGACAGTCAGTGCAGCATGTCTGGCCCTCACTACCTATGAACCTCTTCACTTTTCTAGAAATGGACAAAGTAATAGCTATGTATGCAGATTTATCATGTTCCAGGGTATAGAAAAACATGGTCTTGGCTTGTGGGGACATGTTAGCCCACACATTCACTATGCTGTCAGTGCTGGAACCTGGGATAGGCATTCAGTCATCTCGTATGAGTTGATACTGAGAAGCAACAGTGCCACATAAAAGAACAATATAACAGCAGCAGAAAATTTTCAGACATATTCAGTGTTGGGGGGGGGGGAATTGTGTCTATGCCTCTCTATGCATTCAAGCACAATGTTGCATGAATAACACAGGCTGCTTGTGGGAGCTTATCTGAATATTTAGTCTAAACGGCTTTATGCAGACCTTCCAGAGTTGAACCATATCACTGGGCAAAGACTGCAGCACCAGAATCCTTTTATGTCCACAGGCATTCACCTGTGGTGAACAAAGGTGGCAACCATTTCCTTCTCAGTGGATCACTGGGCAGTACATTTTCCTGATGGGAGATTGGGGATGTTTCCGCTGTATACCAAATTTATTTGCCACTGTTTCAATAAGCTCTTTTACTGGCCATAACCTAATATAGAAGGTAATTTCAATTTCCTTCAAAATTCATCAAATGATCCAGGAACAGTCCTCCGCATCAACAATTATTCTCCTCGGCTGTTCTTATAATGATAACAAAAGATGCACTGCTGCAGCCTTCATGCACGTACATTTGTTGTTTCATGCAGTTTTCCATTAACAGCAAAGGGTCAGGACCCCACATATCTGCCCAACCTTGGGCAGATATACCCACACCAGTCTTTTCACAGTTTCTCATACTGATACATCAGTTTCTGAATTCCCATAGTTCATACAGCTCATCAAATGCACTGATGTTTGGCACAAAACTCTCTGCTACACAGCTTGGAGACTGGATGTAGGTGCTAGCATAGCATCAGACACAAATGTCTCATGACCTCTGATAATAACCCTCGAGTTCACACTACTGTCATCAGATGTGCTTTACCATATTAAGTAACAGTGCATGTAAATTGAACATTATCCATATTCCGTGCAATAGATTGACTACACAGTAATTAATCAAACTAAATGCACATGTAACCATAAACAACTATTTGGCATTTTGTAATGTTCCTCCTACATGTTGCACCCCTATAGGCCATCTTCAGGGAGGTAATTTACAGAGGAATACATTTATAATAAATACTGTACAAGATGTGCATATATGGAGTTAAAATACAATGTTATCAATTAAAATGTTGCTAAAATGTATAAAAATGTAATTAATTACAGGTATTTTACACGTGTTAATAATTTTATGTTTAGTTGCAGACAAACATCTGTGTCAGTACTGACACATTATTCCTTTAAGAATGAAGATGACAATAATGACATAAATGTCTGTCTGCAACTAAACATAAAATTATTAACAAATGTAAAATACCTGTAATTAATCTACATTTTTATACATTTTAGCAACATTTTAATTGATAACATTGTATTTTAACTCCATATATGCACATCTTGTACAGTATTTATTATAAATGCATTCCTTTGCAAATGCCCTCCCTGAAGATGGCCTGTAAGGGCCACAACATGCAGGACGAGCATCACAAAATACCAAATACTTATTTATGGTTATATGTTCAATTAGTTGGAATGATTACTGTATAGTGTAAGTAAACCTTACTATGTAACGAAGTTATAGCAAAGCAAAACACACAAAATGTCACATCTCATTATGCTGACTATAATTACCTTGGTCTTGAGTTCACTGAGGTCAGAAAAAGATGTCACATATGCATGGGCATGTGTCCCCTTCACTGGGATGTTGTATAACTTTCCAGCCAAGACATTGCTTGTCCCATCAAACCCACCTGTAAAAATTATCCATGAATACACTAATTTAGAATTCAGTATTAAAGTTATATTTACACATTCAGACAAACAAAGTAAGCTGATAATAACACATTACACAATAAGTGGCTGTACTCATGGTCAGAGTTACTAAACATTGAACTTATTAAGGTTACTAATAACAGCGTGCCGATTCCGGTGGCCATGTGGTCTGGAGCGCAGGTCTTCAGACGCTCAATTGTTGGACTCACAGGTTTGAATCCCACTGAGGACATGGATGTTCGTCTTGTGCGTTTGTTGTGTGTTGTGTAGGTAGCAGCCTCTGCAACGAGCTGATCATTTGTTCGGAGGAGTCCTACCGTGTGTGTGTGTGTGTGTGTGTCTAACTGCATGTGATCTGGAAACCCTAACAGTGAGGCAGCCTAGGCCCAAGTTGGGCTTTTGCACCACAGAAAAAAAAGTGTACCAAATGTAGACACTACTTTAGCATAAAATAAGATGAAAAAATAATTATGCATCAGAAATGTAAACGCTGTTCAGTTACACACACATAATTCAAAACCAACATTACTAAACAAGCTATGCATATACCTTGATTTCAGGCTATGCATATGTTTAACAAACCAACTAAATGCACATTATAAATTTCACATTGTTGACACCGTGCATCTTCGTCATATTAAATTAAGTTTAAACCAACCGATGCACACTAAAACCACTCTTTAAGTAGCTTTATTATAAAATTGTTAAAATTGTACCCCTACACATGTTTCGATCCTAGGATCATCGTCAGGGGGTTTCTTGTTAAAAGCTACAGTCACTTCAACACATGATTTAAAATATTCTATCAGCACTTTGAACCATAGGTTAAAATCTTGTCAATAGATTCGCTAAAAGTTGTAAAATTATAAAAACACTGTAGTTAGTAGAATTGTGGAACTGCTGGCGTGTGGTATTAAAAGCATATGAAATGTTTTTTCGTGGAGCGGAGTGTACTACGTGTCGTCCACCGTAGCACTCCTCACTGGACGACACGTAGTACACTCCGCTCCACGAAAAAACATTTCATATGCTTTTAATACCACACGCCAGCAGTTCCACAATTCTACTAACTACAGTGTTTTTATAATTTTACAACTTTTAGCGAATCTATTGACAAGATTTTAACCTATGGTTCAAAGTGCTGATAGAATATTTTAAATCATGTGTTGAAGTGACTGTAGCTTTTAACAAGAAACCCCCTGACGATGATCCTAGGATCGAAACATGTGTAGGGGTACAATTTTAACAATTTTATAATAAAGCTACTTAAAGAGTGGTTTTAGTGTGCATTGGTTGGTTTAAACTTAATTTAAATGCACATTATTTGGTACTATTTTATATAGTTACTGAATACCCCTATTCCTATTCAGTAACTATATAAAATAGTATCAAAGAATGTGCATTTAGCTGGTTTGTGAAACACTGAATGAAAATGCACGGTGAGAATAATATAAAGCTATGCATAATTTATTAACAACACTGTATCAACTGCAGGGGATAATTATAAATCAGAGAATGGAAGTGATGGTGAGTTACACACCTAGATAGCTCAAAATAACATTACCAAACAAATTCCTTGTAATTTATTAATAATACTTTATCAAATGCAGAGGTTATTAGTCATTACATAAGGTTAGGTTATTAT
The DNA here is from genome assembly GCA_021186555.1 of Reticulitermes speratus. Taxonomy (NCBI): domain Eukaryota; kingdom Metazoa; phylum Arthropoda; class Insecta; order Blattodea; family Rhinotermitidae; genus Reticulitermes; species Reticulitermes speratus. Next base: position 8,236,681 of record JAJKFL010000010.1, on the reverse strand, counting down.
AAGCCATAAAATCGAAATGATGGTTAGACACAGCAAGGCAGCTGTTGCAGGAACTTTTTCACGTACAAAGTCTGCCTCTGTTCGAAGTTTATAGTCTGCAGGCAACATAGTTTCACGTACAAAGTCTGCCTCTGTTCGAAGTTTATAGTCTGCAGGCAACATAGTTTCACGTACAAAGTCTGCCTCTGTTCGAAGTTTATAGTCTGCAGGCAACATAGTTTCACGTACAAAGTCTGCCTCTGTTCGAAGTTTATAGTCTGCAGGCAACATAGTTTCACGTACAAAGTCTGCCTCTGTTCGAAGTTTATAGTCTGCAGGCAACATAGTTTCACGTACAAAGTCTGCCTCTGTTCGAAGTTTATAGTCTGCAGGCAACATAGTTTCACGTACAAAGTCTGCCTCTGTTCGAAGTTTATAGTCTGCAGGCAACATAGTTTCACGTACAAAGTCTGCCTCTGTTCGAAGTTTATAGTCTGCAGGCAACATAGTTTCACGTACAAAGTCTGCCTCTGTTCGAAGTTTATAGTCTGCAGGCAACATAGTTTCATGTACAAAGTCTGCCTCTGTTCGAAGTTTATAGTCTGCAGGCAACATAGTTTCACGTACAAAGTCTGCCTCTGTTCGAAGTTTATAGTCTGCAGGCAACATAGTTTCATGTACAAAGTCTGCCTCTGTTCGAAGTTTATAGTCTGCAGGCAACATAGTTTCATGTACAAAGTCTGCCTCTGTTCGAAGTTTATAGTCTGCAGGCAACATAGTTTCACGTACAAAGTCTGCCTCTGTTCGAAGTTTATAGTCTGCAGGCAACATAGTTTCACGTACAAAGTCTGCCTCTGTTCGAAGTTTATAGTCTGCAGGCAACATAGTTTCACGTACAAAGTCTGCCTCTGTTCGAAGTTTATAGTCTGCAGGCAACATAGTTTCACGTACAAAGTCTGCCTCTGTTCGAAGTTTATAGTCTGCAGGCAACATAGTTTCACGTACAAAGTCTGCCTCTGTTCGAAGTTTATAGTCTGCAGGCAACATAGTTTCACGTACAAAGTCTGCCTCTGTTCGAAGTTTATAGTCTGCAGGCAACATAGTTTCACGTACAAAGTCTGCCTCTGTTCGAAGTTTATAGTCTGCAGGCAACATAGTTTCACGTACAAAGTCTGCCTCTGTTCGAAGTTTATAGTCTGCAGGCAACATAGTTTCACGTACAAAGTCTGCCTCTGTTCGAAGTTTATAGTCTGCAGGCAACATAGCTCCCATGACATTTGCTGTGCTGAGACCAGAGATTAAAGATACATGCAGAAGCTTAAACTAACGTAACTATGCAAGCTAATTGTAATTTATTAACATCTTACAAACTGCATACATTATTTAGCATCACTATAGACGATAAGGTAACTTACTAATATCAGATGTTAATTATTATTAATGATGATGATGATGATAAAAATGCAAATGACAGGAGTGAAAACTGAAACCAGCTGTATTCACTGAGAACTAAAAAAAAAAAAAAAAAAAAAAAACCTTTCAAATATGCATAGGGATAGCCATGATTTTAGAACATGCATTCCCCACAAACATGTCATAAAGCTTACTGCATACAGCCACACTAGCTTCCTTTATTTTGAGAAGTGAAATGGTGAAGGTAAAGTTGCCCCTTTGCATGCCATACAGGAATACAGGGGAATGGAGGTATAGCTCCCCTCATTCTTTACTTTGTCACTGGCTGAAACTATGCAGTCAGCTTAACGCCACAGCTGCTTTACCCCATGGAAAGAACTGCCAGTACCCACTGGATTGGGGACTGGGTGGACCCCCGAGCCGGCATGAATATTTTGGAGAAGAGAAAAATCTCTTGCCTCCAACAAGAATCAAACCACAGTTCCTCAGTTCTCCAGCACATAACCTATTCACTATACCAACTGAGCTATCCTGACTCATTAGTACAACAAAGTAAAAGTAAAGTTTTCCCTTCCACAGCATGAGGCAATATAGGGTGAGTGCAGAAATAACTCCACTCATTCTTAACCTTGACACCAGAGGGAGGCGAGTGGTTAACATCACGCCCCAGCTGCTTTAGCCTTCGGAAAGAAAGCCCAGAGCCAGGCTGGACATTTTGGAGAAAAGAAAAAATCTCGTCTCTGCCGGGATTCGAACCCAAACCATCCAGCCCGTAGCAGAGTAGGTATACCGACTAAGCTATCCCGACTCCCTCCATTATCATGACAAAACAAAACAAAACAAAATTCTTGGAAAAATTCATAAGTCAGATCTCCACTTAAAATAAAAAAAATTATGCCTGAAACTGCAACTGGTATGTCTCCTTCCTGTAAAGCTGTTCCATAACTCAGTATGCCTCCTTCCTGTAAGCCTGTTTCATAACTCAGTATGCCTCCTTCCTGTAAATCTGTTTTATAACTCAGTATGCCTCCTTCCTGTAAATATGTTTTATAACTCAGTATGCCTCCTTCCTGTAAATCTGTTTATAACTCAGTATGCCTCCTTCCTGTAAATGTTTTATAACTCAGTATGCCTCCTTCCTGTAAAACTGATTCTTAACTCAGTATGCCTCCTCCCTGTAAGCTGATTCTTAACTCAGTATGCCTCCGCCCTATAAAGCTGGTTCTTAACTCAGTATGCCTCCTTCCTGTAAATCTGTTTTATAACTCAGTATGCCTCCTTCCTGTAAATCTGTTTTATAGCTCAGTATGCCTCCTTCCTGTAAATCTGTTTTATAACTCAGTATGACTCCTTCCTGTAAAGCTGATTCTTAACTCAGTATGCCTCCTCCCTGTAAAGCTGATTCTTAATTCAGTATGCCTCCTCCCTGTAAAGCTGATTCTTAACTCAGTATGCCTCCTTCCTGTAAATCTATTTCACACCCCAGTCAGCCCAAAATATTGTCCAAAATAAAACAAGGAGTCACTTAACCAACATCCAGTTAGGTTTACAATTTTAGTCTGAAGAGCAACTATTGTTAAAAATTTCAAAAGATTTAAATCTTCTGGCCACAAACACTGAGATAGAAAATATCTAAACTCAGCCACCCCTGGTACTACTAACACTACAAGAAATAGCCATTAACCACTGGGGACACAAGTTTCTTCCACCAGCATCAACATGTCACCATTAAGACTCAGCTTATTTACTGTGTTTTTATAGGTGGCTGGCACACAAGCTGCAGCTGAAACAGGGTCTGTTGTACAGTAAATCTGACAAGGGTGTAGCTGCATGTAAAATGGCACAATTAGGCAGCCACACAGCCAGACTCCCATATTATCAAATGGGGAGGGGAGGGGAAGTCGTCCCATTACGGAGAATATTTAAACTTGCCTGACCTCAATAGAAGAGGAAACTTCTGCACCCTGCACACAATAATAGAACCTGGTGCCACTCAACATATGGTGCTGTAATTACTGCAGTAGGGAAATGGTATAATGTAGACACACTGCAGAGCTGTGTCTCTACGTACCAGTTGGCCCGACTAGCACCAAACTACTGCATACTACAAGGTGTCCCACATGCAGGTGTTCATGTGTACTTAAAAAGATTAAAAGCTAGCTTGCACATAAAGTTCATTTTTTAATTTTTTTTATGGGCAACTTCACATCTAATATTACTTCGTCTATAATGAGTGAGGTACAAATGAAATGAGTGAGGTATGACTGAACATGTGACAAGTTACTATTTGTTTCATAAGTTTCAAAAACAAGTGGAAGAACAGAGGAAATGAGACACTCATAATAGCTTCAGCAACTTAATGACTTCTCACAAGTGAACTCTATAAACCTCAACTCTTTTAACATCTCATAAAAGAACTTTTATTATTGGAATAAGGAATTTTTACAGTGAATTTTGCATGTTTCTCCATACTTCATGCAACTCAGTTTTTATACATACATACAAAATGTAGACAGATATTTTATACTGCTAGTTCAAAAGATTAGTTTCTCGGTCTTGAGAACACTACTATTAACCTTTATCAATTTTCACAGCAGCATACACTATGTATTTATTTACTTACAGACAAAATGGTTTATATTATTTTTTTTAACCTCACTCAATCCTGAAGATCACTTTCCATGTTTAAAAAGGTCATATCTTACCCGTAACACTAACCCTCAAAACTAATGCAGCTAGGGTAGTAACAAGTTGGATGATTGGTGGGGATGACAAACACAGCAACATGCATACCCAGGGCAAAATTTAAGTCAACACAGCCCAGCCAGGTGGTCACTTAATACTAGCTGCTTGTGAGCCATGTTTGCAAAACAGCTGCAAAAAGTGACTATTAGTCCCATGTCCTTTCATCGATCCACACTGAACAACTCAACTCCCACCAAACACATTTTTGTGAAATTTAATATATGGGGATTTTCACTTAAATTTGTCTTGAAATTTTAATTTTTGTAAAAGCTGACACTTTACATACAGACCCATGTACATTTATGATACCTCACCATGACTGGTCTTTGTAATTGAGAATGTGTTCTCCGTGAGGTATGAGGTAAGGCAAAAGAAAAAGTTAACAATCGGATACTGATAACTGATTGTAAATCTGCTGCTAATATATGGAGAAATATTTGTGTGTTTTGTAAAATGTGGAAGAGCAGATTTCAGATACATGCATCATCACTGCTTTGTCCTACCAGTGGAATGGTATGATGGTGGCCTCCTGTAAAATTGAATGTGTTCCTTTTCATATCTGTCATTAACCAACACTATATCTGATATGATGCTGCAAAACACTTATGTTAGACACAGTGTTTTAAGTTAAATCTGACTTTATTTATGGTTTCGTTAATGTTGCCGAGAGTAGCTCGACCTCTGTAGCATCGAATGTTAGAATGTCTTGTGAATAACAAACGAAAAGGACGTGATGGGATGTAGTCACGACATAATCTGAGGTGCTAAGCTGGTATGAACCTGAAAAAACTGAGGAAAAGAATGAAAATTTTAGTCACAGTATTTGGCTTCCAGACCAATACTTCAATCAGTGACCTCTTGAATACGAAACAGCTAGTAGTAATGTTCAACTTTTAATGTGACAATTTTGAACTACTGAAATGATTTTGTACCCTCCATTTGGTACTAGGGTTAAAAGAATGCATGAAGCTATACCTGAATTCTTCCATATCCCTTAATGGCATGCACATCACAGCTTTATCTGGGGCACAATCCAGCAAAATGAATGAACCTGCCCCATGCTATCTATCTATCTATCTATCTATCTATCTATCTATCTGTCTGTCTGTCCGTCCATCCATCCATCAATCCATCCATATCATAGCATTGAATTAAGATTTAATTAAGTACATAATTATACAAACTGTAAAAACTGCAGTCACAAGAATTAAAAGACTATTGATTAGATTAAATTCCACTTGTGTCTATGCATTACGTCTTTTCATAAATATGTTACAGATGGTCTCCTCCAAGACACATTGATTCAGTTTTAGCAACAATTGCATCACCAAAATTTCTATAAGGGCCTGGTGGCAAAGTGTATACTGCAGTTGCGGGCAATCTGGCAGGGTGTTTCCCTAAAAAGGAAAGCAGTGAGGTGGTCTGGGACAGAATTTTAGATTGGAAGAAACTGAGAGGATTTATGATACAAGGTCGTTTTGGAACTTACTATGAGTACTGGCGCACTTTTTAAGTGTGGAACTGAAAGACTAATGGCTCATGAACCAAACACAAGGTCTGCTGCTTTTGCCAAAAACACAAAGGTCAGAAATAATGTTAAGTTAAAGTTACTTATGTTTAGCATCCATGTTTTTGGGTGCATTTGCAAAGCAGCTGTAAAAAGCAATTATTAGTCTTGTCACGTCTGTCCATCTGTCTGCATTGAGGAGTGCCACTTACACCATACGGATTTTCATGAAATTTCATATTTTGTATTTTTTTTAAACTGTCATCTTAACATGACTCATCACATTGTGCCAATTATATAAAAAACAACAAATATTCTTATTATGGGTCCTTGACAAACACCATCTTCAAAGCCTGCTTTCCTGTTCTTGCTATCCTTGAGCTTTATAGCCAGTTATGGGCTGGTGCACCTGCATTCTGCCTATCTGTTAGTTCAGAGGCCCCTGAGGATGAACCTACTGGTGGGACCTCTACTTGGTGCCTTGATACCACTGCCACAACCATGTACTATCCAGTTCACTGATATCACTACCAGAACCACATACTATCCAGTAAACTGAAACCACTACCAGAACCATATACTATCCAGCACACTGATACTCCTCCCAGGACCATGTACTATCCAGTGCACCGATACTCCTACCAGAACCATGTACTATCCAGTGCACTGAAACCACTACCAGAACCATGTACTATCCAGTGCACTGAAACCATTACCAGAACCATGTACTATCCAGCACACTGATACTCCTCCCAGTACCATGTATTAACCAGTGCACTAATACTCCTACCAGAACCATGTACTATCCAGTCCTCCCCTTTACATTTCCACCTCTGAATATCTCCTCACCTCTTAGTTTCCCATTGATAGAACAATCATTTTTAAGGCTACTGTCCCAGTGGGTCACTCATTTCCCTGGTCCATGTCCTTTTTCTTGTCTGTACCATCCTTACTCTTCTGCCCTGACAGTGGAGGCAACAAATTCCTCTGAAATGCTGTACCTCCCTACCAATCTACCTCCAAAATGCCAAATAAAACACAACCCACAAGACCACAATCTTCATGATCATACCAACTGAAATTAAGTAACCTATGCAGTTGAAAAAGCATAAATAAACAAACCAAGAAAGCACACAAAACAAAAACTGTTAAAAATCAGTACACATGCACCTAATTTTAGTGACTATACTCTCCAATCAGGGTAACTAGCAAATCAAATAAATCACAACAAAACTGAAATAATATGAAAGCCCTTGCACAGACTAGCTGCAGGTAATCAATAGCTGTAGCACTGCTCCTGGTACCAGGACAGAACTGGCACGACCAACCGCCAGGAGAGAATTAAGAGGGTGGGAAACCAACTGCCTCACACATAAAGAACCACAATACACTGATGCAGGAACTTGTCTCACTATAGCTGTCCAAATTGAAATATAGATTCTTATTCATGTCAGTTCAAAAGCTCCCACAGACTTTCCTTCTCACGTAACGGCTACAGTCTACATGCCGTGTCACAACCCAGTCGTCCCTCTTATATGACCAAATTCAAATAAACGGACGTAACAGAAAGCACTTAACATCTTTTTAACTTTAAAATATATGCTTTGCATAATTCTGTAACTAGCAAATACAGGATTCAATAAAGCATGAAATACCACACAGCATTCTGTATTATAGAAACATGGTGCTCCTTACAAGTCATAACATATACCACATCATCAATATGGTAATAGAAATTAATTCTGAGGGGAAGGGGGTGCAAAAAAATCAATGAACCTCACTTTATTACCTTCTAATTGCACATTCTGCACACCTCTGGTATAACAATTCACAATCAACATACACCAACTATAGCCCACAAGGCTAGAAGGCCACACAATTGAAGTATGTTAACTGTGGAGAGTCATATCCTTACTGTCAATAACAAGCAACCTTCACTATGGTACATATTCCAGTCTCTTCATCACCTAATTTTTGCTTGCTACTAAAAGACATGGTTGAAAGGCAACATGGTTTAGCCAACTGTTATTAATTTACAGAGTAAAGATGAGAATATGGTATTACACAGAAATGTACAAAAATATTTACATTATCCCATGACCTATTCATATTATAGTTTACACAGTTTACTTCTGTTCCCATTATTTCTGTTTCACCCACATTCCTTCCCTCAATTACTTTTTCCCCCATACATCTGTCCTATATATACTGTCACTTTTTAGTCTCCTAATCTCCTACTGGTCCTCCTTTCCTGTACCAGAATGACTTTTTTCTACACTTACCTCATCTACCCTACAAATGGAAGCAGCATGTTCCACCATTATGTTGGTACCTACCTACTAGTCCAAAACACGTCATTCCAGAAGAAACCATCTTCCCAGTTACTGCCCTAAGAACCTCAAATCACATGCAATATATATAACCAGTTTGCTGAATATACAGAATATATTAGATACACACTTTAAAAAAATTAAGCAAATCTTAACATACAACAATAGCAACTACAAGGTGCCTTTATGATTACTCACAAAACAACTCCTAACCAATAACAAGAATAACTTCAAAGGTTGTTCGGATATTCACAAAACAACAAATCATAACCAACAGGAACAGAGGCATAAAGGTTCCATTATAAATATTCATGTATCAACTTTTATGACTACATGTCAATATGATAAAATAAAATAAATATTGCTTTTCCTTCACCTCTAGCAAACCAAACTGACAAGGGACCTTCACCAGTAGGAATTGAGACTGGGAAGTATACAACAAGATACAATCATTGGAATTGGCTGGACCTTTAACCTTTTTAAAGAACCGTGTTCATGTATACACAAACGCACATGGGAAAATACTCCTACAAATTCATTTCACATATTTAGGCAAAAAGTAAATTTACTCCATTTTTAAGACCCACTCCATAACCTCTGTTTTATTTTCCACAAAATGCCGTTTATTTCATCATTTTATTTTTTCTGTTCAAATAATATGTTTCTTATAAACCATGAATTAAAATTTAAATACCCACCCCACCAGGATAAAGGTTCACAAATGATCAAGCCAAGAGAAGCAGGTTCTGAAAAGTGGATGCAGTAAAAACATACACTAAAGCATACATTCAATATACATACACACTTACCAACATACGAATACTTGGAGGCTGACAGTCCTCCATCTGGTCCCTGTGCCCGCCTCAAACCAAATTCTAACAGTGAAATATGCTTTCCAGCAGCTATTCGGTACCTGGCGGCATTTGTCGCCATCAAACTGCAACAAATAACAGACTTCGCTATGCTGCATCGTTTATGTTATCAGTTTCCATCGTCATGTATTTAAGACAGTATTCTGATCTCTGTTTTAATGTTCTATTATTCAGGTCATCAAATCAACATGGGTGGGAAAACTTTAGGGAAAGAGACCACTTGGAAGACCTTGACACAGACAGTGGGGTATAATATTGAAATAAATCTGCAAGAAATAGGATGGAGAGTGGACTGGATTGATCTGGCTCAGGACAGGGGCAAGTGAGGGTTTCTTATGATAATTGTAATGAACTTTCAGGTTTCAAAAATGTGAGAAATTTCTTGACTAGCTGAGGAGCCATCAGCTTCTCAAGAATGACTCTCTTCCACAGTGGTTAGTTAATTAGTTTTTAACATTCCTTCTAACTGTCCTTAACAATGCAACTGTTATAAAATTTTCAGTTGCAATTAATATATATGACCATGTTTGTAGCAGTTGTCAAAAAATTTGTCTTTCATTTTCATCTGAACCTTGTGTTCACTGGTTTGAAGTCAAATGTTGTAAAACTGTGTGTCTTAGGTGATGAGTCAACTCAAAAAAAAAAAAAAAAAAATTATGGAGATTAAAGATGGCATTACCAAAACTGGTTAACTGATTAATCGTGACAACTTCGGCAGCAGGTAGCATGCACAAATAACAGTCTTTCTGGTTCCACTAATCTTCTTCACACATCATGCTGGTCTTTTTATTTCTTACAGTTCATAACATGTCATATCAGTCCCTTTCTATAAATATGTTCTAAATACAAACAGCCAAGATGGCATAGTCAGTACAGTGACTAGTTTATGGGCTGGATGATTTGGGGTTTGAATTCCAGCAGGGGTAAGAGATTTTTCACTTCTCCCAAATGTCCAAACTGGCTCTGGGGCCCATCCGGCTTTCTTTTCAATGGGCATCAGGGGCTCTTTACCTAGGAGTAAAGCAAGTGGGGCATGAGGCTGACCAATCACCTCCATCGAGTACCAAGGTTAATGAGCGCTGCTATACCTCCACTCCCTCAATATGCCTTTACAGCATGAACAGGGACAAATCTACCTTTTTCTTATTAGTACATGACATGGCATTTTGTGGAAAACAAAACACAGATTATACAGCATGTCTTTAAAATTCAGTAAATTTCCTTGTTGCCCAAATATATAAAATGTATTTCTACAGGTGTTTCTTTCCTTGTGTTCACGTATGCGAATGCAGGTTGTTTAAAGGTTAAAAAATTCACCACAGGTCCTTTGCCAAAATGACATTCCATTGAATTAATAAAACCTCTGTTCCAGGGAAGAGCTTAATTAGTTGCATTATTTTTTACACACTGAGCACATTCCTCAGAGAAAATATCTTATTCTCAGTGTTACTTAGATGAAATCAACAAAGCAGGAACAGATGACACTTTTCAACTTGCAAGCAAAGTACACCTACTGGCAATGCTTCAACAAAATACAATATTCAGATCAACCAGCTGTAGTCTTTACATGGAGTTATCTACAACAGCAATGAACTTTGTTCACAATGGAACAAACATTAAAGGCACTTGCTACTTTTATAGCAGTTCTGCACTATTAGGCCTCGTACATATTAGCATCACTCCTGGAGGTTTCAACATAACACTACAAAAAATTCATCTGTCATCACATCCATACAGTATGAGATTATTTTCCAGGTTCATAAAAATATAAATTCATAAAACATGCAGTTTTTAAATACCCATCAATTTGCATCATTTTATGACCATACACGTATAGTGCTAACTTATAAAACTGCATGGCAGTCATGTTATTTCTGTTAAAAAAAAAAGAGGTTCAAAGTGCCACAATTGGACCCTACCAATGACATGCTATTCTTGTCGGTTCCACAAGGATCAGTTGCTTATTGTCTTGATGAAGGTAACAGGTAAAAGAAGAAGGACTACAGACATGGATGGCCACAAGTCGAGATCAGATGCTTTATAATAATCATGAACGAAAACACAAGAGGTGATATTCATCAAAAGATAGTGAGACATATGGAAGCAGGGGGAGAGAGAGGTGTCACATGACAGATTATGGCTGGGACTCCTAGTTTTGTGAGGGACTTCCCTTTCTTGAGTGTGTGACTTCAGGCATCTTGTACAACAATAACAACTTTCTATTACATTTTAATGTGTTCTGATATGATAGGCACAAGTCCCTTCATCATCCATTAGTGTTCAATAAAATCCTCTTGGGCTGACAGCTGCATCAGGTAATTGAAATACACCAACGTTTCAGAGACTGGTTTCGTCTCCATCCTCTGTCTGCCCAAGAGGATTTTACTGAATTCTGTGACTGCAAAAACTTCAAGACTGATATCCATGAGTGTCTAATTTGGACACGTAGGTTCACAAGGAAGGAAAAAGTGGCCAAACATATCATGAAATAAAGAGTGAAATTTGCCTTATGTTTTAACAAAGTTCCAAAGAAAGTTAATTTACACAAACTGGAGAAAAAACATTCCTAACTGGTTCTGTGTTAAGTGTGACACAAAGTGGCACATGAGAAAAATATGCAGATGTCAGTGCATGTATGGAAGCATCAGCTCTTCAATCTACCAAAAAAATCCACAAAGAAATTATGTGCGGAATTCCACACTCCCACTAAATTATTCCTGGGGAAAGACCCCCTGGAACCCATTGAATAGGAGGTGGGTGGGTCCCTGAGCCTGCCTGGACACTCTGAAGTAGAGAAAAATCTTTTGTCACTACCAGAAATCAAACCACAATTCCACTTCTCATCCAGCAAACAGCCAACACTCTAATGACTATGCTATCCCAACTCAAAACATAATATCACAACTTTTCTGACAACAAAACAAAATTATTAAGATAAATATAATCAACTCACCTAGCAAAGTTGACAAGTGTGAGGAGAGTTGTCTCCAACAGCTGAACAATTATTAATGGGCCTTCCACACGCATCAGTGGGATCCTACCAAACAAACGAACACACCTACAAATAAGGACTTTTGGCACTACAGTACACCCCAGTGTTACAGATATTCAAGTTACAGAATTTCACCCTCTCAGAAATTACAAAACATGGCCATAACTTTCATAATATGGAACATAAATATGTTAATCTTTATAGGATAAATATTAATTCTTTAAACACAAAATAAGGTGGGGAGGAAAGTCTACTGAAACTAGTTCATTTTTAAGAAATTATTATTTATTAAGAATTTCAGAAACTCAGAAACTATATGTGGCCATGCGACTGGCTGCTGTATAGCCTACACACGTAAGTCACCTACAGGAACACCTGTTGGAGTGATATTTACTGTCACCTTTCTTTCTGATAAATTAAGTTGAAATCTGAAAGCTTTTTTAAGTTTCTTTCTGTGTATGTAGTATTATTTCTGATGGTAAAATACTATTTTTATTACAACTATGGCCTGAAAAGATGTCCACAGAAATGAATCTCCATTCATAATGGGAATAAATACAAACGTAAGACTTGCATCACAGAATTTCATGATGTGTACACATGAAAAAAAAAAAACGCATCCCTTCTGTACACGACGGACATGCTACACAATATATACCAGAAGATTACAGACACTTCAGATGCCGAATTTCTGACATAAACAGGAGCTGAAATGGTCACGTATACTGACAGAAGAGTTTGCGAGCTGTTCTTGCAGAAGATGAAATCAATTTATACTTAAGAGAGAAAAAAAAAGACAAAAACTCTCAGATCACAATCTGACACATTAATACACAAACTGACCCACATAGCCCAATCCAGTTACAGAGAGGACATTAACCTTGTCAGTACTGGGATTCTATGAGGATCAAAAGCTCATTCAAGAATAATCACACAGATGTAGTTATGTCCAATGATCACAACAGATTCCATCACTAGAATTCCTTTATTAGATCTACAGAAATGTACCCACTACAGTCTACTTATTAGATATTTAATGGTTGCATTCTGTTGTGTTATATTAGCATTATTGATAAATATATAGACTCTCAGCCCATCACAACAATTTAGCTACAGCTAACACAGCTAAATGTTTCAATAGCTTTATTATAATAAATACAAATAAATAGTTGCGATGGACTGGAAGTCTATATATTTATGAATACTACTTACTAGAACCTTTGCCCGGTCTTACTCTAAGCTTATTCTCTCGTATTTAACAATTGGTTCCTTGACACATTATACATGTTGGCAAATCAGCAGTATACATTAATTTCTTCTACACAGCATTCAGCAAGAAAATTCTGTATTATGCAATAAATGTACACAGCTTTTCCCTGTCACTGTGCAGACCATGGGATCTTGATCAAACCATTTCATAAATTACATTAAAATTTTAGACAGTGAGCCAGAACTCATGCAACCATTACTGTAACTGATCATATGCCAGTATACTATTTTGGCCCGCAAATCCACCAAAGCTGTGGAAAGTTACAGAAAGTGTTGATAGTGATTTCCCCCTTCTTTGGAACACAATTTTAACTCTTCTTATCATTTTTGCAAACACATGATAAAATTATGCCTGGGATGTGGTTGATAAGCACATTTCCAGTTTTTAAGAGTTCTTCCATGGCATGAGAGTTCTTTGTGTATACATTGTTGTAAGTAGTGCCCAACACACAACTGTCTATTGGTCTATTTACCAGTGCAGCCACAAGTGTACACATGTACATATTCTGTGTTATTCTACAAGGAAACTATCTTTCAAATGGTGTGCATGACTTTGGGCTAAATCATATTTAAACCATTATTACAACAGTGCATAAGAACAAAGCAACTGAATTATAAGGCATTTTACCATACTGAAAAGTATCAGTATAGTAACAATTAAAGCAGATAAATTCAGAACAGCAAAAATTACCTTGGAAATGCCACAGAACCCTCATCAATGGCAGACAATATCACATCTTCCACTGTCAGCTTCCGAAGAAACACAAAGAACTCAGGCTCAATCGTCTGGGGTAGTGTTTGTTTCAGGTACTCAATATCTGAATAAAGACAGCAAAGTACAAAAATTCCAAGCTTCCTAAAGTAACAAGTTATTAAAATGTTTATACAGGGAGACTGTTAGACAGTGCAACCATTAGCCAAGCTTATGTCATACAGGACAGACAATTTGCACCTCCAGAGCCTTATGGAGCTTGAACTCCCACTCAATCTATTCAATTCATGCGACATAAGCTCATGTTGCTCTAACTTCCCACTACCATACTTGGCCTGTGTGACAGGTGGTAATTCACTCAGGTGTGTTATTCCATGTGTTGAAACAACATGGATAAGATGGACACTAGAACAAATGTTTATGTACAGAATCTATATAAAAGTGCATCTGCAGGCAACAGAGAAGATCCTGGTGTAAGTTTCAGGATTTCATATTTCCACATACAGACACTAATGACAGGTTTGTAAATATATTAAAACTGGGTCGTTACTGGCCTTCAAAAACAGAGAAAACATGAAGCAAAAAAGGGGGGAGGGGGAATGAAAGATCAAAGGACTTACAAAATCAGTGCAACTTGAAAATTATTACCAGAAATTCCTCAGATCTCAAATTTAAAGAATATCAGCATGGAGTGCTGCAAAACTATGGAGACTGCAAGCATTTAAGACAGCAGCAGTGTAAGAATTTCAGCCATGTGATCCAGCTCTCAGAGTACATGTCTGTTAACTCAGTGTTCCAGACAGTGCATGACTGTGAAACTGGCCTTCACCTCATTTTTTTTTACTGAGCAGTATCTGTCTTGATTACATGCAGAGGCAAATTCACAGAACAGCAGATACTAGAGTTCACACAATCTGAGACCAACAGACAACATTCCACTACATGATTCTAAAACTGCTGTATAATACTGTGAAACTAGACAGAATAAGTATATCCATTTATATATTTTTATAAGATAAAATGGAATGACAATCACCAATTACAGATAGGACATTTAGTACACAAGGGAATCTTATAAGCAATTAAGACAGCAGAATTCATTAGTGATTCAGTGTCATGTATGATACAAAGAGGTCATTCATGTGATATTGTTGTTCTGAATGGGTATTCTCCAACCACGGACTAAGGTGATGATACATGGGACAGCATCTCTGAGGATTACAGCAAGTATTTGATTAATTCTCTTAAGTAGCACATGAAAATCGTTAAATTTTAATTTAGAATTATGATACTTTACAGGATACAAGCAACAATCACGGTGTTATCTTTCTAACTCCATTGATCAGAGCCCTTCCTGAGAAGCTAACAGTTCCTCAGCTAGTCAAGAAATTCCACGCAATTCATGGAACCCAAAACTCATAAATGTGCGCACAACAGCCCACCATTTGTCCCTATCCTAATCCAGATAAATTCAGTACATGCCCTCCAATCCTATTTCTTCAAAATCCATTTTAACATTATCCTCCCATCTATGACTAGGTCTCCCAAGTGATTCTTTCAGGTTTCTCCACCAAAAACCTGTATGTATTTCTCTTATCCTCCCACATGTACCACAACCCCTGCCTATTTCATCCTCCTTTTTGATCATCCCAATAATATTTGGTAAGAAGTACTAAAAATGGAGACAATAGAAAAGTATGCCACACGGAACAAGCTAACTGCTAAGAGCACAATGTTCCCTTACCGATATATCCATAAATACACTACATGGACTTTCCTGGATTAATTCAGACAATTCTAAAGGATAAAATGAGATTGAGGCTGTGTCAGCATTTGCAGCCTCACCAGCAGTTTAAACCAGTGCAAACTTGGCCTTCTCTTAAACCTACCAAACCAGCCATGACTTGAGGGAAATGATGACTCACCTTGAACACTCTCCAACAACCATCTTTTTAAAGCCAGTGAAAAGACGCTTAGTTTCAGTTAAAATAACGGCCCAGCTTACTGAAACGTGTTTTTCACTGTCCGTCATATTTTGAGTAAATATTCCATTTCTTCGATCAACACGCAATGCTCTGTCATCAAAATGTTTCAGGATGTCCACTTGTGTTTCAAAGATGTCCATCTTCTAAACTAATTTTTTTATCACTACCAGCATCATAAGTTTTTTTTTTCAGATTATTTAATTACAGTATACTTAACAAATACTACTAACAAATCAGTTTTATAAGAGTTGTAGTTTGCTATGGGACTGGATTACAGTAAATTTGCAAGGGTAAAGTACATAATCTACTGAGTGTGATAAAAATTTTATTATCTATTTTCCTTACTATGTAAAACTGTTCTACTGCAAGAAGAGACACAAAATCTGGTTACTTCGTCCAACAGATCGGTCAAAGAAACAAAGAAAAGCAGAAAAGTAGCTGGTATAGTGAACTTACCACTATCCGAATAATGAAAGTTCTCAAAAAATTTCATGCACTCTTCCAAGCCAGCAAATATGGTGAACTCTCCTTGAAATGGATTCTTGCGGAAGTACAGGTCAAATACCGCTGTGTCATGTATCTTTCCTGACTTCCAATAGGCATATGCCATTGTAATCTGGTAGAGATCTGTGTGCGCAAACAAGCCGTATATCACACCTCATGCTTGGTAACAAAAAATTTTCTGAACCTAATATATGTATTTCATGGTTGTATGGGTGACAAGCAATGTACATATATGAACCGTGGACCATGTGATAGGGGGCAAATAATAGATTATACTGAACTGATGAAATAATAATGAATACACATTATGTACAAGTGTTGTATTATCAATATATCGCACTGCTTCCGATCGATTTGAGGAACTAATTATTTAGAAATTTTATTACTTATATACAGTAAATATAAATTACATTGAATTGGCGCATAACTTCGCAGGATGATGAAATCGCTTCCAAAGAACAAGGGCCTTAAAATACATATTATTGCAGTGTACACACATTTATCACTATCAATCAGCTTACAAACATGATGCATCATACAGTCGTAATGTACACTTTTAATTAACCGCTGTGAACCCTTGTAAATCTCATCAACGAAAACATAACCTACAACATATTATTATGGTGCTCATTTTGTAAGTGACGATTACAATCCACAAAACAATCATAGAGTCTCAATATTTATATCACGACCTTTATTATAATAATTAACATGTTCAGCGAACAAGACATCCGAAATAAACCGACCTGTAAGTAATGGTTGAACGACTCCATTCTGCCGCGCTCTCTTTCGCCTGTCTTGAGACACCGACCTCTCTCTATCAGCCATGGTCACCTACTGACATTTTATTTGCAATCACGCGCGTTCTTCCTTCTTACACCACTCTCTACGTAACTAACGTAACAACGGCGATTACGTTGAGCTATCGATCATATAGAGGTCAACAGAAAGACGAACGTACAAGCACACCTGTACTTCTGAACAGGGTGGCCACAACTGTAATTTATAAGAACATTACAGTTAGGATTTGGGTATGAATGAGAAATAAATCGTAACAAATTGTATGTGTTTGATGGAGTTTTTGTTAAAAGCATGTACAGTGGTGCTAAGTAATCGTTAAAATTTGAAATAAAATGTAGCCTGTTTGGAATTACTGTTGACAGTAGAAAAATCCACTTTTCAATGGCACTTGCCTGTGCCAAGCATGCAACTTTTTATTAACTTCCAGCTCTTACATAACTTCATTATGTAATCGGACATCCATTTTTATCGTTTAAGACAGATAATGTAGTCGCAGATGTGTTTTAAGTTCCATATCTGTTATCGAAACAAGACTGATTGTAAAGCATGTACAGGGCATTAGATTTCTGCAGGTTCAGCAATAAGCTTTTCACATAGGATAAATTATTTTCGTTGTCATTTTATTGTTAACAAGGATGCTGTACACCTTTTGCAGTGTAATTGGACATAATGAAATGAACATTAGGAAATGGGAATTTCGTCACCGTTTACTATATGACAGTGAATGGCAACCCTGCGTCGTAACCGAGGTCACTGCTGAAACAATTGCTATTATCTGCGGGCTACGTACGGTTTAAGATAATCAGTCCAATTGCAGAACCAATCATGAAAACTGTCCGAAAATTATTTATTTTATAAAATAGGGTAAATTATAATTGAAAGGTAAAGAGGCCAAGAACAAACTTCGATCTTTCAGTCTTTCTGAAATCAAACGTCACGTGATTTGTGATTACATTTCTTGTCATATTTTGTAAATTCTAATCAGTTTACAGTAGGTTTATTTGTGAGCGACAATAAGGACATAAATAAAAACAGGTTGCATTTAGTGATTTATTTATTTAATATTTTACACTGACAAATCTTACGAGGTGTAATGTCAAGTTATCTTTAAACTTCCGTTACAATGACTTGTACAAATGAAGCCTATCAGAAGCTAGGGCATCACTGTGCATTATGATCATCATCATCAGCAGCTCAACGGCCGTCGGTGGGCCTTGGCTTCGGCAATAGTTTTCTGCCATTTTTTTCAGCCTTTGGCTCTCCTTCTCCAACTACTTACACCAACATTTGTCAGGTCATCTGGCACACAATCCCAACCATCGGAGTTTTGGTCGCTCTGCTTGTCTGTGATCCTAGGATTCAGCAAATAGGAGTAATTTAGGTAGAGCCACGTCATTCATCCTTGTAACTTTCCCAAGCCATCTCATTCTTGAACCTTCATCATGACATCTATATATGGTTTTTTTTAAAAAGGTAATATAGCTCACCCTCCTCGAGGACAGCCACCTTATCGTGGTGAGGAGGTTTGCGTGTCCTGCTATGATCTGGAAAGCTATGCTGGCAGGAGTTTAAGCTCCTGATAGGGACACCCATGCCAGACCGGTCGAAGGGTAGGGACCAGACAAAGTAGCAGTCCACAACGAAGGGTAGGTGGGACTTTTTAGGAATGGTGAAGCCAAACCCCCTAGGGGAATAAACCCCAAAATCAAATCCTCATCCTCCTGAAAGGGGGTTTATCATATGGCTAACAACCTACACAGTAAAAAACTATTGTTATGAAACCAGGAAGTAGCCTCAGAAAGAATATGGAGGAAACTGCTGAAGGAGGCCAAGACTTTATGAGTTGTAGTGCCAATGATGATGAATATAGCTCACAGTTATATCTCATCTGTCAGAATCCTCCTTCACCAGGGCATAGATGTTTCTTAAAATTCTCTTGCAAAAATTTTGTGTCTCTGTTGTCTTTGCACTGACCCAGGGCATTATTATACAGCACATTAAAGTGGACAGTATAATGACAGTGTATCATGCCAAATGAAGTCATTTTTGTGTGAAAAGGAAACATCTGAAATCACCCTTCATGTCTCCTTTAGCTTCGTATTTGTGTTCCCGTAGCTGGCATAGTTGATAGTTACCATAGCAAAAAGTTGTAGTGTGAGGTGTTACATACACTAAGGTAATACACAAATTGCAGGAACCATTTTCAGAATTGTCAATACCTAATATATGCATATTAATATATGTAAAAATATGTTTTGCCTTGTGTCCTAAAAGAGAATGCCCCAACATATTGTACTCCTGCCAGTATGTACCATAGCTAGGTGTGCTATGGCTCAGCCTTCTTACCGTTGAGGCCCAGGGTCAATCCCAGAGTAGTCCACGTGTATTTTGTGGTGGGCAGAGTGACGATGGAGTAGGTTTTTCTCTGAGAATTCCAGTTTTTCCTTGCCAATTTTCATTCCACCATTCCTCGATTTACATATGATCCGAGGCTGGTACAGTAGGTCAGGGCATTCCAGATTTTCTTCAAATCTATGTGCCAACTCAAAAATTTATGAGCCAGACTTTGGTTTTTGGTGGATTTATGTTGTAATGACTAACTTAACCTGCTCTTGCTGGTGTGTGTGTATGTGTGGGAGTCTAATCATAACATTGATTTCAGGCTTCCGCCGCGATGATGAGATCTGCGCTCTTCTGGGATATTACGCAGTGCCGTGTGGTAATTGTTTACCGATGTTTCGGGACAACATGTCAGTCACTCTTGACCCGTGAAGATGGGACCGACACATTGTCCCAAAACGCCAGTAAACAATTACCACACGACGCTGCGTAATATCCCAGAAGAGCGCAGATCTAATCATAAAATATTAATTCACATTGAGGACAGTTTCCTCAAATTATACCACTTTGTTCATGTTTTGCTCTTTGCTTTGAACATTCTCATTTTCCCATCATCATTTCTATGTAGCATAACATACTCTTCCAGTATACTTCCTTCCTGGTGGCCTACATGCATATTACAAGGAAAATTTGTACACAGTAGAAAGAAAAATACATTCCTTCACTGTTGATGACTACTGAAACATGCAACTACACCACACTTGAGGATAAACAGTATTCTTTATCAGATCCTTCACATCAGTATTTTAAAAAAAAAGGGACATGCTCTGCATTTTGTGTGCCGTAGCCTAGCAGCATTATCACAATTGAGAATGTTTGGAATTGTCTACATAGGGTTGCCTAGTTTAGTCTTGTTTCAACAGACCTTTCACATCAGTGTCTCCAAGAACTGGACACACGTTTCATGTAATGTATTCTAGCACAGACATTACATTCAAGAGTGACTGGCACTGTCTGCATGGGTTTAAGTAAAGGACATTGTTTTCCCAGGGTGATCTCTCCAAAAGGAACGTTGTTGTATTTATTGTTTTTCCTACAAGGCGACATTTGAAGACTACTGGGACAGGCAGAGACATGACTATTTCTATATATACACATTATAATCAGTATATATACACATTATAATCAGTATTCTGTCTTCAGAGTTTCAGCTACTATACACTGTGTGCATAAAGTCCTTGTGCTACTTTTAATAACGTTAGATGTACACGTGATAAAAGCACACTGTAAATGGCATATAACAACTTCATTCTTACAGTTTTTTATGTATTAGTGTTGTCGATATTGAGTTCATGGAAGTTAATTCACTGCTCGTCACAGGAAAGTGCACCACATAGGAACTCAACTAACAACTGATGAAAAACTCTATAAAGAAACTGGGCCTGTGAATTACAAACCATGATCCAAGGAAGCTGTGACTGTAATCCAGGAAGCATTTGAAAGGAGTCCACAAAAATGGTGCGGCACGCACGTGCTGAACTAAATATTCCACAAGCAACAGTGCACAAAATACTGAAAGTGAAACTGCACGAACATGCTTACAAGATTCAGATGGTTCAAATATTACAGGAAGAAGATTACCATGCAACATTGGATTTCTGTACTCAGATTAGATCGACTGTTACCAATTCCCACGAGGTTCTTGAAGAGTTGGATGTTTTCTGATGACACAACTTTCCATATCAGTGGTAAAGTCAAACGCCACAGTTGCCTCAAGAAGTCCGTAACATGAAAAAGACTGCCTTCAGGAAGTCATGCATTATCAGTCCTTTCTTTTTTAACAAAGCAACAGTCAATGGTGAATGTTATTGCGCAATTTTGCAAGATTTCCTCATCCCTGAACTAAGACAGATAAATCTTTTAGATAGAACCTTGTTTCAGCAAGACCGAATGTATGACAGTTATTTAATGATGTATTTTTATGTTATTCATACTGTACATTTTTTGATTATTTAGGTTCTATCTGACAAATGTACACTTTTATTTTCTATTATTCAATACATATATTTCATTGAAGATTGTCCAACATGTTTAGAACCTTATATGAGGTTCATCTTCAGGGATATCATAATCTTCTCACTATTTTCCTTGTAGAACCCATTTTCACATAGGTATCATAAATGAGTACACAATGTTTCATTGTGTACCTCACACATGAAGTTTGACAGAGGAAATAATGACAGCAAAACACAGGTAAAGTACAGTAAAGCAGTGGGTGTAAAATAAGTGCGAAGATGAGGATATAGGACTGAGCCAGCAGTCTGTAACACATAAGCTCACTTCATAGTGGTCATTCAACAATTCACAGGGCACAAAAAAAAAATTCTCTAAATAAAACAACATTTCCTATTCAAATAAGATGCTCTAGAAATAACAAGTACATGACATTTCTTTATCTTGTAAATGATTACATAATAATTATATATATTACATTTACATATATTAATACAACATTAATAGTTACCACCATGTATAGTATATATAAATACGTCTTGCACCAATAAATTCTGGGAGCTACTCTCACTATTTGAGTTGCCACCTGGAAGCCATGGCCTAACTTCTATGTGTACATTATGTTTGTGATAAGTCTATGGCATTTAGGGAAGAATGCAAAACACAATTCCTCTGTGATCATTCCAGCGTCAGACTTACTTAGTTTCAAAGCACTGTGAGTGCTTTGGTTAAATATACAACTGCTTCTCCATACACATTCTGCCACTTGCCCACAAAAATACATTATTTTCTTCAGGTCATACATCTTGTACATGAGAATGAAATTTGGTAACTGTTTCTAAAAGCAAACTTCAAACTATAAATGTAGTCAACATCAATTACAGATGGCCATATACTTCAATGAAACTCTGTGAAATGGGAAAAGTAGCAGTCACAAAACCAAGAGGCTAACAATTTTTTAGAGCATACAGACATGCAACATTTTAGATCACACAGCAGAAGTCAAGCATGAGGATGTAAATGACATCATAACATTACCAATCTAACAAGATGCATTTCCTTGGTAACAAATTTGAAGGTACTACACTGTACCTATCATTAAAATAATTATGTCATTATTCACTCAAGTCATTTTTTGAATGACTGTACTTAGAATTATTTCTAGTTTCGTGGATAACATGCATACTAACTGGGAGATGCCCATGACCCATGGACCTGATTGCAAAACCACATGGTTCAAAAAACATGTTTCTTCCTTATGTGCTGGTAGGAATATCAGATCCGAACAGTTGTAGTACCTGTGTTGAAAACATTGGTTGAATTTAATTTCACCAGCTGTGTGTACTTCTGCTTCTTGTTTCTTTCTGTATGTTTTAGTGTTGGGATGACCCTTATACATCATAACTGTACTAGCAGATAGCATAAGAGACATATTAGAGAATACAGTTATCCCTGAAGTTTAAGTTTAAGTTAAACCAACTAATGCACAAGAATTATTAACAAAGTATATTTGTAACCCCTACATATGTTTTGACAATCAACTTGCCATCCTCAAGGGGCGCAACTTGATTGCCAAAATGTATGTAGGGGTTACAAATATACTTTACAAACTTCTCATGGCAACAACAGGAGTACATGAACATGGATGCTTATGGCCTCCCCCATTTGCTTAAAATACATACATTTTTGGACCTACAGCATTCACACTGTGTTTTGAGTAGCTGATGCTGCCAGCTGATGCTGTGGTTGAGTGAGTAATCATCCACGTTGGGCCGCACATCGGAATTTTTCATCTCTCAGCAATTACCCCCCCCCCCCCCCACAATAAATTTATTTACAATCACAAATAGCCAAACAGCACTGGGTGAAGGTTTACTTTTATCTGCATTATGACTGCCGGAAGTGGTGGTGCGAACTTCCGTGTCTCAGTTGCTATTACTGGGCAATGAAGAGCTGCAATTTTACAGTGTTCTATTACCTTAACATTCATTATACTACTGTTCAGGATCAACCATGCCTCATCAAGAGAGATGCATCTGGCTGAAGAATCATCTACATTTTGAGATTATATATTGCATGTGCAAGTCTTCCCATTTCAGTGATTTTCATGTCAGTTTTCCATTGTTCTACCTAACATAAATTTTACATATCACAACTATTTACAGCTTCTGAGGTCAGTTGGCCATCTACATGTATATATATAGGTACGAGCACTGTAGCTGTCTAAATGTATCAGTCAGTTGTTATACTGGCCATCTATAAAAGATTACACAAGATTAAATAAAAGTAAACGGTAAATATATAATTTAAACGTTACATAAGTCCACTGGCTGAGAACTTGCTGTACAGTTTTATACATCTGAATGGTAATTTATCATATTTGAAACATACAGGGTTCTAAATCCAACCAACAGAAAGACAACGTTTTCATATCCTAATGCAGTGGTTCTCAACTGATGTGCTGTGAGCAATGTCAAAGTATGCCATGAGGCTTTGGAAGGGGGGGGGGGGGGATATTACAAAACACTTGACATACAAATTTCACTTAAATTTTAATCTTTTCACATTTACAAGTGCAGGATGAGAAGAGATATGTTTCAAGCCTTCATCCATGCACTGCCCATACTCTCTTGTTGACAACATGTCACTGTAGTTATGTTGATAGCAGTCAGGGTTCATTTTATCACCCTCTTCTCACTTTCGGTTAAAAGTGCCCTGAGTAATCCATGAGTTGGAAGTGATGCGGCTTTTGGTTTTGTTGCTGCAGTTTATGATAAGCCAAGTGCTTAGAAATGTACATGTTTATAGCACGAAAATGGAGGTGAACAATGTGATGAAAATATTACAAATGGGCTCTAGCCAAGGAAGGTTTCTAGGGTTCCTCATCAGTACACAGACAGTTATTTGAAACACAGCAGTTTCATAGTATGGTGGTAAACTGTCCTAGTCAGATGTGTGTTGTGAGTAGTGAGAAACTATTGAACACAGCAATACTTAGACATAAATTATTTTAAAAAGTTAAGTGAATGCATACCAGACACTCAGAAGCTCAACAAGTCCTACATTACTGTTGAGTTACTTATTTCACTTGCATGTTGTGTGACGGCAAGGACAGTGCTTGAAAATGACGCTGAACAAGAAATTTCCAAAATTATATTTTCTAATGACATAGCTCAAAGAAGGATTGAAGAGTTGTCATCCAACACAGGGTACAATGTTGCAAATAAACTAAAAATGAATTTGCCCTGCAAGCTGACAAGTCCATGGGCATTATTAGTACAGTGCAGCTGTTAGCATGTGTTCATTTTATTTGTAAAAATTAAATCAGTTTCTGGGCTGTGAAGAGCTTCCACAAAACATGAGAAGATGGATCATTTTGACATTTTGACCTCCTACTTGAAACACTTGCAATTTGATGGGAGTCATGTTTATGGATTTGCCATCTATGTTAGGATCTACAAAAGGTTTAATCTTGCTTTTAGGGGATGACCTGAAGTCTGTATTAAATTAGGTTGTGGAAATGGCTAATTTTGTGAAATCAAGACCAGTAAATACCCATCTCTTCATGAAGCTTTGTACCACAGTGGATACACAGGAAAATTGTTTGATTTTATAAACACAAGAGCGATGGTTGTCGTGGAATAGGTTTTGGTTAGTATGAAGTTAAAATGCTAGTATATCTGTAACAGAAGCAAACACCTGTGAATTGTGGTAAGCAACTTAGCAAGTATTGTGAAACATTTAGGTATCTGGATGCTGTGAACACAAACATGCAAGGGTGAGATGAAAACATCCATCTTATACTCAAAAGCAGTGCAAAACAGTCATCTGTACAAAGAAAGCCATAGGATGTAACCTTGAAATCTTGCCATTGATTAAAAAAACATAAGAATCAAATTACACTACAGAAACTGTTCTTCTTGTAGCAGGGCAATTGGCAACCCTTGAGCATAACATCGAGTGTTATGTCCCATCCTCAGTTGCAGAGCAACATGACTGGATGGGGAGCTCCTATGCAGTTATGATAACCAATTCAAACATTTCTAGTGTACAGAGCAGCAGGGTTAACATCTCCTTTGTGGATTACTCTCTTAAAATAAAACATTCTGAGGTGCGCTAGAGAGAGAGAGAGAGAGAGAGAAGAAGAAGAAGAAGAAGGAAGAAGAAGAAGAAGAAGAAAGGCTTTACAAAATTGATGCAATTTTCAACACCCTATTTATACAAGCTGAAATTTCTGACACAAACACTGTGTTCTGCTCACATAATTATTGTTGCCATGGAAACAACAATATGTTCCCTTTGTACTGTTGACTTACAAAATATTTTGTACTGCTGTCAAAAATTTAAAGGTACTTAGGTCTTCATGTAAAGTGCCCGATATGTTTGTCCAACTGTAACCAAATTTGGAGTTTCTTGACAGATTTTCATAAAAGTCCTCAATATCAAAGTTCACGAAAATCCGTCCAATGGAAGCCATGCTGGTAACATGCGGACAGATGGCCAGATGAATGGCCAGACACAACGAGGCTAACAGGCGCTTTTCGTGACTCATGCACACATACCTAAAAAAGTGTACACTTCAACTGTACATATCATGATACGAGTGCACGCTTATTAAACATGTCCTCAGTACCATGAAATCTGCAAAATACATGACACTCAAGTGGCTTATTATGAGAAGTTCAGATACATGTGTTTGCCAATTGTAATGAAAGTTCATTAAAAAGGTGGAACCAAAAGAATTGATTAAGGGGAGAAAATAGTAACAAAAGCAAAAGACATTTTTCTTACATACTTGTTGTGCATATGACATGAATTAAATATGTAGCACATGCTTGTTATTATAAATTCCAATAGACATGCCACCAAAGAAGTATGCATATCCTCAGTGTACTATGACACTACAATGTTGAGAACCACTGGTCTAATGGAACATATCTCACCATGTCATCTAATTAACGTTTGCAGAAAATGAATTTCCACTGTGGCCAAGTCCGAATTCTGATATTATTAGTGACACACAGCATGTCCACTTACGTGTGGTGCGGTTTCAAAACTTGGCTGTAAGCCAGGAACACGAAATAAACTCAATAAAATCAAACAGTGGCAGTTAACCCTATGAAACCAAGTCATATTGCACTATGATGGCACTATAAACCTGCACTGTGCTGGAAACTGTGTGTAAGAAGTAATTTCATTACAGAGCTATTAAAGTTAGAACAAGATGCATGCCCCCCCCCCCCCCATCCCAATAATTTTCAGTGGTAACAACACTTTCTGTACCACAAGAGATGTCCACATATACAACATAAAGATATGGACACAAGGAGAGGTGCATAAATCCCGGGCGCCTAGTTGCCTGGGTGACTAAATTTTGTATGGCAGTACCCAAATATTTTCAGCATAATCATAGCAGTTTTTTTTTTCCTTACATACAAAAATGTGTATCAGTTCACATGCACTGAGCAGAAAGTGCCAGATAACAGTGAGGTTCAAAGGTCACTCCAGAACTGTGAGTCTTTAGTACAGGATCTGCTTCAGAACTGTGAGTTTTTAGTACAGGATCTGCTTCATGTCACCCTTCTGGCACCTAGAATTTGGAGGTGGCTCCCAGATTTTTAAAAAATCTGTGGGCCCCTGGAGCCAAAATATTCTACGTGGTGCCACTGAACACCAGTGTATTAGCCCGAAGTAAATGTGACTTAAAGTGATACATAATCAGGCCATAGTGCTTTCTCTATTTGTGCACCTAATTTTAAACATCCAACATTCTCCTGGATAGGCCTGAAAAACTGTGTTACCACAAAGTGAATAAGACAGTGTGATTTTTCAGCTTCATGCAACTCCATTGAATGTCCATGTTAAGACTAAATAGGCATTTCCAAGAGAAGTGGACTGAAATACAGGCGGCCTCCTAAATCGCCAGTCCTCATGTACGACTCACTGCTGTTGGATGTGTGTATAACAAAATCAATGACTTGGACAATGCAAAGCAAAGAGTCAGACATACAGATGGGTCTGCAATTCCAGACTTATCTCACTTGCACACGGTGCAAACTGAATACCAGCTACGCATGTGCAGAATGATAGACACTGCTCATAATTAACCTCACCAGCTACACAGCTAAATGTTTGTTTCACATTCTTCGTGTACTGTGTCAAGAAACAGCAAAGCTTCAGAGCTGCACCATGTATAAGTGGACACTCTGTATAATAATAAAAGACTTTGTTATTCTGCCTGAACCATTTCTGAAGCTTTACACAAATATATTCAACCTCAAGAGATAGGTCAGTGGTGGTTCCAAGCATGGCAAACACAGCGATAACACCTAAAACACATTCATATCCAAATTTAAAAAAGAACCCTTCTTTGCTCTGTACTGAACAACACTAATTACTCTCAACAAACAACACACACAAGCAGGCAGAGGACGGTTTCAACACAATAAGTGATTGTTCCTTCTCACAAACATTTCTTTTACTTGTGGAATATTCTACATTCCAGTATTCCATTAACTTAAGCCATCTTTTCTTTTCTTACATATGCTGTGGCTGCAACTCATACACAGGAAGGGAGTACATTCAAGTGCAGGTATTAAAATTGCCATGAAATACAGTCTACTGCAAATAAGAACTGGCACCATCCAAAGTAATACGCTACAATATAAACTCATGAAGAGCTGAAAGGAATAACAGTTTGAAGTCCTCAAAATAATTTGTATTTCCAAAGGAAAATGCACCAGCAAACAATACAATGTAGCATCTATGCCTTGTGTTTTATTAACGAATAAACTAGATAGGGCAATGTGTCATGTTCCTCAACATGAACATGTGCCATTTGTTGTCTAAGACATGGAAATCAGAGCGAGACAACTACGGTCGCATAATATACAGGGTGAGCAAAAGGCCCCCCCGTGCACCCGTGCAAGAAGGGTGATACACTATGCTTGAATTAGTGAAGTCCCATACATAAAACACTTTTTAAGTGGCATAGGTGAACTCTGTCACAGAGCCCTAACCCCCTCCAACTACGCACTCTTGGCATAGTGCTGTACATCAATTTCACTGCGACTTCCACTCTTTATGTCCTACATCTGACAGGTGCAAAGGGACTTTTTACTCACTCTGTAGATGAATGGAATGGCACCTCTTTCAATAGCAGCTGTAAAAACATGATAAGGTTTTATGGACAATATTCTGAAATGCTGATGGACCCTTATTTAGTATTTGTACTATGATACATTTCCTCCCTAAGCGGTAGCATTTTTGAAGCCACTTCACCAATAGAAAGGCTGTAGCCTTTGCAATGAGCTGCTCTGTACTGATTTTGCACCTCTAAAACTTTACTTGTATGTGTGCAAAACATGAATTTCTTATAGTTCAGTTTCTGCCTGAAAGTTCTTGGCAGAATGAGTCACAGTCCTCTGTCACTTCAGCCAAGCAGTCTGGCCCATAACAAACAAAGGGGTCATTATTTATTATTCCTGAACTTCAGGCCAAAAAGATAATAAAAATCAAGAGGAAGTGAAGACCAGATTAAACTTTATAAATATTCATTACCATTCAGTTTTGGATCTCTCATCTTCCTGTTTTCCATTTAGAAACCTATACATTCACACTTACAAAACTATTTGTTCCTACAATTTAATATGGGTGTCAAACACAGTCTTTCACTCTAAGGAAAGAACACAGATCAAGGATCTTTGAGAACAAAGGTCTAAGATGACATATGGGTTAGAAGAAAATGAGAAAGTTACATACTAAAGAGCTTCAAAATTTGTACCCTTCACCTAACACTGTTTAGGTAATTAAATCAGGTATGAGAGGGAGGATAATAATAAAATGGATCCTAGAGAAGATTAGGAAGCTACACACTTGATACATCTGGCTCAGGACAAAGTCAAATGGCTGATTGTAAATACAATAACAAACCTTCAGGTTACATAAAATGAATGAATTTGACTAGAGTGGCTACCAACTTTGCAAGGAATACAAAACATTGCACAATAAGTCACAATGCCTGGAACCATCACCAGGAGTTTAAAAATATGCATAAAATAATAAATAACACTTTATCTGTTCCTGGGATACAGTACTTACACACTTATTCCTGTCTTACATGAAAAACTTGCACTTGTCACCCATAACACAAAAATTACACCACCAAAGTAATAAATAAAATAATATAATATTTAAATTCATAATCTTACAGTCACTACTTTCACTTCACACAATTGCAGTTAAAATTACATCAGCACTACAGCAAATACACTTCAGGCTTCCACCATACCAACTTCATGTTCTGACCACTTTATCTATGGAGAAAGACCCCCCCCAGTACCCACTGAATGAAACTAGTGAAGTTCAAAATCAAATACCCACTCTGCAAAATGAAAACAAAGCAGAAGTGACTTGTATTTGTTTGTATTTATGAGGAAGGGGGGCTTAGTATGACTGCACCTATTATTTACTTATTTTGTACCAATGAAATTAAAGTATAAAAAAAAAAAAATAAAAAAAAAAATGAATATAAAGGACACAAAAGGCTCTAAAATAAAACAGAATGAATGAATCCACCACCAGCAGCTTCATTCTACATAGAATTTCGAGTCTGAACTTTGTAACTGATGTAATTTTTAACGCAACTGAATGTTGCATGTAAATACAGCACTTAAGATTAATATTTCTATTTCAAATATGTTAATATATGCAGTCTTATGAGTTGCCACACACACACGCACACACACACATACGCACGCACATACATGCAGCATAGGCCTAAGGTTAGGTAGGGAATCTCTTATGTATTATTATTATTATTATTATTATTGTTGTTATTATTATTATTATTAATATTATGTATTCACTATAAATTGGTTATTTTACTTTTCATGTTAAAATGACAATCTCTCACTTGGCAGACTAGATGAGGTATTGAGTATGTAACAACTGATTACTCAGATCCTTCTAGATGCAAGCAGTTTCCATAAACATACAATTTACTTTTCACCCTCACTGATGACAGTAAGAGTTGGATATACCATCAATAATCATTACTGCGTTTCAAAGGCTACACAAGGTGCTACACTACACCACACAATGAAGGCCTACAGGCAGAATGTAAGTAAAACTCCATGCATTCCTACCTCAAGAAAAGCCAAAATCTTTGCTAGGTGGACAGTTACTACTGGTGCTCATCTGAAAGGAAGCTGGATGAGATCTTGGGATATTTTGGAAATGGCGAGTAAGTAACAACTCCCAAGTTCCCCACCAGGAAGTGAATCCTGGCTGTCCAGTCTGTAGCAGATGATTTTACTGACTAAACCATCAAAATTTTAGGTTAAGATATCATGTTGTGTTATACAAATATACAGATGGACCATCAATCACAACTATATTTTCAGATATTGTCTGAAAATACAGTTGTAATTAATGGTCCCTGTTTATTTATATGAACCATAAAAACTTTTGTCTGAATTTTGAAGAATTTTGGAGTGAAAAACTCTTGTCAACTACACAGAATGAGTTCCTATCCTTGCAATTCTGTAAATGCCTCAAGAAGCATTGGGGTAATTTTTCACAGCATGTCAAATTGTGAACAACAATTTTTTTTTATCTAACAGCTAAAATGCAAGGACCTTCTGTTACACTATTAGTTACAGGTCTTCAACTTCTCACTCACAAACTAGCTGTTCTAATTGCTCCAGAGCGTAGTGGAGCAATTGCTCAGAACTTCTTTAAATTTAAATTTCATACACTAACTATACTCGTATCAGTCAGCCACATCACAAAACACTTAAAATACAGAGTATGTTAACAGAATCTGCTTGCTCATTTGACACATCCCAATGTCCCATATCTGATGGTCAGACCAACAGGTACCACCCTTGCTGCACACCTTTACAGTTACTGTTGCTACTCTGTGTCTAACGTACATTTGATGAGGGGGCACCTTCCAAAACAGTGTTTTTATATTGGTTGAAAACTTACAATACGGCTGGAGAATTTGGTTGTCACAAGCACACAGCATCTGACAGATACAATACCAACCTATAGAAGAAAGGGATTTAATAATAAACCGACGTATAAACGTAATGAGTACCATCTATCTACAAAGACAGACTCTCAAACTCTCTAATGCTTTCCTATAACTACTGTTACACATACGTGACTTAAACCTTGGGAGCCAAATATACCTGCTGATAAACACAAGCCTATATGAGAGGTGGAGGAAACTCCTCAAGACACATGGTAACAGTTCAAACAGTTACATAGTTTTTGCAACATACGTATATACAAAATATAACAAACTTCAAGTAAATGACTCAAATATTTATCCCAAAGGAAACAACAAACACCCATGTCAATCATTCTGGATAGATTTAAAATATATATAATCAAACCTTACTGAGTGACAATCATATGAAATCTTAGGATGGCAATTTAGTTTAAATCACGCAGTACATCAAAACAATCAACAAGTAAGAAGCTTTAAGTTCTCAAGGCAGACACTACAAAGACTAAAGCTTCCTGGGATATGATACTGTGCAGTTTGGTAGACATGTACCAATGCTTCCTATTCTGAAGATGGAGGCAGCAGGTTCCTCTGAAACATTGGTGTCCTTTTACCAAACTACACTACACTGCATACTACACCTAGATTCTTAGTCCTACCTCACACATTATAACTTTCCTATACCTACTGCCTCATTTGGCTGTTTTGCTAAACTGCCCACAGATTGTTAGGAGACCCTGCTGTTAAGTAGATCTTGTTCTTTGACATGACGATCACCTTTGGTGACAAGGTAAAGGTAAATGTGAATGTGATGAATGTCTTCCTGAGACATGCCATGCAGGCACAGAGTGGGAATGGTGGTATAGCTCTATTCATTCTTAACCTCAGGAATAGAGGGGGATGGGTGATCAATGCCATGCCCTAGCCACATCACTCCACGGAAGGAGCCGTAGTACCCACTGTACAGGAGCCTGGGTGGGCCCCAGGGCCGGTCTGGACGGGTGTGGAGAAGAGAATATCTCTTTCCTTCACAGGGGTTCAAACCCTGAACCGCCCAGCCTGTAGCGAGTCATTTGGACAACAAGCAAAACTGTGGAAAGTTGTGATTACTTCAAGCAGACAACAGTACAGTTGAACCTGGTTATAATGACATCAGTTTATGCAGCACCTCATATATAATGTCAGACATTCTGTGGTACCAAATAATTCATCACTGTTAACCATAACTTTTTACTCCTCGCACATTAACAACACTCGTTTATAACAACACAAAATATTCAGTCACCTTCATGATGTTATAACTAAGTTTGACTGTATTTGTTCTTTTCCTCATGACTGGGACCTCACAACATTCATTGCTAGTGTGGAATTTTCAGATTAAACTGAGTTCCTTTGAAGCTTTTGACAATTTCATATACTGTAAAACATACAAATTTTAGGAGGGAGTTTCTAGGAGTACATGAGCTTGTCTTGAACAGAATATGTTGTAATGGCAGAAGCTAACTTTCTTCCAAACACTGAAAATATTTTGCCATTAATCATGTCTGTATGAGACTTCAAACTGAAAGCTAATTATGTTTCTATTTTCAGGCACATGTTGTCCATCAGTATCCTTATATACTGCATTCTATACTTTTAGAAGACCTCTCTTAGTCCTGACCAAATTTTTAATTGGGATTCACATATCACCTGGTGCAACCAGTAGCCTGGCTGCCCCTACATCTGGCCCTGTTGCACCGACAGATGAGGCCAATGGGGGAGGCACCGCACCACATATTTAATGGTAAAGTATTGTGACGGAAACGTGCGTGATTTTACCATGTCTGATACTCAATCTAAAACTACTTTTGAAATATTTTATCAAAATGTTAAGAGGTCTTAGGACCAAACCAACCAAACTGTTTATAATGTATGTTCCATGGATTTTCAAATCATTTATTTAACTGAGACATGGTTAAATGACATGTTTCAATCACAAACTATTTCCAGATTCTTTCACTATCTTCTATTCTGATAGGGTCAGTAGTACTAAATCTAGGGGGGTGGTGTTCTAATAGCCATTTCGTCTAGAGTTAATACCTTTAAATGCAGGTATGATCTACAGTTGTATGAGGAATGCGTCTGGGTCGAAATTTCCACCCAAAATGGCCGTAGTTTACTTACCGGTAATCACTATTTCCCCCCTGATACTAAACTGGACGTTATTTCTAATTATTTTTGTTCTTTACAGAAAAGCCTTGATACTAAAAAATCACAGTGTTCTCTTGATTGGGGATTTTAATGCGCCTAATTTCGATTGGGAGAGTGGTTTGTCCCTACCAATCTGTTATTTTTATTCAAAATTAAAGGGTGATGCAATTTACACCTCAACCTGCCTCTTAGGTCTGACTCAATGCCTAGTGACTTACAACTCTCTTGACCTAGTTTTAACTAATTTCAGTCGTGTTAATATTCTTGGCTGACATAGGTGTCGTCAAGCCCGATCCCTGCCATCTGCCCATTGTCATCAAAATTCCTTTAGATCTACATAATTGTACGTCATATCACGAGCATTCCTACCGTAAATATGCATCAGGAGACTATAGCTTGTTATTCAGTTTTCTTCCTAATTATGACTGGTCGTGTGTATATAGTAATAACAGTAGATGCTGCAGTAGACAGTTTTACCAATGTTATTATTCAAGCTATGGATTTAGCAATACCCAGTGGTGTTATTAGAAAGTCAAGATTCCCTCGCTGGTTTTCTCACACATTGATTTACTATATTCAGAAAAAGAATTATTTTTACAGGCAATACAAGAAAAGTAAAAACGAGTATTATTATAGTAAATTTTCCCATTACCGAAAGCTAGTTAAAATTACAAATAGTCTCACAGATTTAATTGGTATAAGAGCATAGATGATGATTTAAAAACTCAACCTACCAAATTTTGGAAGTGCATATCCTCTTTTAGGAAACCTAATTTCTATTCTATTCATCTTGAGCTAAATGGTAAAAATGTAGATGAACCTGTCAAGTTACCTGAAGCTTTTGCAAAACACTTCCAATCAGTTTATAACATGTCTTCTCTTGTGGGCTGGTTTTTTTAAAAGCCAAATCTACAATAACTAATTTGGTAAGTTATCTTGAATATTTATTATTCAGTTAACCAACAAATGCACAAACATAAACTACTTTATAGTTTTTATTAGCATCGATGCATTCCCCTACACATGTTTCGGTCCGTAGACCATCTTAAATTATAAGTTTTACAGTTTTACATATTTTACAAATTCAAATGTTTTATAACTTATTTCTGAGACAAGTGTGCTCTTCGGGCCCTTTTAACATGCATGTGAAGTGTAGTAGCTTGTTACCCCCCTGAAGATGGTCTGCGGACCGAAACACGTGTAGGGGAATACATCAATACTGATAAAAACTATAAAGTAGTTTATGTTTGTGCATTTGTTGGTTACTGAATAACTAAGTGAAAATGCATGGTAAAAGCAATATAAAATTTACCTTGATTTTATTTCTCCTTTAGTTAGTTCTCAACATCAAGTTAATTCTATTTATTTTGACCTTAGCAGTGCATTTGACCTTACCTCACATCCAATGTTACTTCAGAAACTTTGTGCCCATGGGCTTTCAGATGGATACGTGAACTGGTTCGTAGTTACCTCACTAATCCACAATCTTCTGTACACATCTTAGGACACCTTTCGTTACCTTTCGAAGTTCTTTCAGGGGTCCCACAAGGATCTGTTTTAGGTCCTTTGCTTTTTCATATTTTTATTAATGACCTCTGTAATGTAATTAGGCATTCTAAGTGTTTATTATTTGCTGATGACATTAAAATTCTTCGTGCTATAAATTCCGTTGACGATTGCATTCTGCTGCAATCTGATATTGAACATATACAAGGTTCGTGTACTGCTAACCTCATGAAATTAACCATAAGGAAAACTAGGGTTATTGCCTTCACTAGGAAAACAAATGTTCTTTACTATACTTATAAAATATGTGACTCTTCTATAACCCGTACGGACACTATCAAAGACCTTGGGGTACAACTAGATTCAAAACTGCATTTCCACGGACATGTAGACTACATTTTCTCCCAATCCATAAGGATGCTGGCTTAATACGAACTATACCCTATTCCTTTTCTACCCTTGATAGCTTATTAATATTGTACATTACACTGGTTAGACCCAAACTTGAGTATCCCTCTACTGTATGGAACTCTATAATGTCTACTGACACCAAAAAGCTGGAATGCATTCAGTGGAAGTTTGCAGCCATATGTCAACATTG
Source organism: Reticulitermes speratus (assembly GCA_021186555.1). Taxonomy (NCBI): domain Eukaryota; kingdom Metazoa; phylum Arthropoda; class Insecta; order Blattodea; family Rhinotermitidae; genus Reticulitermes; species Reticulitermes speratus. The sequence continues at coordinate 8,200,907 of JAJKFL010000010.1, read as the reverse complement.
TTTCTTTACTCATGACCATGTTACTTACGAAGATTTTCTTAAATTTGTAAAGCTTCGTACCCTGCACAATAGAAGATTTTATCTTGATGCTTCATTTTTTATTTCTGTTTATTCAGGTATAAAATGCTGTCCGTCTCTTTTGGATATTACTGGTATTTGAGTTCTTCCTCATAATTTTAGAAACTCCTCCCTGTTTACTGCTACTTGTAAAAACTCTCCATCTGCTAGATGTGTTTCAGCTGCCAACCGTGTGTGCACAGACAGTGATATCTTTAGGACACCACTTATTTCTTTAAAACATATTATGCCCTAGTCTGTGACATTTTTAAATCAACTTATCTGTGTTTTTTCAGGGTTCTTGCCTCAATACTTCTTTTATATTCTTTTTTTTCTGTAATGTTGTTTTTGTTTTGTTCATTTACTGTTTTGTTTTTGTTTTATTTGTGTCTTTGTGCTGGCTTTATATTAGGCACTTGTGCTGTTAAGCTTGCACGTTAATAAATACCCACTGAACTGAATTGAATTAGTCTATATAATATGCCCTTTTATAGCTATTAAACCCAAGTTCATGAAGTTACAGACAAGCAAATGTGGTATGTCATATTAGGAACACTGAAATTTGTTGTTGTCTGGAACTAAATTCAAAATGTTCCCATTTCCAGACAAAACAAATTCCTCATTTCATAATTTAGTAATGTAATAACTAGAACAATTTGATTTCAAAATGCTTTAGGTTTATAAAGGTTTGTTTTTTTCAAATGAAAAAGGCAGTTTAGGTTAAAATAAAACAACCAAATGCCATTTCTACAACCATTTCACTTAGAACACCCAACAACAGAACCCTCTGCTCTACCCTACATGAAACACAGCTGACATGTTAAAATTACATGGATGACAATGCTGAAATATTTTGTTCAATACACATATACTAGCAAAATTGAGACAACCAGTACAACAGCACTCATACCTTTCTCGAAAAAGAGAATTATCCCCTGACGATACTGGTCAACACAGTACTGAAATATACAATCAGACAACCAAATTCTCCACTTTACAGTAAACCTCACCTTACTCCAAGAAGGCCATAAATATTATTATTTAAGAGTTCGGACATTATGGCTTTGGGTATTCCTAAGCAAAGTAAAATGGCAGAATACTTATGTCACTCTTATATACAGTATAAGTAAATTATGAGATTTTATTAAATAAGTGGGAAAATAAATAAGTGTATAAATATATAATGCCAAGTTACTGTTTCCTCGCACACTCTCATAAATGTATCAATTATACTCAGATATGGGACATGCAATTACAACATGTTCTTGGGACAAGTACGTATTACAAATTTTATAAATAAAAATCCTTCTTGTCAGATTAGTTTAATAACACTGCTAGCAGGAGGAGAATATCTGCAGATTTAGCCAGTAGACTGAACACTTCAGAAACACACCATCTGCTGACCTACAGTAAACACTTGTCATGTCTTCTGAAGTAAATTCCATATAAACATGTTCATATGTTACAGAAACAGTAATTTCTGCAGATTTCCCATTACAAATTTGGTGGCCTCTCTCTTGCTGATATTTTGGTGTTAAAAATATATAGAAAACAATGTCTTACAAAGTTGTGGCATTCTATGTTTTGATTCAATGCAATGCCAATTTGGATGCAACAGAAATGAAGATACTCAACAAGCAATAATCTTACTGAAGGAAAACAGAACTAACACTTACTTGTACCTTTAAGTAGACCTCAGATTTATCCTTGCTACGGTTACAGACATAAGCATCTGCCTCCTACATGTTCCATGACAGAAAGTTATGAATATCTCCAGTGTCACCCCAACAAAGTGGATGGGGGTGGGGGTGTATATTGGTACTGACAATGTTGGCCAATTTATGGTTCATCAAGAAGCCTATTCTACAAAGCAAAATATTCTACTACTGCAGAAATGAGCATCTTAATGGCACGTGTGGACTGCAACAAACTAAGAGAATTGAGTTCTTGCCACAAATTTTTAAAAATATACAGATCTAATACCACAAAAATGCCATGATACTGTAAATAAAACAATCATTTTTGGATCCAGATCTCAAGAAAATCTACATTAGATTACTCAATTAAGTATTATTCTAATATTTCACCTCTAATTATAAGGTTTTCCAAAAACTTGGAATCTTTTATTTGTACTTAGCTTATTAATCTCAGGTTTAAAATGTGTGTTCCAAGCCCTGTCATTTTTGACAATTGTGCACCTGTTAGTCATGATATTTCGAAACTCTTTTTTCATTTCCTGAGTGAAAACCACCAGTTGCACAGATATGTGTTACCAAATATCACAAATATTTGGCAAACATGCCGAATAATTGTCAGAAATAAAACAACAGAAAATTAGTGACATAAAAATATGAAATAACAAAGAGAGTTTTGCTCAATAATTTGATATTAAATTTTACAATCTTTTCAAATCAAATGTTTCTGTTTATTAACTGTAACCTTGCGGCTGTATTCATAGCTTGTTATGGCAAATTTCACAGGCCACCAAAAAACTTCAAGTGGGCCAAATGCAGCCTGTGCACCACCAGTCTGACATGCCTGTACTAGAGCACAAATTATAAAATGCATTATCATTAGGCTATCCCAATTAAAAACATAATGAAGAAGACATCTGTCATTTCCAAACGGTATTCCACATAAACATCATTTCAGAAGGACCGGTTTTTTTTTTTACACACGACTACATTTCGAGAACATTCCAACCATGACGACACTGTCAGTGTTATTTCCAACCACGCACTATACTGTAAGCAAAACATCTGAAATCTGTTAATTAACATCATTCCATATCCAGAACGTATGACATATTTAAGAAATGTGTTCAACAAAACTTATAAAAGTAAAACCTTACCTTTAGATGAGCAGACTACCACAACTACTGAGACAAACCTTTCTATCTTTCAGTACAAGAGGGAAGGCACCTTACTTTTTACAGCAAAAACTCCTGCTAGCAGCTATCATCATCTCACCGCATTATTTGCGCAGCACGTTCCCTGTCACGTTCAACCTCCTGGGGATGCATTCGTTTACGATGTGAGAAACAATTGCCTGAGCTGGCAAATGCTTTAGGACAATATGGACACTGATAAGGTCGTGCACCAGTGTGTTGATTAATGTGGAACTATAAAACAAAAACAAAAAAATTGGTTAGTTAATTATTACACAAAACAGATTTGATATAAGCATTTTATTTATTTATAGGTTATTTAACAAGTCTGTACCAACTGAAGCAATCTAACAGTGGGACATATTTTTCAATTAGTATCTTGGTTGTACCCTGCTAAATATCAAGCCACTGGCATTTTTGCAGTAGGTATGTGACAAGCCTGACCAAGTAGGACACTTTTCATAACCTTGGTTCTTAATTGGCATTTCAACTGTCCTGGGCTTGGTTAAAATCAAGAGTGACGCACTATGAAAGCAACACCTGAAAAAGTGAAACACGCATGAAAGAATAACATTAAAATAAACTGTAAATAAATACATTGTAATGAAATGGATTCAACTAAACTATGTGAGGACAGAACCCAATATGTATCACCAGAGTTGAAACTGCAGAATGTACTACCAGACAGTTAGATAATAATAATAACCATGGCTCAACAGCCCTATATGGGCCCGGGCCTCCTCTAGCCTCCTCTTTTCGAGGTTACTAAGTCGTGCGCATTCGTGGCAGTTGGTGACTGGTCAGCTGGCCGCGCTAATGTTCTATCGATCCTGATGTGCCCGCCAGAGCCATCTGGCAGGCAGTCAGGAGACTTGAGTGAGAAATGGAGGCAATTTGGCTTATGTAACATTTTTATTCATGCCCGTAAGGTTCTTTTACATGCCGTAAATCTACGACATGGGACCGACAGCTTTACTTCCCCTCCGAAGGAAGTGGTGCTCCGGATTTTTATCACCCTTAAAAATCCATTGACCTCGGTAGGGATCGAACCCGCGAACCTTGGGTCCAGTGGCGAGCACGCTAACCACTAGTCCACCGAGGTCGACACCAGACAGTTAGACACTTCATTAATTTTCGTGCCTGTTGTAATTTTGCAACATTTTCATCTCGACAACAAATTTATCATAGCTTTAAAAAAAGCTGTATGAGACTGATGCCAAATGTACATATATTATAGCTTATGTGACTAAAGCAAAACATTGCTTGGGACCAAACAGGACAAATTCAAAACTAAATAAACTTTAGTTATGGATTTATTATTTTAAGTTTTTCAGCCTTCTATTACAGCCTATTTACTGTTTCACATACTTTACAAGTAACTATCAAGTACATAGAACTTACCTAGATCTGAGGTTCTGTAGGCAGTAAGCATTACGACGACAGTCTTAGGATGTGACGGCATGTAGTTTGGTAGATCTGGACCAACATTTTGCAGGAACCTGCTGTCTCCATCTTCAGACAAGAAGAGTATTCTAACCTGAAGATGGAGGCAGCAGATTCTTTCAAAATGTACCTATCTACCAGACTACATATTGTCACATGCCAGAACAGCATTATTGTAAAAACAACATTGTCTGTACTACAGTTGTAGTTTTCTTTGACAAACACATAAATAAACTGACATCTCTCTCCCACCAGTTTAATGCACACGTTTCCACGGCCTCATGAATATCTTCGTCAGCCACTAGTAACTCCTCCCACGCAAGTCACCATGTACAAGGGTACACTTTCTGCACGTGTGAAGTTTCACAGAAGCACAAATGTTATATACACTACACACTCCCATCCACATCCATTTATGTGTGTGTGTGTGTGTGTGTACATAAAAACCTACCATTTACTGTACATTTATAATGCAAATTATTTCAAAGTCTAGTACTAGCAGAACTTGGTTAATATCCTGAACAACAAATTAACCAAGATTTGAATTATATGCACTGACAAGCACAGACATACTATACAGGGTGTTTCATAAATCCCTCCGGGATTTCGGAGGTCTGTAGCTCAGGAGCCAAATCACACAAGGGGATGAAAGCATGTAAGTGAAAAGAGTACATATCCAAGTTTTGAACCTACCTTACAAACGTTCAATATGTCTCCCTTTGGTGACTCGACAGACGTACAGACTCGTACGATGTCCACAGTCCCGGCCTACCTGTTTGTTTTGCGACACACAAACAGCCAGTTTCCTCGAATTTTCTATACCAGTCTCTTACTGTTTTGTCCGTTGGTGGTTCTGTACGATACTTGGTTTGAAAACCACATTGCACTGTTACAAATGACTGGGTTTTAGCAAATTGCAGGACACAAAAAGCTTTCTGTTCACCTGAAAACGCCATGTTTGCACACCACTGCCTCCTAGCGGAGAAATGGGTAACTACGCCATCGCATCTGTCACGAAAAAACTTTTACATTTCCTCTATCCATTTGCATGCTTATATCTCTTATATGTGGGTTTGCTACTGCACGGCCAAGCCTGTAAATCCCGGATGGACTTATGAAACACGCTGTATATGAGGACTGACAGTTATTTCAAATAGTACCAGACTTTGCATTATCTGACACTGAACTACTAATGTTTTACTGTAGTTCTTTGTAAGAAAAGAAAGTCCACAGAAAGTCTCTAGTAATAATCAGTTGCAATGTTTATGTGACATTCCATTGTGTGTCAATGACATAAACAATGAAATGAATATCAGTCTCAACACAACCATATCTATTAGACGATAGAGTCTGTCCAATTGAGCAACATGTTTTGACCTAAATTAGGTCATCTTCAGGCTCTTAACCAACTTTAAAAAACATCATGAGGAAGACAATATATGTAAAAAAATATTATGATTTCCAAATTATTACTTACATATTGTCTCCCTCACATCATTTTTTTAAAATTGGTTAAGAGCCTGAAGATGAACAAATTTAGGTTGAAACATGTTGCCATGTCTAACAGATATGGTTGTGTTGTGAATGATATTCGTTTCTTTATTTAATAATCAGTCACAGTACCTTTAGATCCTGATTACGTTTGAAGGTCTTGTCACAGAGAGTACACGCATGTGGTCTAAGGTCACTATGAGTAATGCTGTGGGCTCGAAGTGTGCTGTTTGTGGGATACACTCGTCCGCATACATTGCATGGGAACTGTATGCCTCCATGATAATCCTTGTGGCGATACAGGTTAGACTGTGTTTTAAATCTGCACCAATGGAAAGTGACACATTAGAACACATGGCAAAACACTCAAGTTATCAAAAAAATAGAAATTGCGTTAATAGGCACCTTGCAGTTTATCATAGTCATACATCAATGATGGCCCCAAATGACAGTCCACTGATAAGTGCTAATGAAATCACAAATTTAAAATGTAAAGTCTCCCTATAGCAGGGCATTAGGGCCAGGGGGGGGGGGGGGGGGGAGTAGAATGTACAGCTCTACTCTTCAGCCCTAGATGGGGGCCGCTTTACCCCCAGGAAAGAGACCCAGTACCCGTTGTACAGGAGGCTGGCTGGGCCTCATGGCCAGTCCAGATGGATGCAGAAAATCTCACCCCACTGGAGAAAGTAGTACATTACCCTACTGAATTCTTGTAAATTTTTTTGGAAACACTGGGATTGCCACAACACATTTTAAAACCTAAAATTGCTGCACAAATAACATGTTTAAGACATGAGTCCATTGACACTTTGTGATGGTAATCAGGTGACTATAATCTTGTCACAGAAGCTACAGTCATTAATGGCCACAACAGAGGAGAAAATGTACTCATTCCAAGAAGACCTATAACACCACTGGAACATGCATTCACATTTAAAAAAAAATCAATTTCCAGTTTAGACTTAGTTCTGTAATAATATATTAATAAATATCATGGACAGTCACTAAAAATTGTTGGACATTCACACACTTTCGTGCACAGACAACTGTTTATTGGTTGTGCAAAACCAGGAGATAAAAACAAGTCCATCACTTTAGCTCCAAATGGTTAAGCAATCACTTTTGTATACAAGGAGGCATTACAAACAAGGTATTGTTTTTCAGTATAATATGGTAAAGTAATTTTGAAGTTATTTTTAATTGGTTTGTATTTTGACTTATGGTACGACAGATGAAACAAACATACGGTTGGTGCTGAAATAATTAAAAAACTAGTGACAGAGGCCATGCAATGGCATGTGGATATTAGGGAAGCCCATCAAATGACAGGCACATGGCTAGTAATAATAAGTTGTTCTGCTTCTGCATATCTCTCAGGAGAAAGAAAGAAAGGAAAAAAAAAGTTCCATGTACTGCCTCTCATCAGTATTTAAAACCATTATTGACAACTCACAAACGTTTCAAACTCTGGGGTTTGCACAATCAATAAAAGACACAAAGATCATATTTACACACCAGCTGCTCAGCTCCAAATCTTATAGTCTATTTACCTTTAACAGCCAGGGGTGGACATTTAAATTTAGCACACTCTTTATGTAAAATGTGAATATTATACAAACAAAAAAAGATAGTTATGAAATACACGGCATTTTGTGAGAAAAACAACGTAATTGTGTAGCATGTTTTAAAAATGCAGTAAGTATTGTTGCTTAAATATATGAAATATGTATTTGGGGTCCAGCTGTATGCGTGTCCCGTATACGGGACGCCAGGCTGTTAAAGGGGGTTCGTGCAATCAATATGAGACACAAATATTATCTTCACACACCAGCTGCTCAGCTCCTAACCTTACAGTCTATTAAAAAGCAGTCTACACTGTGCGACGTGTGGTTCTCACAGCAGTACTGATCAGATCCAAGTCTTTAGGGATGCTACACCACGTCATTTGGTAAATAGTAATCCACCTTTCAGAACAGCATGCTGCTTTCATCTTCAGCAGCATAACATGTTAGAATAAAACTACAGGAGCTCACACTCACAAATAAATGTTTTTTCACTAACAGCAAACAACTTAAAGCAGCAATGATAGAACTCTTGACTCACACCTTTTTACTTTGTTGATGGAACTGGATTAATTTACTAAGAAAAAGTAGCAAACTGTGATCACCTGCCTGTAAATTTTGTACAAAATGTTACTGTTTACACATAGCATATCATACTTTTATATATACAGAAATATACTATATGTACACATTCGTACACACAGCACTCAGATTTGACTAGAATGCACTGAATGGCAGTCTTGTTGATACAAGAAAAATTAGAAGTGTTCCAGTATATAAAATCACAATAAACAAAAGCTTTACAACTTTTCCTCACCACTTTGACTGTTAGAATTTTCCAATTCTGGCACTGCTTATGTATAGGCAATAAATTAAGTGTGAGGAATTTATCTCTACTACTACTATTTATATCTACTTGGTATATTTATTTGTTAATAAACATATCTTGCACATACCACAATTTTAACCATTTCCAATATGCTGTATTTTTGGGAGGGCAATATGTTTCTGTAACTGCACTGTATTTCTAGATATTTTACGAATGTAACATACTGTACTCAGACTTGTTGCACATCATGTGTACTAGGATGTGGGATGCACCTACATTTATCCATCTATTCATTAAAATAAATTCTAAGAGAAGTAAGATGATGCTCCGTGACCAACTTCAAGTAATAAATATGTTGAAGTAAAATTTCAAAGTCTACTTTTCCATAAACAACAAAAGGCAACACTCACACTCGGCCACAGATGTCACAACCGTACTTTCCCTTCGGTCGGTGAGTTTCAAGATGTACTTTGAGGTTTCCTTTGGTTGATATTTTTTTACCACAGATAGGACATACAAATCTCATGTTGTTCCCACTGGTAACAGAAGGATTGGTGTTGGTATGCAGTACACCTCGTGATGAATACACAGGTGATTGTCTGAAACAAGAACAGTTTGTAGCACTTTCATTAAACTATGTAGCCAGACTTGTGGGCACAGTGACAGACACAACAGCTGCCACATGACACTGACTCTTCTCAGATAGTCTTCACCACATGCCACGAGGTACAGCATTTGAATGACACAAGTGGACAACTTCAGGGCCAGATGGTGGGGACCTAAGTGACATCAAGCCCACAAGGTTATGGTCAGATGGGTTCCATAGTGGCTGAATTGAACTGTCAAACATTTGTGGTCACATTATCACTACTGATGTAACAAAATTAAAACACAATTTGTTAGTCAACAGGCATTGAATACTGCATGGAAGGAGGTTGTACATTTGCTTGTACAAGAGACTAATAGTCACTGAGATGATGAGGACGATGATGACGACGGCGGCGACGATGACAACAGAGAAATAGGGGCCTATCATTAAATAAGGTTTATTACCTCTGTAGCTGGTAGTTGTCATCCGTATTTGTAAGAATACGACGCCCTGGAGGAAGGTGACTCCAGAGATGGTTCTGTAAACCAATCTCATTGTTAAAACCTCTCGAACAAACTGAGCAGCGATAAGGTTTCATTTCCTTTTCCAGAGTTGGCACTACAGCAGGGGGAGCAGGAGGGACAACTGCTAATTGTGCAGAAAGTGGTAGTGGCAGTTGCTCTGCACCACTGAAAAAAATAATAATAATAAACAACTGCATACTTTGTGCACAATTCTAACAGTCTAGCCATAATGCAGTATAATAAACTTAAATAATACTGAAATGCAATAATATTCATCTTGCTACAAGTCTGAGATTAAAGTTTCTTCTTTAGTTAATTTCACACTACAGTATTTTCCCACATGCATATGCACAGCATAAGATGGGGCTGTGATTGCAAGGAATGAACTGGAAAGGAAGTGGAAGAAAGTGGTCAGGACCTAATTTAAGACATAATTCTCGGTCTGCCTACAAGCACTGAGAAAACCCCCAAAATAACATCAGTTTGGATAGCTGGCCTCTACATTATGAACTAAATCCAGTATCTTCCAAGTAAAACACAGAAACACCAACAGCTCAACCCAGTTTGAGTGTCACTGTAAAGGTCATCAGTTGCCACAAGTTGCCATACATGCATTTATTGTATTACCAGTTATAAAAAACACCACTCTGAAGTGACGTAAATTGACACTGTTTTTATGTTATTATTTTGATATAAATAAAGTAACCAATAAATATCACATTTTGATCGAGTCTGTGTCACTCATCATACATATCTTGTTTGCATCAGTTTTGCTACAAATAATTATTTGTACCACAATTTTCATTTTGAAACATCTGAAGTATATGCACACACATTTTGTAACTGATATGCACTTTATGTAACAATGCCAACTTCCTGCAACTGGTTCCAATTACTTTGGGGAATGCAGAATCTTATAGTTTGTGCACCCCTCAACTCTGCCTCTCTCTTCTCAAGCTTCTCTTCAGTCTTTCTGATATTTGCAGACAATTCTACTGGAGCCTTCCCTGTAGTACAATAATCACTTGATGGCCTCGTCTCTGAACTTCATAACTATCACACGTTCAGGCATTATTCTGTACAAGCATTCACCTATATCTGCAGTACCCACCTCCCCCCCCCCCCAAAAAAAAAACCAACAAGAAGCTTCCTGTAAAGCTTTACCAGGTTATCTGATTAGCTCAACACAGACAGTCTGCCTGTGTTGTATACAGCTTCATACCAATCTTGTTACAAGTCGTTATCTCAACATGCACTCAAAGTTATGAGCCGAGGTTCAGTACCTCTCATTTCATAACAGTAATTCTGCTCATATTTTTGGCAGTCACCATTTTTCCTTTTTTTAAAACTCTGCACTTCATACATGTTGTGAATTACCTCTTCTATTAGACTGTAATGTCCTGAGGCATCGGGTCTTACGATATAATTAGTTTATGAGCTGCAGGCTTGTGTAACTACTGTCACTTATAACTGTACATCCACACATGTACCTAAAATTTGAGGCAACACTGCTGCCTTCTGGGATGTGAAGCCATGTACAGGTAGTTCTCGTTTTACAGCATGGTTACATTCCTGAAAAACGTCGTGCAAATCGAAATTGTGCAAATTGAACACAAAATTCCCATTTAACACAATGTACTTCCTGGGGTTTAGTGGACTGACAACCTCATCCTATATAGTATATGACTATACCACTAGTGGATATAAGGACCTGTAGAGTATATATTTACTGTACATACAGTATATATACATTTCTATACAGTATCCATACGTTTCTGTACAATTTATTTATTTATTTCTAATGCAATAAAAATGTGACTCATATCCATAGCTTATTGGCATGGTTCATTCTGGTAGGACTGTGGTAGTCTTGCTACACAAACAAACACTTTAGTTCCTGACTTAGCACTTTCTTTAATTCTATCAGCATTATCACGAATTGTATGTACGCTACTACGAGCGAGTTTAACATTATGGAATACATCAACAATTCGTTCACCTTTTTCAAGTCGGTTTATTACGTGTAATTTATTTTCAACATTGATTGTCTTTCGCCGATTTTTCACTTGGATTGCACTACGTGATGCAGATTTACATTTCTCATTCATATCAGTAAGAAAAGCCAATGCTGTTGGTGAGGAAACTAAGTGAGCCACGTGGTTATATCAGCAACGTACTCAATCCACACACGTGGCTGATGGCGTGACAGTGATGTCACTTCCTGCTAGCCTCCTGCAGAAGATAAGCGCGACCACAGATCATTTATGCCAAACTGCATTAAACCGATAATTATCACGTAAATTCGAAAAGTGGTGTAAATTTCCAAGTTGTGTTAAAGCAAAATCGCGCAAAACAAAATCGCGTAAAACGAGAACTACCTGTAGTCTGGTAAACATGACTTGTTTCAGATGATCTTGCTGTCTGCATCATCAGACTAGATCATCCACCTGTCAACCCTGATGATGGAGGCAGGCAGCAGGATCCTCTGAAATACCGGTACACTTCTACCAGACTACATGGCGTCACATCCCAGAAGCCAGCAATCTACAGGCAGATACATGTGTGCACATACAAACTGTATATGTAAATGTATTTTAAGCATCAGGCATTCTGATACAGATAGTAGTGTCTCAACCACACAGTTTTCTCCCATTTCAGTAGCTCCTGAAACCTAAGTAAGTGGAATCTGTTATAGAGTAAGATATGCTTATTCTCATATTTGCAGCAGTAATTCAAAATGATTCATTCACTGTGCACAAGAAACTGTTGATGCAAAACACTCAATTTGAGTTTTAATGGTAAAACTACATTTTATGCAATAATAATGACTGATCAGCCAACTGTTCATCTGCAACACAAAGCTTGATGGAGTTTCAAAGGTGTGGGTATTAGGTGACAGGCAATATGACACCAGAATTTAGTGCTGACTTTGTCACGTACAGTATTTTGGACTCGAAAACAAAGTAACTGTATTACATAAAGGGATGGTCAAGAGATATGGAAAAAGCTGCCTGTGGAAAACAAATGCATTCAATTGCAACCACTTAGACACTACAGCCTTCCTAGATGGTTGTCACAAAGGTACGCAGAAATTAATTTGAACCAATTTTTAAAACATTCATCATCAGTCTGACATTTGGCATATAGCAAAAAAATGCACAATGAAACAGAACAGAGGCAAGAAGTTTGCGAAAAAATACTACAGAGAAAGAACAGATTGGTAAATCATTTGTGGTGGTTGTCGGTGACTTGTGGAGGAGATACAGACGGACTTGTTGAAAAATTAACTTCTGTTTCAAATCATGTTTGAATGGAAGAGTGTTATTAAATATAAAAATGTTAACATGGTGACACAAACACAGAGAATCAATCTCCCTGATTCTCAGAATTACCACTTCAAAAAATAAAATCACAACTGACTGGATGACTTGAAACAAACAAAACATTTTTTGTACAAAAGTGAATTAGAATCATGTCACAATGAACCTGACAAACATCCCTAAAAGGAAACACTTCCCATAAAATGGTATGGAGGCAACAACATTAGCAGCTCTGGAACAGAACAGTAATCTCAGTGGCAAAGAAACAGGCATCAAGTTGCACACTGTGCAGACTGCATGCTACAGCACTCTCCAGCTCATGGCATCATCAAGTGTAAAGCACACCACTGTATCTTTCTAATGCTGACACCAATTACAACACCACTACACTCACACATCTTATAATTTTGCCTTCTCCAGCTTATGGCATTATCATGAGTAAACAAACCCCTTTATCTTCCTAATGCTTACTCCAATTACAACAGCACACAACTCACCATCTTATAATTTTTCCTCTATACTTTCATGTAATCACCTAAAAAATAACATGTGACTTCAACTACTCCTTCAAGTCATGTTTCACAAAAGTACCTTTTGTGTGAAAATTACAATTAAAACATGCCTCAATTTTGCAATTCCTTATGGAATATGTGTCATTATAAATTGAGATCTCCATTACCCCATACCGTAATACAAAACCTGATACATAAGCCAGCAGCTGCAAGACACAAGAGTGGAAAAATAAATACGCACAACATCAATTAGGCATTCTTTATGCTCAAAAGATACTCCTCAAAACAAATTCTTTTAAAACAAAAATGTTATTATATAATTTCTAGAAACTGCTCTAAATATACCCAAAAGCTCATTTACGTATACAAGAAAAGAGACAATTTCAACTGTCCAATAAAGTAAGGTACATTTACCACTTCACTTCAGTTATCACTCAATTAAGTCATGTACGCAGTATGGGCAAAAGATCCGTGCTCTACGTCTTGATACAAGATGGAGGTGAGTAGTCAGCCTCATGGTCTAGCCTCTCTACTACTAGCAAAAGAGCCCAATGAGCTGGGTGTGCCTCAGAACTGTGCAGGATGTGATGGTGAGTTCCTGCTGGGAATCAAACCCCAGCCAGAGTGACTTGGGTATACCAACTGCTTCAAAAGTGGTCAACAGCATATATTTATAATGTTACTAATTTAGTATGGTAAGAATCTTCCTACAAAAGATCATACAAAATCTGACAAACACATGACACATATAGAATGCTTGCAGTTTCTAGATTCTTCGTTTTGCATAAAGAATGTCTAGATATTAATATCTAAACCTTCCAATAAAAGTATTAGTTAAAACTACTGAAGAAATGAAAGGTAACTATAGAAAGGAAAATTAAAATGGTCATAATTAAATAATAAATTTGAGTTTACCTCTACACTAGTACATGCACCTTCTATTATTGTAGTAGCAGGAAGAACAGAACAGAGAACGTAAAATGCAATCACCAGCAACATCATGTCAAAAGCTCTACCAACTGACCTACTGAAATGGAAATGTCAAAATTAAAAAAAAAATAGCACTACATATCACAACACTGCACAGAATCAGACAAGACTATGCATGTAAAATGAAATCTGTTTTCAGTATTTATTGTAAGGCATAGGAAATGAGTTACAATGGTTTCTATACAAATCAAACATGAGTGAAACATCTGTGCACACTTATGTAAACATTCACACAACCATGGTGGAGGTGGCAGAAGCAGGGAGTGGCAGTGGTGGCATTACTGGTGGTGGTGGTTGTAATGGCACTGGTGGCAGCAGCAGCAGCAGCAGCAATAGTGGTGGTGGTGGTGGTGGTAGTGCTGTAGGGTAATGTAGTGTAGCATTAAAAGTGACAAAACAAAAATGTTTCTTAGGATATGATTCAGTGTGATGTTCACTTCTAGAACAAAATTTTTGTCAACACAAAACAAATATTTGAAATTCACTCCCTTCTTCATGTCCGTGATACATTACACTGTTTCAAGGTTTATTTAACAATTTTTAAAGTGCCTACGTTATGTAGCAATGAATGGTAGAATTTGTGAATGAAATGGGAAGGACGTGAAAAGAAATGGCTATGGGTCCACTTTACTACACAATCCCATAAAACAAAACTGGTATCCATTGAGAACACTTCATGGATGTTCCCTATCCAAAACATCAAAAATATATAGCAGGACCATACTTAGCGGAAATTATTTTGTAAGTGCCAAGTATCATAAAACATGCTGAAGATAAGTAACAATAACTTTTACTGACAAAAAGTATAACTGTGATCCATTTAAAACTGTGACCACATAGAAAACACTGTATTTCATCTATCACTGGACATAAAACTTAAATTAAAGTGAACAAACCATGCTGCAAGTGTCCTTCATTTTTCCCAATACGTGTTCAAGACACAAGTGTACATGTTGCTGCCGTGATGCTGCCAATGACATCTTCAACATTCACTTTCAGATGCTACACTCTGCTTGGATTATTTTGGTACATGCAATATCTAAGAAAATCACAATAAAAGATGGCCAGGTATATGAGATTCAGCGATCAGGGTGGCCACAATCACTTTGGAACAAATGTGCCTGAAAAAAACTTTGCTGTTTTGGCCATGTAGCATGGAGTAGCATCCTGCTAAATCCAACCACCTCATTCACTAAATTCCACACATAAGCTTGCACAGTTATGAATTGATATGCTAGCAATCATATATTACATATACAAAATACAATGTTTTCTAGTAGGGTAATGTGATACATAAACTACTGGCATGGCTCAACACGATGTGGTTAATCTGCAATTCAGATAATTTGCTTCTAGATATTCAAAAACCTTCTGTACTTTGGAAAAATAGATTTGTATTGAATTCTGTCAGGTTATTAGATTAAAGTTGGCTACACACAACAAAACATGCTAAAAAACACAACAAAAGAGAAGTCAACATTGAGTCCTACTTTAGGGCAGAAGTCTGATGGCAAGAACTGTCAGCAGTATTGTCTTCATCATCATTGCTACCATCCTCCTCGAGTGCACAAAGGAAGAGCATGGGATCCACCCGTACCTCCACTTCTGTAACCTCACACTCAGGTTCGCTTCCCTGTAACATTATTGCATAATGCCATAGAAAAAAAACCCACTTAGGACATACGAGTACACATGGTGGGACAGTGACAAGGGATGAAGCCACCTGACAACCATGGTCACAGATGGGCTTCAAATATAATGCCATGTCCCACTCACCACACCAATAATTCTTTCGCCTCCTAATGCCTCTAAAGAAAGTCGTTATTAGTGCATTGTTATTATCATCATTATTGTTACTGTTATTTTTATTACTTTAGTGATTTGCAACCTCTTGACGTCTAGCAACACTTATATTTTATGCACTTTGAGATATCTGTAAAGTTAGCTTTATATAGAAAATCCATCATGTAGCATCCAAACATCCAAAAATTTTTTAAACTACTATAACCTTCTAATTGGCTTCTATGTACATACTTTCTTTTAATTCACCACTCTAGGCTGACTACTTTTATTTCTACATCAATATGAAAATATTTTTATTTTTATGTAGGACATCCCACTGTGGTAAAGACACACAGGTGGATAATAACCATAAATCACAACAACACTTTTTATATATTGTATGGTTTTAATGCAACATGTTTCAGCTCAGCAAGAAGCCATCACCAGGCAAATAAGACATTAGAGAAATTATTATGTAAATAGTAAAATCATAATATGCAATTTACACAACAATTTCTTTAGTGTCTTATTTGCCTGATGATGGATTCTTATTGAGCTGAAACATGTTGCATTAAAACCATACAATATACAAAAAGTTCTGTTGTGATTTATGGTTATTATCCGCCTATTACATAAAAATATCTGAAAAGGGTGTGCCAAAAATTAACATAACTTTTAACTTATTTTTGCAATTTAATGATGCTGTCAGTAACTAAAAACTATACAGCATCAAATGATTGGATATAATACATTATACACTGAAATGGATGCAAATGGAAAAAATTATGACCTAGTCTAAGAAACTACCCCAGCATGTACTTCAAAGGACTAAAGAAAACCATGAAAGACCTCAGTTAGGACAGTAGGGGTCCAGCCGAAATTTTAACCAGCAACTCCAGAACAGAAGTCAGAAGCATTAAACACAAATTTGAAGTGTAACATACAAAATCTGAAGCAGAAGTCCATTACCATGAATGACAACCTGACTGCTCACAAAATAATCTCAACTCAGGCAAATGGAGGAGCATATTATAACAAGAACAAAATACTATTTACTTCTCCTTTGCATGCTTTCAACCACATGAAACTGGCTAGGAAACTACAAACTAATTATTATACAGCTTAATAAGACATTTCTGCTAGTACATATTGTCAATATGTTAAAAGGTTTGTTATGCCACCAAATTTCTAATCCTTAATGCAGTAAAACATGTTTCAAATAAATTTTATGAGCTATCTTCACACAACATCTGCACATATGGTTTAATTCAATATAGTCTTCTCGGGCGCACAGCTGCGTCAATTGACGCGGCTGTGCGCCCGAGAAGATTATGTTGAATCATGTCGCGCGAAAGTTTTAAAACTTATATATGGTTTAATACTTCAATAGATACTAGTACCAAACTTAATAGAACATACATGTATTTTGTGGACTCTTTGTGTTGTGATTTTATATTCAACAAAACATTCCAGGGTCCTACAATAAATGACACTAGTAATGTCCCCACTTCACAAGTTCACTTGGCAGCCATACTGGCATTATAAACAAAGTGCTGTTAAATAGACTAAGAAATACAATAGGCAGTATAGCCCTTCCATGTATGTTAACCATGGTCTAAAAATGGGGTAAATGTGTGACTCCAACTTAACAGTACAAAAGGTAAACAGTGATTTGGTTGAGACATGGAAGGAAACCAAAATGGCCAATTTAAAGTGCCACCAACACATTTGTATGGACAGTGGGGGTAGGACCATCAAGACAATCAGTCCTAGAGCAAGTCTCTCCTCACACACATTATTTCTCAGTAATAGTGAGGATCAGGAATGTTCCCACTTCTCCAAATGTACTGCTCCTGCAGTTCCGAAAAACTGTAATAAGATTAAAAACAAAAATGTGATGTATAACATAAAATTATGGAACTGATAACAATGATTATCACATATTAATCACAAGAAAAGATTACAATTCTCAATTACAGACTACAAAAAAGAGACCATATCAGGGTGAAAGGAGATTTAATAAAAAAAAATGGATATACAAATAGTCACAACTGTATTAAACAAAAGTCCTTCTCAATGTTTCTCTGCTAGCAGTTCTTTCAATTTTATGGACATGGAACTGTCAGTGAAATTCTTCAAGCATGTTTTTTTTACTGAGTTAAAGTTATTTAGAATTTCCACACAGAAGTTTTACAGGATATTCCAAAGGTTAACTGCTGCACTCGTATGTTTTTATTTTCTGATCCAAACAATGATAACGTTATTTTAAAAAAACCTGGTAGTGTGGAAATTCTGGGTCAAAAAAGAGAACATGTCGGGGGGGAAAAGAAAATGTATGGGAGTCATATGATAACAGAATTTCTTGTTTCTGTTTGTGGCTTATTCAGTGACACTGTCAGTATGCTGAATACAACACCACTAAAAGATCCCACAAAATGGGAGTGTACAGGTCTATGTAAAAGACATACATACATACATAGGATGCAAAGGGTCAAGAGCAAGGGTCTACAAATTTTCCAGAAACCTAGGAGCCACCTTCAAATTATAGAAGCCAGAAGGATGACAAAAAGCAAGTTCCATATTGAGGACCCACAACCCTGAAGTGACCTGAGAACCTCGTTTTCTGGTGCTTTCTGCCGAGTGCATAAATGTAAGGAAAGAAAAAACTGCAGTAGCTGTGTGCAAAATATTAGGCACCACTGTACTAAATTTAATCGCCTGGGTGACCAGGGGCCACGGATTTGTGAATCCTTGGCGAAGAGAATACTGGTAACTGGTTGTCTTAAAGACATCTTAAACACACATGTAAAAGTAGTTTGTTGTGCTACTTATTTCTTTCATAAGACATTCCTAATACATCAATTACCACCCACTGTCCCCTTAAAATCACTCTTTCACGAACAAAGACAACTAATCTAGCACAATGTGTGACCATTTAGTTTCTACATGAAGAGAACACTACAAGAGCATTTCTGCATCTTTATAACTCACATCAAAAGCAAAACCACAAACTCCTCATCCCCCAGTCTGCATTCAAAGATTCCTCACACATCACTCTGTTTATTCTGCTTCATTATTAACATCCGGCCCACCTGTAGCTTGGAATTTAACAGTTACAAGTATACTTCTTTGGCTAATACTTCATTCTTTTGGTTTCACTCTGAAGTGTCATGTAACACACACACAGCTGAAGTTTATCTGGCACTTTGCGTAATGGCGAGTTCACTTTAATGGCATAATTTTGATACTGCTGACCTCTTACAGGTACGAGGTCATGACATATCAGCTCCCAGAACACCTGGGAAGCAGCAAAAACTGTTCTGTATGTTTTACTGTTTCCAATGTTATGTGAACACCTCACATTTCTTCTTTTACTTTTTCATCAAACTCATATTAAAATAGCTTCTCATAGGTCACCATTCAATCTAACAGCAAAATTGATTTATCAGTGCACCCTATTCCTTGATTGTGCTAGACAGAATTTTATTGTACAAGTGCAAAGAAAACAAAATAACATTAATAACTCGTATTATTGTATGGTCATTAGGCCGTTTCTTAATTCAAGCAGTTACATCATACACTCATAATAATACAGCATGGAAACCACCAATAGGTCCACTGTGCTTTGCTGTATAGTACAAAGACAAAATCACAATACTGCTCACCTTCTGGGACAGGACCATGACTGTCAATGGTCACTTTATGCAAAATAAATCCCTCACACAACTAGTTATTTTCTACACAAACTTTATGATCTTTTTTGACAGTACACCACTTATGGAATTTGTATGATATAAAATAACATATCCATCTTATTGCAAAACAGGACACCTGAAAAACCCTTTTTAATTCTTTCAGCCTATACACGTAAAACAAAATACATGGATCCCTCATTAAAGCACGGATTCCAAAGACAAAGAAGTCGACAATACAAGGTATCAGCGCAATCATGCTACCTTTTTACAGTCTTCACGGTTATAAAACTTTGTAGTCTGGTAGGTGGCAACCAAAATTTCAGAGGAGCCTTCTGCCCCCATCTTCAGGGTATCTTGCACATGGAGGCAGCAGGCTTTTCTGAAACAATGGAGTCATAACCCAGGAGACCACAATTCAAACTTCACCACCATGAAAACCTCACATCTCACAGTCAGAGTAATGTGGTAAATTTGTCTTAAGCTGGTAGTTAATGTCCAGTTGTTATAAGGTATGAAGTACACTTTCTCCGATAAACCACAATGATATTTCATACTTCATGCAGGAACTATATGTAGCCCAACATTCTGATTTTGTAAGAAAGACAGCCTTATGGTACCATTATATCTGTATATCCATCTGTACATCTCCCTCCTACAAACTTTTGAAATGACAGATATTCAAACCAACTGATATAACCACCATGCCACTAAACATCACTGTAAGTCTGCCCTTTATAATTTCCTACCAGCATCAACACAAACGTGGTAGCAGCGCAAACCTGTAAGATGGGGAACAAAACTGGGATTCAGTGAGAAAAGTCATAACATTTTGTGCGACAACAGATCCTTGCAAAGTATGGAAAGTTTGTTACAGAACTTTTTGCACAACTTAAACAGTACAGTGGCTATGCCATTCCTACATCAGTTCCCTCAAAGATCGCTGCTAAGAAGTTAACATGGATGCTACTTTAGCAAATCACATTCACCCATTTCATTTTTCAGAAGTTCCTCAATGTTGACTTCCTCAAAATACAGAAGTGCCAAAGTTTCTGCATGAAAATCATGAACACATTATGGTTTTTAGTTCTAATTCCTGAATTCAAATGTCAAGTGGGTTCTGCACAAGATACATTAAATATGCCAAAATAATTAATGTAAACTGCTTGTACACTGTTTTTGACCCATTCCTTACAGTGTAAAACTGTTAAATTTCCAGACATTACATAACTTCAAGATCTTAACGTTAAAACAATACAAGCTCACGGATGGACCCCAATTAAGTCTAGTCCATTACACAACAGCTTATACAAACAAGGATCAATCAAAACTGTATGTGTGTAAGTAAGTCATCTGGCCCTCTTCTAGGTTCTTCAAGTACACTGTGCGTGAATTCCTTGGTATTGTGTGTTAGTAAACATCTAGTCCAACATTATTAGCTACCAAGGAGATCAGTTGATGGCAACACAATTCTAAGAGCAACAAGTTTAATTTATGAAGAATTTCCACCCACATTCGCTTCATCACACTTAGAAAACCAGTTTGGGTCACACACAAAAGGACGAACCAAAATCAAATATACTGCTATTATTGTAAATTTCACACCTGGTAACATTATTTCTGGCACTGTAAAATACATCTTACGTGCTTTGACAGACACATGCATACTACTGTTGATTAAACAGGACACTGCTCAAAATGAACAATATGAATTATAATATGCAGGTGGATGGCTGCAGCACATGCACATAATTGGTAGACAAATAAAGATGAGAGCTGAAGATTAAATATATGGTCTACACTTCAGAAAGACACTACTTGAATATACGTGTCTTCCAAATAAAACAATACACAAGACAAAAACACTCAGCTTTTCTAAATATTAGTATATCGTCTGCTTTAAGAATAAATGTTCACATCAAGGCTCACACAGAAATAACACAAGTTACTGTAAATGGAACAAGAATATACAGAAATATGATTCAACAGTTTAAAGAATGAACCTTGCTGAGTATGGAGTGTAATATGCTGTGTTCCTTCTTCACTTCTTCCATTGAAGGAGTCTCAAGCAACATCTTCAGCTTGTCTTGCATTTTTACTGCCATGCACGCAAAACGGTGTATACTATCCAGTTTCTTGCAGCAATTTGTGCAAACCATTTTGGGTAAAATATCCTCAACTGAAACCTGAAATTATACAAATTACAATTTAATACGAATCAACGCAGTTTAATGCCTTTACACTTACATCTAGAATGAGTTGTATTCACGAATATAACGTTACTCTTAATAACAACAAAAATATTTACTTAACCTAAAAGTTTTTTTCCTTTTTGATATGAAACAGAAAAAAATCTGCATTCACGCACATACATCATTACCGGCAAATGGCGAGACTGACAGTGTCACGCAAAAATATTCGCACAATGAACTCACCGCTATGTGTAAATATTTCTTCATTTTCGCTTCTAAATACAGTTTTTTCCCTTCTTCACTAAATATGAGAATATTATCCGTTTGTTCAGCAGTACATATACGACATAACTTCTCTAAATTTGGTGCCGTCCCCATTTTTCCCCTTTTTCACCCGTCGTCCATTTCATAAAATAGGCCTATATAAAGGATTTCTTGATTATTAACGATCTTTTTACTTATGACCTCTAACGACGACGCCGTAAAAACACCGATGAACAAATGACGCTGGTTAGAGCGTCGTTTTCATACGACGCTCACGGCTCAATACAATTTCGATTGCGTGCGCTTGAAAAGATACTGCCGATTTGAAACGAGAGGAAAAGTCTGTCATAGCAGTCTGCTTTAATACATGGAATTACACGCTCAGATTCCTTGCCACTATCAAGGAATACTCCAACCATTGCACAAAAAGTAGTAATCATACGCAGAAACTTCACATCGTGGAGTATTCATTTAAGAGACATACCTTCCACGAAAAGACAGGATCTGTTTTCGCCCAGCCGAATGTACATTACGAACATTTTTATTTTTAATTCAGACTAAAATGTCAGTAATATTATGATAAACCGCCCAAAACACAAACGCACTGACTTCAAAAATCGATTCGTTGTATATAATAAATGCCTAAGAAATTAATAATTATTTCGTTCCTGTCTCATTCCCAGACAGATAAAAAAAACACTTGACTGCAAGATTTTAGGCTATATTAGGTTCTTCCATTCGCCCCGAGATGTCATAACGCACAGACTACGTGATCGTTTTCATTGCTAAGGTGCTATGTTTATCTGTGGTACTATGGTTCGCCGCACTATTTGGTTCACGCCATGTTATGACATGTGCTAAATAGCAGGAGAAATTAGAATGAGCGGGTGTGGGGATAGCATTAGACGCAAATGAACTTTTCCTTTTTTTACGATGTATAAAGACGTCCTCAATGAGATGCATAACAACGATTTTCCGATACCTAATGACGAGCACATGTTAAGACTTGTAATACGGCACTACGTTTCTGACTACTACGTAGGTGAGCAATAAAACTACCTACAAATAGTTTCAAAATAGGCCTCCCTAATATTCTCGGGTAGGCCTAAAACAGAATCACAAAATTTTGAGCTCGAGAATTTGAAGTGGTTCTCAAATATAGAAAGGAGTTTGGAAAAGAAGGTAACAGCATGCGTAACGTTAAATACCTTCATCCTACTGTGGATGTCACCGTGTAATGGGGGCACGTACACCGGCCACAGGAGGGCAGATTAAGGGTGTAGTATCGCCCTTCTGGTGAAATGTGATTGAATTTTTGCATGTGACGCCTTTTTCGCTCGTGGAAATTAATCGCCAGTTGGTGGAGGTATACGGAGTACAGTCATGTCAAGGGATCAGGCGTATTCGGTAGCGGAGGGAAAGATGTTGAAGAGAGGCGACCAGCGCGTCTCAGCACGTCCACTGAGGATGACTGTCGTGCAGGTGCTATGTCAGAAAAAACAGCTGCATTAATCTGACATCGCCCGCCAGCTAGACATTTCGCTGGAGTGTCCACAACCAGCTGGATTACATGAGAGTAACATGCTGTGTCCCAAACAATCATACAAAGACCACAAACCTCCTTCTCTGGGACCCTCGCTCGTGTATTTGACACATTACGGAAAACAAGGAGAGTGGTTTTTGCAGTAGACTATCACATGGATGAAACATGGATTAGTCGCATGACACCCGAAACCAAAATATCATCCACGATATGGAAGCACCATTGTCTCCCCCAGCAAAGAAATTCATAGCAAACACATCAGTATGGAAGTTCACAGTGACTGTCTGTTGAAATGATGAAGGTCTCTTTCTTGTTGATTTCCTTCATCATGGTGACACTGTAATTGAGTCAATATAGTCTTCTTGGGCTTTCAGCCGCGTTAGCTCGTTTAAATGCAACGTTTCGGGGACTGGCTCCATCCCCATCCTCAGGCAAAACTGAGGATGGGGACGGAGCCAGTCCCCGAAACGTTGCATTTAAACGAGCTAACGCGGCTGAAAGCCCGAGAAGACTATATTCAATCATGTCGCCGCGAAAGTTTTAAAACTTATACTGTAATTGAGTGTCATTGTGGTACACTTTGAAAGGTTATAGCTGACAATTAGTTGCAGAAGGCCTGCATTGCTGTGCCAATCAATCATCATTTTCCACGATAATGCCTGTCCCCATACTGCCATTTGGACTTGTGACTGGTTACAGTCCTATGCCTGGGAGATTATGGACCCCCACCCCACACAGCACCAAACTCACATCGACAGTTTTCCATCTCTCTGGACCCATTAAGAAGCACCTAGCTGGCAAGCAATCTGCAACAGACATGAAGGAAGCTGAAGAAACCAATGAAGCTGACCATTCACCCCCTACCTAGTGCTGATGTTATGAATGACTTTATCTATACCTCTACTCCACCTGTATGCCATCATGGCATGCACATGGACAACTTTACCTTTACTGGTGTGTAACAACAAATTTTTTAAACTTAAGGATCACTAAGAAACATAACTATCTTTCCATACGCTTAGAAAACCATCAGCATTGACATCATAATTTCTGATAATTCTTATCACCCCCCATGAACACAAAAGTTTGGCAATAAAATTTCTAATACACAGAATGCACAATTACCCACTGTCAAAGAAATGGTAACAGAAGTACAAATAATAACAGCCATATTTTGAAACAGTGAATTCCCACCCAACTGTACCAATATAAACCCAACAGTATTAAATTATGTCTAAAACAATTTAAGAAAATCAACATGGGCAACTTTTACATATGCTCATACTGAAACTACAAAAATTACAAAACTCTTCAGGAATACAAACTTGTGAATGTCTTTTGAGATAAAAAAAATGTAACAGAACGCAATCTGAGGTGCAAAGTTGAAGACAGAGACTGACTGAATAACAGTGCAGAGTAGCAACTAAGTGCCTCAATCATAATAAAGGACACAAGTGCCACACTGGCCATAACTTTAAGATAAAACTTATGGAGGACATCAGTGTTATTAAGAAAATCAGGCCAACTTAGAACACTATGACTACTTTTGTGCATGAACAAAAAGGGGCCAATTTCTACAATCTGAATATGAAATGTTTTTTGATACACTTAAAAGATCTCATATTCATGAATATGCAGAAAGAGACATACACCTGAAGGATACATAGATAGACATCTATAATCAAACTTTTGATGTAATCAACCAACATAAACATACAGATTGCTATAACAGTTCACTATTAACCAGCACATATGGCAGCCAACCACAAACATTTCTGTAAGCAGCTATTATCTACATATAGTCTCACTGACATAATTCACGTGCACTTTTCTAGCTTCATACATCAAAACACAGTTAATAAATTGCGACCAAATAAATAATAAAATAAGAGAATCTTTCAAAGGCCTATAATCTATACATATTACATAAAAGTTAAGGAAATATACAACAAGAAACACAGCACAAAGAACTCGATATTCAACATCTCATAAAGACATGAATGCTTTTGCATATAGAAATGGATTTCCATACCTATTAATATTAAGAGTGATCTCAGAAGGATCAAATGCAACATAAAGTAGTACCAATACTCACAAAAAAAACACTAACATCAACATAAACATTAATAAATCAGTTTTATTTATAGTTCAATTTTACATCATGAGAGTAAGTTTTACATTTTATGTTTTATTGCTGATATTCATGGAGGATCCATAAAAAAATATGATGTCATATGAATACATGTGTATAAATGAGCTTCCTGTTTGTGGGTCACGGGTGATCAAAAGTGACCTTTGACGGCTAACAGTGCCAAGTAATGTACTCGCATCCATACACAGGAAGTTGTTGCTTGACAAAACATGTTACAGACACACACACACACAGAATAGTATGGTGCAAGTGGATATCATCACATATGCCAAAAGCAACGGCTTGTAAAAAGTTAACTGATTATGTTAAATTTAAAACACTTCCCACATTTCTGAATGCCATCACTTATGCCCTTTCAGGTTCCAACTGTGCTTGCCCACTATTTATTAAAATTAACTTACAGCAAAAAAATGCCTCCAACACACTTTAGCATGCATCAATATTTTAATATGCCAGTCAGCATTTACCTTGTATTTTCCACAGTCCAGGCTTCAAACAATGCTTCACTAAATATATTTACAATGTAAACCTGACATTTAATACTTCTTCATGTTTTTGCCTTATTCTGAATTGGAAGGAAGAGTTTGAATTCTGCTGGCAATTCATCTTCAGAGTAGAGTCGATCTGAAAAGTAAACTCGTCTGATACGGCAATTTGCATGGATTTGAACTCGAAGAGTTTCTATGTAATTGGTGCCATAGGCACGGCGAGTAAAATCTGCCAAGTTGAACTGAATCTGGTTCCAACCATCATCCAGCCTCATAGGCATTGTACAAATGAATGGTTTTACCCTAGTAGTGGACTGGTAGTTACTAGCCCTGAAGCGTCTGCGTACATTCTTGTCATCTAAGATCTGAAAATCAAGAATTAAAATAAGTTTTATCACATAAAAAGGAACTCAATATCCACCAGATCTGAGGTTCTTACAGTGGTGCTGCTAATCATTCAAGTTTTCTGGGATGTGGCACTGTGTCGGGTGAGTAGTTCCTGACATTTTGAAGGATCATAGTGCAGTCCAAGAATGGTAGCCATGCAGGTACAGTTTATTATATACACGTTGGTGATCAAGGCAGCAAAAGGAAAGCATGGGCGGTAAGCCTGTAGGGATGGTTGTGATGTGCACTGAGCGCGACATAGGCGTACTGGCTGGGGTGGGTGTATGGTTAAGCTACATGACAGTGTGAGGGGATGGGTGTAGTCATTGACAATGTGAACACTGGTTCTGTGTATCATCAGTAGGGGTACAAAAGTGTGGAGCCTGATGGAAATATCCTTGCAGGAGGGAATAAGTTCATGCACGCTATCTACCATGCAGATACTCTTCTTGGACTGCTTAACTCTGAAGATCCAGACTGGCCATGGGGCCCACCCAGCCTCCTGTACAATGGGTACTGGGTCTCTTTCCCGGACGCAAAATGGCAAAGCCATGGCATTGACCACCCACCACCATCTAGAATTGAAGAAAGGGTGGAACTCTACCCCTACTCTCCTTCTGGGCCTTCATGGCCTGTTCTAGGGTGAACTTTACCATTAAATTTTATTCTTTGTCTGTCATGTGCCAGCTTCTTATAAGGTTTATGCATCAAAATGACATACAATTCTTGCTTTCATTTTCTTAATATATTCTAGATCAAAACTGAAATGCAGTGGAGATAACATATGCCCTTCATTGATACTCTATTGTGAGACATCTACCAGATCTGAGATGAAATACAAGAATAAATACAGGAGAAAAATTACATTACATGGTTCTGACTGACCACGTGAATGTTTTAATACAAAGACACATTACATTAACAACCTAAAATAGTAATAAGAACTCAGAAGCAACAAGTAGAGTGAGTTTTTTAGACAGTGCCTCTGTGAAGCAAATTTATGCATTATGGGTCTGCGATAGTCTACTACATTATAAAATAAAAATGTCAGAAGGAAAAGTAAATGAATGGCTATAATTTGCAAAAATATGTTTTGGGTAAATATAGTGATAAAAGGGCAAACGACAGAAGTTCAAGCGTCTGGAATGTGGAATGCATACAGTCGAACCCGGTTATAATGACATCGGTTTATGTGACACCTTGTGTATAGCATTAGATATTCTGTGGTACCAATTAATTCCTCTCTTTTAACCATAACATTATACCCCTCTGTTATAACAACAGCTGTTTATGACACAAAATATTCAGTTCCCTACATGATATTACCATAAAGTTCGACTGTATATGGGAGAGTAACAATTTGGAGAAAATTTAGCAAAATTTTATAATTCAAGCAGTGTAATAAGAAATCTTTTGCCAAACAAATAAAAAGTAAAATTCAACTAAGATTACATAACATAGCAGCAGAACCAGCCTTACTATCTGGAAGTGAGTGTTTTAAGGCAACAAGATGAAAACAGAATAGAAGTGTGGAAATAAGAGAAAAACTTAAGTTCAGCAACAATGGTGAAAGAAACATGTTACCCAATGCAGTGAAGAGCAAATGTGGACTGAAGACAGGACTACAAGTTGCTGACAAAAATGGACTATAAACCTACATGCCACTGTCCATCCAGAAGGCCTAAGAAAGGATGGACAGAGCAGTTTTCAGTATCCTTGGAATGGGATATAGGCCCATATGCTAGCAAGCAGGACGATGAGGAGGGGGAATGGGGAGGAATAAGAAGATGAAAGGTTGGTCCAACTTCATGGAAAGACCAACTGATTCTTCTGTGTGAGTGTACAATCACAAGAAACACCACTTTATATTATGTAAGCACTGCACTTAATCACTGCTTTGTGTATATTACAGTATGTTTAAAGTGTGATATCAACGGTGTTCTCTTAAGCATATGCTGTGTGAGTTGTCATTTGCTTCCCTATAGTTTAAAAAAAAAAAAGAAGACTAAACACAAGAAGGAGATAGACGAAATCTGTGGTCTTCTGGGTAATTACACGGCGTGGT
This sequence comes from Reticulitermes speratus, assembly GCA_021186555.1. Classification (NCBI taxonomy): domain Eukaryota; kingdom Metazoa; phylum Arthropoda; class Insecta; order Blattodea; family Rhinotermitidae; genus Reticulitermes; species Reticulitermes speratus. Next base: position 8,172,138 of record JAJKFL010000010.1, on the reverse strand, counting down.
GTGGTAATTATTTACCGACGTTTCGGGACAACGTATCGGTCCCATCTTCACGGATCAAGATGGGACCGACACATTGTCCCGAAACGTTGGTAAATAATTACCACACGACGCCGTGTAATTACCCAGAAGACCACAGATTACATCAACATCGCGGCGGAAGCCTGAAATCAAGGAGATAGACGAATTGCATTTTGTAACAAAATGAGACAGCATTACTGAGATCAATGGCTGATCATCTTCAAAGCCACCATATGCTTCCACAACACATTCAACTTGCTTCTTAATGTCCTATATTGGTCCATGCACAGAGGAAAATTGTAACAATTTTTCACACACAGGAAGTCAACTCAATTCCTCTGATATACATCAACAACTAGCTCATTTGTCATTGAACAACACAATCAGTAACTCAAACTGTATAGCACTAAATAGCAGAGTGATCAGTAAAGAGTGAAATGAATTTGCAATATAAGTGTTCATCATACATGGGCAGGCCAGCGATAAAAAAAAACTCCCTTTCTAACATAGGTTGTTAATGTACAAACTACAAGCATGTCCGTACATCTATCAATGGGTTTCATTTTAATATGGAGAGCAGCAGCAGCAGTAGTAGTAGTAGTAATCCAGTACATTACTGCATAAATATTTTAAAGTGTTACATGTGTTAACATTAATAAGTAGCTTCCACATTAAGGACTACAGTTACCACCCACTGGAACTTAAACTGAATTCAAATACAGAGGTGTGTCTCACTTCACACTACACATGAAATGATTTCTCACAGCATGCAAAGCTCAGACCAGCAATTAATCTAGTTGTTAGTCTTGTTAATACTCCTATCTAATATTTTCTTAAACCACTTCTCTTTACTGATGGAATATGAGTATACAGTATTTCCAGCTTTAGTCGGCAGAGAAAACGCCTCTTTTGTCCCCCCGTCTTTAATTAGAATTACTTCGGCTGCAAAAAATACTATACCTTATTTAATGATCGAAACTCATAAATAATCACATACCCTTCCCAGTAGCGCTTTATTCTGAACTGCATCATTTGTAACTTACTCAATACAAATTACAATAGCAAATTATCTGTACATAGTTGCACGAACTGAAACTAATTGTTCATACCTGCACTTCAAATGTGAAGTACTTCTTCAAATTCTTAATGATCATAACTAAAAATGGGAGCTTGATACCAAGGGTTTTCTTTGCATCGGCTGGGCAGGTTATGTACGTGGTACTAACGTTAGTCCCAACAATTTCTAGGACTAACGACTGAATATCGTTGTCCGTTATTCTTTTTATATGACCATTTCTCACTTTCTTATCCCATATTTGTAAAGGTTTGCTTCCAATGCTGTACAAAATAGACAAAAATCCACTCTGAAATGTATTTTTAAACATGACACCGCCTTAGCTTACAGACAACACAAGATACAGTCCACAGCACAGCGTGCTTTCAGTTATGGATTAAATCCGCTTTGGTACGAAATTTACCACGTTGGATAAGAAATCATACATCTAACGGAAACGTGCACATTACTTAACAACAAATCGTTAAAATTCCTAGCAACGTAAACGTCAATGTGAAATTGAAACACCGCATAAATTATCATCCTAAGACCACCCAAACATAAACAACATAACGCCATCAACCACAGATTATCCACAAGTAGGAAATTTTATAACACCGATAAATTAGAAACTCCGTGGAAACATACAACACCGTCAAGTGCGGTAGCTTCGTGCGTTACTGTAGCCGGCACGGCTCACTCGCTGTGGGTAAAACCTGCTCCTTGGTAGTAACGTATAGAACTATCTAACACGACATCGGCACAGCAGCCTCCTGTTTTACCATACCTGCTCACATTAAAATATAATGTAAAATAATGCATATTCCTTACTTAATATGTTTATTCAGTTGTTTTGTAATAGTGATACAATGCACGGAAAATGCAGAATATTAGGATTAAAAATTACAATCTTCCGAGTTATGGGACTGTATAATAAGACTGGTGAGTAGCAGGGTTTCAGTCAGGATATACTGCCTCCATCTTCGGACTGCCCTCCATGACAGACCCAGAATGCCCCTCCAAAACATTCATAACCATGTACCAGACTACACGGTGTCCTAACCCAGATCGCATTATGAATCCCCACCACTGTGAGCACCTCAAATCTTGTACCAGAGAATATAAACAATAAGTGAAGCGTGGACGGAAATGTCACACTGGGAATACTGAATTACAGGAAGTGCAGTATGATTTAAAAGACACAGTATTTAATACCACATTCTTTTCCACCAACTGTGTACACTTTTCTCATATTCTACCTCTTGAACAAACTGAGGAAACGAGATCTGGAACACTTCGTGGTCACAAACATTAACAATATACATACATATTTTAAGGTCAGGACCACACATGATGAATTTCAAAGTTCTACTAAAATAATATCACAAGGACAATCACACACTCAAAACTACTTATAATGTTCAACATTCTTGAAGTAGAAACAACTGCCCACATTATACACAACTGTCACCACATGAAATAAATTAAAAACATATGCCATAACTATGGTGATATTTTCTTCCCACTACACACAACACTAATACACTAAAGCTGCAGCAATGCCCAGTGTTATACAACAGTCAACACACAAAACAACAACACAAAGTTTAATACAAAATACAAGTAAAATCAGAAGTCACTGAGGTCACATACGACAGCGTGCGAAGACAATGACCACATTGTCATTCTTCAATACTTGGAATGGCATTTTGTCACTGTTGTCTGTGAACAAATACACAATTTTAAATGGTAATCCACATCCTATTGTTCACACAACATTTTGTGCTGTGAGCAACACAATTGAGTAACATGAAACACTTCATACAAAGTAAAGCTGTCTCCATGTTTCATTAAGCACCACGCAGTGAGGGTAAAGAGGGGTATGGAGGTACAGCATATACAGCTCCACATATTCTTCCCCTGGCACTAGGCAGAGATGAGTGGTTCAGTTCCTGGCCCAGCCACTTTACCCTGAGCACAGACTGAATAGGAGGCTGGGCTGGCCTCAAAGGTTGTCTGGAAGCTTTGAAGATGAGAGAAAACTTTTCTCCTGCCTGAAATTGATGGACGATTCCTTGCTCACTCAGCCAACGGCATTGCCTTATTGTAAAGCAAGCAGTTGCCCAACAAGTACAGAAGCTTCCCACATTACACATAGCATGGACATTCATTCTGGGTTTGCAAACACCCTGAGCCAGATCAAGCCCATCAGAACATCACACCTTATGTAAGATGATGTTAATATCTTCCATCTATTTTTTTTATATATTATCTTCACCGTGCATTTTTTACAATTCACAAATTATACACCAACGAAATGCACTATTTTCACTTTATATACTTTATTCTTCAACCCCTACACATGTTTCGGCCTTCACAAGTCCATCTTCAGGGGGCTCGTAAACTACATTCACTTCACATCCAATGTTTTTGTCTGCTATCACATTTAGCCCAGTTTCATTGTCATATACACTACAGCAATTTGCAATGTCTGTATTTGAAATATGTAAAAAAACACAGAATATAAAATCCTTGAAAAAGTTTGTCAATTTTTGCAGGAAAAGTGGTAAAATGAAACAATATGGTTCCTCAAGCTATGTCCTCCACCATTGGCCAGTTTTTCAGTTTTGGCTTTGGTTTTGCATATACAGATGGTCAACCAAGCAAATATGTCCTGTTTATGTTGCGTGTGTCCCGTGTTGTGGTGTGTACACAGCTCCTTGTTTTCAGTACCTGTAAGTGCCACTTCAAAATCTTGATTCTCAATTGTTTCAAGTAAATGGAGCATTACCAACAGACTGACTCAAAATCACCACATATGCCACTTACATTTTTCATGCAAGGAAAAGCAGACATATCACTGATATGCATGTCATTATATTAATTCACTATTGTATTTAGTCATATTGGTCATTAGGTTAGGTTAAGTTATCTTATTTAGTTGTTTTTTTATCTCCAGCTTTCATACCTTGCTGAGCAACTCCAAGCTTCTCATGAGGGACTCTGCTCCATAAGTTTTTGGTCTCTGTGAGGTGATATAATGAAAGTTTTTGCAATGCTGAACACAAATACTGAACAGTCACAGAACGTGGCAACAAGCTTTCTCCAACGGTACTGTCAACCCATGATATCTATGACATTTATTCATATAATTCCAACTAAGTGCACTTGTATTTAGTTGGAATTATATCAATAATGTGCTCAATGCACAGAACATGGATAATAATCAGATCCTATGACCCATTCATTTATTATTAGATTCAGTCTATTCAACACTTCCTCATATCCTTTGTATAACAGAGCATCATATGAAAGATTTTGAAATAAAACATGGTGTCATTGGGACATTATAAACTTGCAGAAAAATTCTGTAGACAGTATTATGAAAATGGAGGTACCAGTATTTTTATACATGAATCAATAAACTTCAAAGAGGTTTATATTCAAGATCAATGTAAAGAGAAGGATTTGGAAATAAGTGCAACAGAATTTAATTGGGTAAGAAGAAATATAATTATTATGACTGTATATAGCTCACCAACTGGGGATTTTAATTATTTTTTGAACAAGCTAGATCATATCTTGATCAGTTTAAACAAAAAACGAATTAATTATCTGTGGAGATATAAACATCAATTATCTTGAATATGGTAGCAGAAGATAACAGTTGGATAATATGTTAGCAACATATAGGTTATCTAGCTTAGTCAAATTTCCTACTAGAATTTTTAATGGCTCAAGATCCGCAACAGACAACTTTTTCATTGACAAGACAATAAATTATAATATAAATGCCTACATAAATGGATTATCAGATCATGACGCACAGCTTCTGAGTACAGGAGATATCAACATCCCCATACAAAACTCCAAAATACAATATATAAGGAAAATTGATAATTTTGCTATAGATAAATTTCTAACAAAATTGAGTACAGAATCTTGGAATGATATTTTTGGGAAAAATGATGTGAATGCTATATTCAATAATTTTCATATATCTTATTTAAATATCTTTGAATCAATTTTTATAAAAAAAAAAAAAAGTTAGTTCTGCATTCATACACAACCCATGGATAACTAAAGGAATTAAAATATCATGCTGTAATAAAAGAAGTATATACATGAAATATAGGGAAAGTAATGATATAAGCCTTAAACTCTACTATAAAGATATTGTAAGAGACTAACAAATGTGATAAAATTAGCAAAGCGGATGTATTATGAGGGAAAAATTCTTAAATCCAAAAATAAAATTAAAACTGCATGGGAAATTATAAAAAAGGAAACTGGTAAAAATTATAATATGAATGAAATTCACTCCATAAAGAATAAAGATACAGTATTCAATGAGCCTCAACAAATTGCTGACACATTTAATAATTATTTCATATCAATTGCAAATATAGTTAGTGCAACTGTTACAAATGACAAGAATGAAACTAGTACAAATAAAATTTATTTGAAATATTTAAATAATAG